>CM064919.1:3054647-3463429 GCA_032727855.1 Quercus ilex subsp. ballota
CGGCGAATCGGGCCAATTCGGGCCGAATCGGTCCGTATCGGCCGAAACCGCCGAAACACACCACACCAGCGCCGAACAAGAAAATGAAAGCAAACAAAAAATATGGATAAAACTTGTGACTGACTGTCTTTTGAGCCAGCGAAGATGGAGAGAAAAGAGGATAGAATTATTAGGAGAAGAAAAGAAAGTCTCTCTTTGTGTGTCTCTCAGTTTGCCACTACAGGGCCCTGCTTTTCTTGCTACTTCGACAATTGTGCTAACTGAAGGCAAAAAGTTAATCAAAACAAAATAACTGAGGGCAAAAGGGGAAAAAAAAACAACTTTCAAACTCACGTGAAGGTGGCTATATTAAGTGGGGGTATTAAGGATTTAATTTAATTTTTTCTTGGGGTATTAAGTGGATTGTATTTAATTTATGAACATCATGTTTTAGTTATTATCTATTATTGCTCTTAAATTTGACATATGTTTATATAATATGAAAAAGATGCTTAGCAGTATATTAAAAATATAAATAAAAATATTTTTAATAATTTTTTAATTGCTGTAACCTCATCGCACTTGCACTCTACTTTTTTAAAAATTGTCAAGTCCCGCACCTGTATCTGCACCCAAATTCGAAAATGCACCCGTGCTTCATAGCTGATAAGCTTAGTGGAAGAAGCATTTTCTTTTTAAAAACTTCCTTAGATTATGTATGTTGTTGCAGACTTATTCAGTCTTGCGGAACATACTAAATAAACAAAACCATAATCAATGTTAAAAGAAAAGCTTTCTTTATGTTGTCTAATCATTATCCTAGCTCTCTTTCCTATAAAATTCTATAATGCATTCCAATGAATGGCTGTGAGAAAGTTGTTTGACATGGAATGAGTCAAGAAATGTTATCCTTCCTAATTATAGACAATATTCCCATGTTATTTCTTTCATTAAAAGTATCTAACAAAGATCTCCATGTGCAACAAACCCTTATTTTATGTTCATGTTGAAAGCTAAAGAATACTTTAAATAGCAGTCACAACTAGTAACAAGTGTCATTTGCCATTGACTTAAGAAGCTTGGATCTTTCTCTTTCTAGCTATTTACCATTTCTTCTAATTAGTTTAAGGAAACCTCTTTCTTTTCATACCCTTCATGGCAATCAGAACTTTCATGTTAACCTTTATAATGGTTATCCTTCTCCTTCAGCGAAACTTTGGCTCCATCGCAGCATCGAGGCCAGCTGGTACTATTCATCCACCAGCAATTCCTAGAAGCTACTTGAGCTCGCCAAAAGCTCCTCCTACTGTTTCGTTTACTATAAATCGCTATAAGATGATTGAGACTGAAGCCTTTCGCCCAACAACTCCTGGTCATAGCCCCGGTGTAGGTCATGACACACCACCAGCTGCGGCATAATAGTGATATAAGTTTTAGTCCATTGACAGATTGATATGTTACTAATACTATGAAATAAAGATTTCTTTACGAGGGTTTCTTTGATCAGTGTTTTTAAGGATGAGTTAGGATTTTTAAGAAGCACTTCTGCGTTCAATGTGAAGTACTCCCAAAGGTGAAGGTAGTAAACATACGTGATATGGTGTTTTGAATTAGTTTGTCATTGTTTCTTTGTTTTTAAGATAATTTTGACCTTGTTTCTCTGTGTTTAATTAAGATATATATTGAGATAAATCCCTAAGATTGTGTCTGTTCAGAAAAGCTAGTACCAATGATCATTAATGTAGCTTAATTGGTTGATGAACTTCACAGCTCAAATTTGGTCCACTCTTTCTCCCCTCGCCGCGCCCCCCTTTCTCCATAAATTATTGGATTTAAATCACATCGTAGTATGACAGTTTGTCCTTTTCTTCTAAGAGATCCTACTTAATTTTTTACAAAAGCTGCGTAATGCGACAGCACTGTGTCCACTATCACCTGGGCACTACTACAAGGCTTCTTAAGCTGTCATTGAAAAGGAAAAGAAGTAGTGTGGTGATTCATCAGAAACTTGATCTAGGCAGAATGTAAGGGTCACCCTTTTCTTGTTTATGATTTTTGCCACAACTATAGTTTTCAAAAACATATCCAAGCAGCAAAAGAAAATATATTAGTGAGCAGTGCCCTAAAAATATATCTATATATATGTATAATATATAGCTAGTGCACCACTGTCTCTATCTTCTTTGTCCTGAATCTGATATTGTTCTTTTCCTAGGTTAGATATGCATAATATAATATAGAACAGTGGCCTCAAAAATGTTATGCACTGGTACTAGCTGCCCCCACCATTTGTTAGTCTATACTACGCAAATAGTGGCATTAGAAGTACTAAAAGTCTTTGTACATAAACTTTACAAATTCATACAATAACTTTTTAAAAACAAAACAATACCAAAAAAATAAATTTATTTTCTACTTTATTATTATTGTGGCATTAACTACATTCATTGTGTTGTTAATTTGTAATACCTTTGTAATAAAATAGTAATACTATTAATATTTTCAATTTACATATGTCAAGATTTTAAAGGCTTTTGATTAAGGAGAGAACAGTGTCAAGAAATCTGCCATCAATCAACTGCAGAGTTTACATAAAGAAACTCACTTACATCTATATTATAGAGAACTCTCATTACTGTAACTTACTATTTGATGAGTATTTTTACAAATCTACTATACACTGCTACTTTATACTCTACATATATACAAAAATATCAAGTTGATCATAAATAAATAACTATTAAATAGCTATTTCATATATAAAGTGTTGACATTTTAAGTTTTTATGTTTAAAAAAAAAAAGAGTTTATTAATCAAATATAAAACAAAATATCCATATTAAGAAAAATGAAAATATGTAGTACTTTCAGTAATAAATTTTCAATTTTAACAAAATAAGCGATATTTAACCACAACCTTAGTGTTATTCTCTTTTAAGAAACTTATCATGGTCATTTGTTAAAGTCCAAAACAGAAGCGCCTTGCATCAGGACTACTAGGGAGACAATGTAAAAATTCTACATCAAGCCACCTTGATCGAAACCCTCTAGGAAAAACCAAAACTTTGGGCCCAAAGCCCACACATGCAAACATTAAAAAGAAGGCCTCCATAAGGTTTAAAACTCATTATGGGTCTTGACCAAACAAGAGAAAAAGGTCTCCCCCATGGGCGATCCTTACTAAGGGAAAAGCGATGCTCTCCATAGTTACAAGTTACAACAAACGGCAATTGGGCTTTCTCGAAATTTATTTCAAGTTCGCCAATTTTTTTTTTTTTAATAAAAGAATTTATTATAAAAAAAAAAAAAAAGAGGAAGAAGAAGAAAAGAAATTGCACAAAATGTCTTGGTAGAAGATTATCTAAAATAGGGTAAGAGATGAATATAGGTAATCAAAACCAAAAATCACCCACACAGGAAGAAGGAAGAAGGAAGAAGATTTTTTAAAGAAACTTACAATGGTGTGTGTTAAAAATACTTAGTATTTAAAAAAAAAAAAACCAAAAATCACCCAAAAACCTACCACAATAATTAGCCATTTCTACCTCAATATGGGGATTTGCTACAATTGCTCCCTATTTTTAGGGAGCACTATTCATTTCCCAGATCAACATTTTATTATATCTAGGGTTTGGTTTACCTTCAGTACATTTTTAACTAGACATATTTTTTTGCTTTAAATATACAATTGCAAGTGGTAGTGGGTTTTAATCCCCCACCTTCTATTTCGTTAGTGGATGATGTGGCAGTCTCTCATTACAACAAAATGAGATTCTTTTTAAAAAGTACTAGAGGCAAGCCAAACCTTTATTTTTATATCTTTATAACTGTGATAAAGAAAGGTGGATGTTTTGAAAAGTGAGAGAAATTATAAAAAAATAATGTTTACATGATTTTTTATGACACAAGGGAAGGATTTTTAAAGATTGATAAGAAGGTAGGGGACTGGGAGAGGCTTAGGGTTTGTTTAGCACTATTGTTTAAACACTGAAAACTGTTGTTTAAACAATAATAATACTTTTGACACGTATTTCTATAACACTCAAATACGTATTTCCACACTACTAAAAACTGAACAACAATACTTAAACACCGTTACCAAATGGGCCCTTAGTTTTTGGTTTTTGAAGAACTTTCAGGACTTGCTTTATACAAATGGATACATATACCTTTGTGGACAAAATTTAGGTACAATACCTTAGGTGCTATTCTTTAGGTTCCCTTATTAAGATTCAGCCATGTGGCTGCTTAATTGAAAAATACACTTTCATCCTATGAGAAAAAATCCACATGGCTGAATTTTAGTCCTTACATTTTGGCTTTTTTTCCATTTTGGTCATTACATTTTAATTTTACCACTTTTTGTCCTAAACCAATTAACGCGTATTATTTTCGTCCTTTCCGTCAGTCAATTGACGGAAATATTTGAGGTGGCTGACGGAGGAATTAAAATAATATAAAAAAAACCACATCAGCATCTAATTTAAAAAAAAAAAAAAATTATCAATTTTAACTAATAAAAAAAGAAAAAACAGAATTAAAAACAATAAAATACATAAATTTAGATCTAATTCATTTTGAACAAAAATACACAAGAACATGATCACAGATTTAAACATGATCACAGGAACATAAGAGCACAAATCCAGAACCAAACACAAACTCAAATTTAAAAATACAAAGAACACAATAACAAACAAAAAAGAAGGAATTCAAAATCATACAAACCTAGAAATCATCAAGAACACACAAGAGCACAAACCCAAAAAAATCATACAAACCCAAAAATCAAACACAGATTTAAATCTGAAAATTAAATCAATACAATCATTAACAAAATACCCACGAAATTGAACAAACCCAGCTCAATCCCTCAACCATACCAACACAAAGCAAAAAAATTGAACCAATCCAGCCTCTCTTTAAACCCATAATGCACCTAGCCAATCCAGACCTAGAAAACCCAAATCTACCCACCACCTGCGACCCAAAAAAACTAAACCAACACCACTGATTTGACCCACCCCCACCAATCTGGCGCAACCATCAAACCTAACCAACTTGATCTTGGTGTGCGTGTTATTACACATGTTACATGCTCACAAAGCCTCACAACACTGAGCACACAAACACATATACCTAGCACTTACCCTTTGTTTTGCCCTTTAACCTCCACATCTCATTTTTGTGGATCAAGCGTCGTTCAAGATGCTCTTAGCTTGTAGATCGGAGACTTTAGAAACCCCATCTCTTCCTCAATGAGACAGGAATCTATCACGAACAAGAAAACAAGTGGCGGTGGCGACTGGTCGATTTGCTTGTCTTGGGAGTATTCGATGGTGGTGTAATGAGGGAAGAGCTCGGTGGGGAGGTTGTCGTCAGAGATGGAGGCGTAGTTGGGAGGGAAGTGGTTGCGCTAGAAGTAGAAAGGGCAGATCCAGATCTTGGCGGCGAAGTTGACGATGGCGAAGGGGTTAAGGATAGAGCGACATGTGCGGTAGTGGAGAGGGGAGTAAGGGAGGAGAGTGATGTTCAGGAGAGGTCTGATCGGAGAGTAGATGGTAGAGACTGGGATGATGCAGTTCGAGGATTCTTGCTTCGTGCCTAGGATCACGTTCCATGGCATTCAAACTCCGTCTTGGGATTCTAGTTCTAGGAATTCTGCCATTTTGGGATTTTGAATTCCTTCTTTTTTGTTTGTTATTGTGTTCTTTGTGTTTTTAAATTTGAGTTTGTGTTTGGTTATGGGTTTGTACTATTATGTTCTTGTGATGATGTTTAAATCTGTGATCACGTTCTTATGAGTTCTTGTTCAAAATGAATTAAATCTAAATTTATGTATTTTATTGTTTTTAATTCTGTTTTTTCTTTTTTTTATTTAGTTAAAATTGATAAATTATTAAAAAAAAGAAGAAGATGCTGATGTGGCATTTTTTTTATAATATTTTAATTCTTCTGTCAGCCACCTTAGATATTTCCGTCGGTTGACTGATGGAAATGACGAAAATAGCACGCGTTAATTGGTTTAGGGACTAAAAGTGGTAAAATTAAAATGTAGGGACCAAAATGGAAAAAAGCCAAAATGTAGGGATTAAAAGTGCATTTACGCCTTTTGGAAAATTGAAAAAGTGTGGAGGAATTGGATAATGTTTTTCAAATATTTAAATTATTGTGCATAGAAAGAGGGTAACATTTCCAATTCTGCTCTAAAATACGACCACCAATTATTAAACCATTGAGGAAGAAAGTTAATTTCTTTGTAACAGTCAAAAAAGAAAAGCTAGGAATGTTAATTCCTTTCATTATTTACCTTGTTTCTTTGTGCTTTAATGCTCTAGTCGCAAGCACCACAATACAAGAAACATGCATGTGGGTCATGTCGGCATGGAGTACAATGTGGATAAGCCGTAAACAAAGATCTTGGAGGTATTTACTCAATTTGTTTCTCAAAAGAAATGGACAAACAGTCAAGCTATGATGCGATTTATGCCAACAATTTTGGGAGGAATAGGTGTGGCAGGGGAAGAAAGAGCAAGCGGGACCAAATTTGATTCTTACACACTCCTTATCATACATTATCCATACACATCAAAAACATCATATATTAAACGTGGCATTAATAAAATATATTGACATCTGTAGACACCACATTTTGTACCTCTTACGACTCGGGCCCCGTTCCCCAATGATGGTAAAATTCTATAGCTCAAAGTTGGTTTAGGGCTCGATTAGATTGAAATTGACTTGAGGAAGGTTTTTATGGAAAATATAACTATTTTATGATCTAAATACAACTATTTTTGGAAAATAAAGGACACGGAAACCCTAGGGTATGCAGACACGTGTATGCGTACACGGGCATGCATACGCATGTTAGGGTTTCAAAAATTATAAAATGAAAGTTTTTCTGCATTAAAGCTAAGGTTTGGAATGAATTCCACATCATTTGGGAGCTGCTCCAAACCCCCATTTTTTAAATATAAAAAGCCATACATGGTACCTTTTCAAAACAAACAAAAAATCCTAAGGGAAAACACAAAATTCACTAGAAATAGTGAACCAAAGAGGGAGTTTTTCACAAAACATCCTGAAGTCAATATTTTCTGATTGGGGCCTTTTCTAGCCTTGATCTTCGAGTTTTAAGATTACTAATCATTTTTGTATTTGATTGTTAGTAGATTGACTTAGGGGAACGATCAAAATCAAACTTATGAGCTTTGCTTTTTGAGGTATAGCCTTCTTGCCTTTTCTTTCTTTTCTTGCTTTAATCTTCCTGTTTTCCTTGTTTTTCTAGTTTGGTCTATGTTTTAATATGTTTGTTTAACTTAGGGTTTAATAGCTCTCTGTTATAAACCATGTTAGGTTGTTAGATTTAGTTCTGCACTGTTTTTTGTGTTCTGTTTTTGGGCTAGGGTTTTGAGGTGTGCATGCGTACGCATGCTCTTTGCATGCATATGCATACTCATACGCATACAGCTGAGTTGCGTATACAAGCCCTATGTATGCCCACACATATTCAAGCATAGAAACCCTAATTCAACCTTTTTGCTTTGTTTCTTTATTTAGTTTGTATAATATGCTTTTGTTTTATCTTATTTTATGTTTCTTAGGTCTTTGTTTCTTTGTTTGTTTGTTTGTTTGCTTTCCACATACTAAACTAGGGTTTCTCTTTAATATTTCCTTTGTTTGCCATCGACATGCATATGATATGAACATGCATTGATGTATAGGTGCTGTTATGCAACAAGGTAAGACATGCACTCACATAGACATGCATTTGTTTAAGATATGATCTTGATCTTATTTTGATAAACATGAATGTATATTTGCAAATGCTTTGCTTTGGATATGATAACATGATTGCTTGATCATAACATGCTTATGTTTTTACCCTTGTGATATCTTGTTTGTTTGCTGCCTTGTGTTTGGAAATTTAGACCCCAGTTGATAGAATTAACAAGTTTTAAACCCAAGTTGTTAATTAGATTTATTATGAATAAAACTTGTTTAAACAAACAAACATCAATATCATGTCAATATCATGCAGTGAAAAAATAAATAAGACAAGATATGGTGACCTAGGAAAACCAATGAAACAAACTAGTTTCACAGTAAAAAAACTTGGGGGGAAACCTTCCCAAAAAGCAATCCACTATAGTAAAGAGAAGTTTTAGATCTAGTACAAAACCTTTGTCCTTAGACTCTACAATCCCCGTAGATGAACTCACAGTAGAAACCTTCTACCGCTTTAGAACCTCTGAACTCTTTAATATATGAATGCCACCCTTTGATGCACGAATCCCAGTACGTGACTAACCAATTACGCGGATCCTAGTACGTGAGTTAATCACCAACTAGAAGAAGAAGAATGTTGGCTGCAAAGTTCTTCACTTCATCAACAATGAAGATTAAGAAGCACTTGGTTACAAAACCCTAAGGCGCAAAAGACACAATAGCTTCTTTTAAAGAGAATAAGGCATCGGTCACCTTTTGCATATGTTCTCCTTGTATTCTCTTATGTGACGACCTCTAAAATAAGCCTTATATAGGTTTAGGGTTGTGAGAAAAGAAAACCCTACACAAATACATAAGCTTGGGCTAAAAATCAGATCTGAAAATCTGAATTCCCATAATCTTGACCGATCGGGAGGTGTTGAGGAGGTGTCGAGATTTAAACTTCAACAGATACAGCTATCGAGAAGCTATCGAGGAGACAGGAGCTTTCTCGATTGATCCACCAGCTGTCGAGAAGCTATCGAGATTACGATAAGAAGAAGTTGATAATCTCGATAGATAGCCTAGCTGTCAAGAGGTGTCAGGCAGCTATCGAGCTATCTGTCCAGCTTTAGTAAACAACTTTTCTTCACTTGTTTCTTGGTCTAATCTTCATGGCTTTAATACTAGACTTGAAAAACATGTTTCTTAAAGTATTAAACATATCTTAGATCTACCCAATTATAAGTAAAATGCGTTTTGTCAAAGGATTAGCTAACTACATAAAAGAATGACATATGTTCTTAACAAGTGAAACACATATGTCCTAACAATCTCCCCCTTTGGCAATCCGTGACAAAACTATAACAAACAAATGAACATATGAGAGAAGTCATAAATCACTCAACTCATATTTACTTATTGAATACAATAAAATCTATCATAACACAAACTCTTGAAAAACTTTGTAAGAATAGAGTTCATGGCAAGTAGACTTTGACAACCTATATTTCTGAAACACTTTAAACAAAACTCATCAAGGCACCTTTGTGTGAAACATAAATAATAGATTGCATACAATTAATAAGAAACATGTGTATAAAGAAAGAAAAGAAACAACACATGTAAGGGGTAGGTGAAAGAAAAACATACATCCACATACAGAAAAGAATAAGTACAATGTATGTCAATAAATGGTTACAAGACCTAATGTACAAGAACAATGTATCTATAAAAGAAAGAAAAGAAAAGATACATAATATCCTCACTACATCCCTCATATCAACAACACTCCCCCTAACATGTAGAATCTCAAAAAAAAGAAACCACACATTCTCCACAATTTCTCCCCCTTTTTGTCATGATTGACCAAGGGTACAAGAAGCTAAAAAACTTCACCCGAGAAACAGAAAGATGATCAAGGGGGCACAAAGAATCCATATAAATGCATGAATGTAATGAAACAAGTTGTTATGGATGACAAGATAATAGTAAGATGCAAAACATGTGAAAAACAAATCTCTCAACAAGAAAAATGTTAAGCACATAGATCCCAAAACACACACACACACACACACACACACACATACACACTAAACAAGTCTAACTAATTTTATATTTAAAAAACAAGTCAAAACAGTTTAGTGAGCATACATGAACAAATGTAAACCTTGTGATGGCCAAATCACATTGTACCTGCACATGTATCAAGAGTAGCAAAGAATATTGTGTGTTGTGTGTGAAAAACATCACAAGATTGCATAAGTGCACACATGTTATGACGATTTGAGATATGAGTAAATCACTTTAACTCACACACAATCATAACTGTTTGATGGGGACTATCACTTTTGCGGTACATCCTATAACTCTCACATCTCCTAGAATACACACTTGCAATCATATTTAAAATATTTTTGATCTTTTTGCTTTTTATTTTTCTTTGCATATTTTTCTTTTATTGAGCATATCATGCATGGGCATATAAGAGAAAGAAAAGAAATACCCAATGATATTTGACATTCCAATTTTACTATGCCGAAGCACACAAATGTCATTGACATCACACTTACTATGCCGAAGCATACATATGTCTTATCATGATTGGTGGGCAATAGTGGTGAGATGGTTATTTATGCATTTTTTTTAGGATTTTCTAGTCCTACCCATCAAAAAGAGTGATACAAGTGTTAAGTATAAGAGATAACTTAATCTTACTCATCACAAATAAGAGCCACAAAGCTCACTTGCTTAGTTGTGCATAGAGATGCTCATCTAAGTTACAAAAGATACAAAATTTAGAAAACTTTGTTTCAATAGCCATCCAAGGTACACAAGTACCAATGTACACAAAACACACTATTTTTGTATTTTTCTGATTTATTTTTATTTTGAAAAAAATACAAAATAAAAACTAAACAACCAAACAAAAACAGACAAACAACATGAAAGAAAAAAGAAAGATGCATATGCATGAAGGCATGATAGAAAAATGCAGATGCATGAAAGCATGATTCCAAAAACAGATAAGAAATCAAGCAAAGAGAGTCCTACTTTAGATAGAAGGAATCAAAGCAGATGAAAAACAAAAAAGACAATTAAGTCTTAGGCTCCTTTCTCACCCACACAGCACGAGTCTTTGGCTGTGAAGATGAAAAGACATGTGTCCTAGTATGTCTACTAAAGGATATAGAAGAATTAAATTTCTCTTGAAATTGAGTTAAAAAGCTCAACACTTTTAGTAACTCTCCAAACAAAGGTGTAGGTCCTTAAGAGGAAACCTGTGACTGTTTGGACAATTGCTTTTGAGGATACAACTTAAAGCAATTAGGACGAATGTGTCCAGAAACACCACAATGGTGACAAACATTAGGTCTAACAAAGGATTTAGAATTAGCCAAATTAGTTTTGGATTTCATACCTTTAGGAAACAGCATATCCTAAGACAGTCTTATCAGAACTAGGCTTTTGAGCACTTAATACCTCATCAAGCTTTGCACTAGACATCCTCTTTATTTGAGTTCTAGCTTGACTAAGCTTAACCTCAAGATTCTCGACATTTTCTTCTAATGAGGTGTTCTCCACAACAAGAGTCTCAACTAACCTTTTAGTATTATCTAGTTTGACTAACAAATCAACTTTTTCAATTTTTACCTCATTAAGCTCTTTTTTACAAAGATGAGAAGTCTTTTCAGATTTTATGAATTCAGTGCATAGCTTATCATAGGCTTCTTGAATGGTCATCTTCTTGGGTACTTCATCATCAGAAGAATCCTCACTGTCACTAGCACTCTCCACAATCACCTTATCGGTTGAGGCAACAAAGGCCATAATGTGACTACGTTCATCTGTATACTCATCAGAAGAGTCATTCTCAGTATCACTCCAAGTATACTCATCAGAAGAGTCATTATCTTTTGACTCCTTGGTCTTTTCCTTCATGAGGTAGTTTGGGCACTCTATCCTCATATGACCAAAACCTTTGCACTCATGGCATTGAATAAGGGGTTTCTTATTCCTGCCCTTCCTAGAGGATTTAGATTTCCTAGGAGGTTTGCCTTTATCCTTTTTCCTAAACTGAAGAAGCTTGATAATCTCATCAGTTATGAAGGTTAGATCCTCATCCTCATCATCATCTTCATCTTCATCTTCACTTTCAGAGTCCTCAATCTTTTCCTCTATACCCTTAAGAGCCAAGTTTTTACTCTTTCCATCTTTTCCCATTGAGCCTAATCCCATGTTATAGGTTTGAAGGTTCCCTACAAGCTCAGTCAAAGGAATTTGATCAATGTCCTTTGCTTCTTTAATGACAGTGATCTTGGCATGGAATCTTTCAGGTAATGACCTAAGGATTTTCCTAACAATTTTGGATTTTGCAATAGATTCTCCAAGATTGAAAGCAAAATTCACAATATTCTTGAGTTTAGCATAGAACTCATCAAAGGTCTTATCCTTCTCTATCCTTATTTCTTCAAAACTACTAGTGAGTCTTTGAAGTTTCACAGTCTTTACTGCCTTGGTACCTTCATAGGTGGTCTCAAGAATGGTCAATGCTTCCTTGGCAACTTTTGTGGATGATATTTTCTTGAATTCTTCATTGGTCACCCCACAAAATAAAGCAATCAAGGCCTTACTGTAGAAATTTGCCGCTTTGATTGTTGCTGAACGGTTTTAGACCCCTTAAAACAACAATTGGATTAACCTAGTTTATTAGTTAAGTGATAGTCAAATTATGCAATTCTAGGTTAAAACAATCAAACAATCATATCAAAAAATATAAAGCAGCGGAAATATAAATAACACAATGATATGATCACCCAGGAAACCACACGGTAAAAACCTAGGGAGGATTTGACCTAGTTATCCTCAAGGTAAACTGAATCCACTATACGAAAGAATCGAAGTTCATACAAAAGGACTTACAAGCTCCCCGCTTGACTTCCTAATGCTACCCACCAGTAGAACTTATTGACACGACCATGTGCAAGCTCTGAATCCACGAACTCCTTCTTTCCTGGATTCTCTTATCAGCTACAAGCACCCGCGCTTGTTATTCTTTAAGCTCCAATGGCAGCAACTGAGTTGATCATCAAGATGTTGATATTATCTCTACTTTGAAAACCCTAAGTTTATGTGAAGGAAAACTCCTCAAGGATCTCACAAGAGATTCACACAAACCACAATATATGAGTAACAATACAACAAAAACAAGTCTAAAAAAACGTGGCTAGGGTTTTGCCTTTTATACCTAGGGTAAAAATAGAAAACACAAAACGTTTATTGAGTTAGGGTTGAGTTGGAAAATTCTGTAGAAAAACATTCTGGCCGACTTTCGATCGATCGAGTCTAACTTTCGATTGATCGAGTCAGGCCGAAATGCACCAATGCATCTGCAGCCTCTCGATTCCAACTTTACATAAAAGATATAACTTTGAGCAAGCCTAAACAAGACTAAACATATTGTTTTGATCATGGTTTGCCAACATTACACATTAAAGTTCTAAATACATAATTCCTAAATCTTTAGAACCTAACAAACTCCCCATTTGGCAATCCGTGACAAACACAATCATGAAGATTATCACTCACAAAGGCATTATCACAAACACGTGGCATGTTACATTCATCAACATCCAAAACATGCATAGAAGCATGCAAAACACTATCCATTGCAAATAACACAAGGGGTCAAGGATCACGCTAAGGTATTTAAACCAAAATAAGAACAAGTGTACCTACTTTGATACCAATTGAAGGTTGTATTTGTGCTAAAACACAAGAGCTTGTTTAGACCCCAAATTTTAAATTACAGCTAGATTATTTTTACTCTAAATTATATAAGTGCGGAACAAGAGTAAATAAAGCGCAATAAACCGATAACTACTCTAGTGCATAAACATGAACAACAAACAATAAAAGTAAAGCACAAGAGTAAGGGAAGAGAGATGCAACCATAAGATAACACCAAGACGTGTTATCGAAGAGGAAACCAAAGAATTCGGCGAAAAACCTCTCCGCGACCCTCCAAGTTGAAATCAATACACTAGAGAATAAAATTTGAGTACATGAATAACAAAAAACCCTCCAAGCCTAGTCTACCCCATGTACTTAAACCCTCCAAGCTCCTGCTTCCAACGGACTTCTTGGAGTCATGTCTTTTCTAGCTTTCTGGATCCTTCAATATGCCCGATTGCATCCGCCAAGCCTCATCAGCTTCTTCCGGCAAATCCCCAAAGCTTCCCAAACTCCAAAACACTCTCTACACTCTGAAAATGTGTGGGTTGTGTTTGTGTACAAATCACCTCTCAAGGTATGACAATGGGAGAGTGAAGGAGAAGAGGCTAGAATGATTTCTCATTAAGGATGAGTAGATCTCTCTCTAAAAGATGGGTGTGTTGTGTTGTAGAAAACCTATCTAGGAGTTTTCTCTCTGAATGGTCTCTCATACATTTGTGGGTAATGAGGGTCTATATAATATAGGTAAAGGGTAAGAAAGTCACACTTAAAATCCTTTTACCAGTGAAATTCATGGGTCACCTGAGTCGTGAAAACAGCTGGCATAGCTAGCACATGACTCTTCAACTTCCATAGCTGGCACTTGATGCTTCAGCTTCCAGCATGTGCTCCTCATGTGACTTTTAGCTGTCTTGATCAAATCTCCACCACTTAATACTACACCCAATACAAATAAATCCCACAAAAATACAAGGAAATAAATTTATGCAATTACAACACTTTTTATTATGGAATAAGCCAACACGAATGTTATGAGAAAAATCATAACTTAACAGGGGGTATTTATGTAATTTTTAGGTTTCGGGTGTATTTCGGTCAATTTTTAGGTTTAGGGTGCATTCGGCAATTTTAGAGTATTGTAGGAGTACTTTGGTCATTTTCATGTTTTAGAGGCAATTTGGTAATTTTGATTATTGAGTAATTGGGTGGGTTGGGGTATGCCCATAATAATTTGGTTAAGTTAGGTTTGGGTTAGATTTAATTATTTAAATGGATAAATGGATAATATCCAAACCCTACCCGAAAAATTTAACACTATATATAATAGCAAAAGCCTTTAAGGAGGTGCTACCACGTTAGGAAAAAAGGCCACTTAAAATGCTGCCACGTTTACAATTAAAAAAGTGATACATTATATTGTTTAGTGACGCTACACACCCTTTAAAAGCCTCTCATTATAAATAACTAAAAAACTTGGTTAAAATTAAAAGTACATGGAAATAGAAATAGAGAGGCGATTAGGACATGGAGAGAAGCAGAGAGAGAGAGGCGATGAAATAGAGAGAGGATGAGGTCTAGGACAGAGAGAAAGAAACATAGAAAGAGGTAAAAAAGGTGAACAACGCTTCAATTAGGCATAAGAAATTTAAAAGTTACAAAACACGATTTTGCAGACTCAAAACCTAGGTAGAACGGTAAACAGAGAAGGCACAGAGAAAGAAACAGAGAAAGAGGCAGAGTTAATAAGGCCATCCATTGTGCGTCACAATCAAAAGGCAAAGAGAGCATAGTTTGGCCGAACCATATACTGTCCGTTCCCTTGCCAAATTTAGACCACTAGACAGTGGAACCGACATCGACAACGTTACATTTTTTTTTTCTCAATTTTGTAGGTATGTGTCTAAAACGTTACTTTTAATTGAGTTTTTATTTTTTTTTGGGTAGTTTCAGATTTGATTCGTTTTTGTTATGGCTTTTCGGAATCTCTATCAAAATGTTTGTTTTCTCAATTTTAGATATTTGCTTTTGTTTTGTTTTTGGTTTTTTTTTAGATTACAAAAATAACTAAAAATATTGTTTTTAGTTTGGGTACTTTTGTTTCTAATGTTAACAAAATCGTTGGGATTAAATAAGAATAGGATTGAATGTTGCATTGATATTTATTTTAGGTTTTTTTTTTTTTTTTTTTTTTTTTTTTTTTTTTTTTCGTATACCCATAACCAGTAAAGTTATTGTTATTTTTTTTTTCTTTTTTGAATATGGGGATTGAATATGAATTAGAATTGAATTTTTTGGTTGGATTGCTGTTCGCGTAAAATAATCTGCAAGCGCATAGAATCGTAACAAGTAGTAAAGTGTTTTTTTTTTAGAAAACGAATGTCGAACCCACAGGGATTAACTATGTTATCGAATACTGAAATTCACTAAATAAATTACTATTTGGAAAATCGAAAATAAAAGGAATGTTCTACTATCTGAATTAAGTTAAACTATTTAATAAAAATAAATCTATGAATAAAATGAATTAACAAAGCGTAAAAATCTAACAGTGCAAAATATGATAAGAATGGATCTAGAGCAGTTGATTTCACCTAACAAATCCCACACAATTTATCCTTCCTAATTATTAAATTCTAATAATCTCCCGTTGATGATTAAAAATTCCTTAAGTATTCAATATCTTCTCTCGAATAATATCAAAAATATCTTCAACTAACAATTTCATATCTCTATGTGAATTTAATTAATTGGAGACTCATTATGTACTTTGAATTTTTTGAAAAATTACACTAGTCGCAGTAAAGCATCTCTACTTTCGCTCAACTAATGGTGTTTAATTTTAGAACTAAAATAACAAATCACCTCTCGGTCTCATTGTAATTCAATTGATCAAACTATAATTTGTAAAAAATAGTAAGCATTAAGAATAAGAATTAAACACTCAATCATGGAAATATTAAAAATAAAATAACTCAGAAAATAAATTGTGTGTTCATTGCTAGACTACATCACTGCTCTAGAAAATAAAATTTAGTTCATAATAAAATTGAAAAGAAAACAAATAAAACTTATGTCTTTCATCTGCATTGGTTGATTAAAATGAAGCTCTCGCCTTTGTCCTCAGATCCTCCTCTTCATAAAGACTCCCAAAAGCAAATTCTTCTATGAGGCAGCCCCCTTTTCCTCTCAGGTTTCTCCTCTCTTCTTTTTACCCTAAAGAGCCTTGAAATAGGTCAAGGAATCCTATTATAAGTTGAATTCCCGTTTGGAGAAAATCCCAGATTTTTAGGCTTCACTTAACTGACGATTTTGGCCCATTTAAATTCAGAATTCGGACTTTTGGTAAAAAAAAAAGTTGTAGCCCTTTAAGTTAAATTTCCAGCCCAACTTGAATCATCTCGATTGGATATCTGAGCCGAAAGTTATGCCAAAAATACTAACTGATGTGCAGGCTGGAATCCTAATTCGAATTGGACTTGAATTTAATTGGCTTAGCCCCACTTTGCATGTAAAGCCCTTGTTACCTGCAACACCAAGATATTATATAATCAGTAACAAAATAACATAAAAGTAAGGCCAAATATGTAGATATGTGAGTAATTTTTTTGTATATATTTCATGCACATCAAATACCCCCAAACCTACATTTTTGCTAGTCCTCGAGCAAAACAAATAAAGAGTAAAACAAAACAAAGAAAATATCCTAACTAATCTACTTTCACTGGAAATTTCGATTGCATTTAGCATATGCAACAAGCCTTTAAACCCCTAGCTTACACTAGTGGATGAGTTGTAGTCTCGTGAGGGTTTGCAGGGAATATACCCATAAAATTCTGAGAATGAATACTAAAATAAACAAAACAAAGAAAATCTATTTTTTTAAAACTAATTAATTGCCTTTTGCAAAGAGGATTAGTTCAAGTTCAAAAACACTACAAATGCTAAAGAAATTTCTCACGTCATCAAAACTCAATGTGAGTGAAAAGTGGTAGCCAACCCAAACATACTCTTAGTTTTAGAATAAACTTGACTTGAATTTCTATTTGAAAGTATGCTTCAACTCAAACCTTTCCGATGTTATCACTCAACAAATGAAATCACTCTGAAATGGGGTGTAACACTCTCAACAATATATGTGAGTGGAATAATGTAAGCAAAATAAAAATCTCACATATAAATCACATGAAAAATGCTTAATCAAGAAAGAACAAGTAGTCTCATGAAAAGATGCCAAAAAGAATTTATACCACATTTTTTATTCAGTCATATCAATATCTGAACTACACAATCTTCAAGATCAAATAAGGACTTTATTAGGACGTAATGTAGGGTAAAAGTAAAGGGAATGAAATAAAAATGGGTAAAGGTAAATATAACAAGTGTTTTCAAGATTTGTCGGAATGTCAACTCTTTTTGGAATTTCCATTCAACATTTTTTTTTTTCAACTCTTCTTCTTCAAAGCAATACTCCTTTACATTTCACTTCTCAAAATTTGATGAGAACCCCTTTTATTTACTTCTTTTTGACACTTTTTTTTTTTTACTTACTTCAAGTCGTCACTTATCTTTTGACGTGAATGCAGGCATTTACGATGGATGCACCCAGTTACTCAACAAGTCACAAATTTGAAGTGCTTTTGCATACTCATATTTCAAGTTATGGTGTAAACATTGGTAATGAATACCCCTAGTTACTAAGCAACTCAAAACATTGGAGTAAATGGAACTCTATACAATTTTTTTTTTCTTTTTTACTTTCTTCTTTGAATTCTCGCACAAACCACCACATTGAAACAAACTGATCAAATTCCGTCTTGAAACACTATGGATAAGGGCTTTAAGAAAGAAATGCTAATTAAAAGGCTCAATGGGGTGACTAGCGATAATGTATCAAAAAAGAAAAACATATATATGGCTCAAAGTAGACAAAAATGGTCTAATCTCATCTCTCAAAGACTAGTATAGTTCATTCAACATCAATGACTTCAAATGGTTCAAGTGTGGCATAAAATCATTTTTTCTTGGCCAAAAGAAAGAACAATGAGACTACAACAAGGGAAATATGTTATGCACTTCCAAATGAACTTTAAGATTAGAAAAAAAAAAATAACCCTCCAAAAATAATGATTGGCTCAAAACTCACAAGGGTAACAGTCTCCACATTATTACCATCAAGATTTTCTAATCATTTTTATCCTTCAAAAAGAAGTTGTGTCTGAGTGGCTACGTGCATGTGCAATGAATTGAGCATGAAAGCAATAAAATTCTTTAAGCAAGAGTAGTATAATGAACTTAAAACACAAACCTCAAGCTAGGCAAAAGAAAGTTTTTTTTTTTTTTTTTTTGGAAATAAATAAAATAAATTCCCTTCCCCCAAACTTAAATTTCACATTGTCTTCAATGGGAAAAAAGAAGAAAAACTAAATAAAAGAATGAGAAAGGAGAAGAGATGCTCCCCTGATTTTAATTGAATATTTTTCCTTGAGGTGCTGCTGTGTACTCATTGAAGATTTCTGTGGTCTCTTTATTCCTACAAAATGAAAGAAAAAACAATAAGATAAAAAAAAAATAAATAAATAAAATAAAAACATAAACATAAAAATAAATAAAAAACTTGGGTTGCCTCCCAAAAGCGCTTTATTTAACGTCTGTAGCTAGACGTTATCCTCCATTAAAATCTTGTGTGTGCAAATTGAAGGACTAATTCCTTTGATGTCAGAGATGGTCCAACCCAAAGCCATTTTATGTTCCCGCAAAATTCTCAGCAACTTTTCCTCCTCTACATCACTCAAAGAACTGTTAATAATAACTGGAAAAGTAGAGTCTTGGCCTAAGAAAGCGTACCTTAAATTTGATGGAAGCGGTTTGAGCTCAAGTTTAGGTGGTTCCTTTGGTGGAGATGTTGGCTGACATGATTTTAAGTCTTCTACTTTTGGTTGCATTGAAGGAGGAAAGTGTGGTGTAGCCTCCAAATATCTTTCACACTCTTTAACCTCTTTATCATTGAATTTAACAGGTGTAGAGCGAGTAAGACATACCTCAAGTGGTAACTTTAGAAAATCAATTGCACAAGTCTCATCGGCCATGATCACGTCTCGGTCACTTATTTGAAAACAAGAATATGTCTCAGAAGGAAATTTCATAGACTTAAATACATCAAAAGTGACCTCATCCTCTCCAACCCTTAAAACAAGTTTTCCTTGTTGGACATCAATTAAGGTTCTCCCTATCGCAAGGAAAAGTTGACCCAATATCAAAGGGATCTCCTCATCCTCATCCATATCAAGGACAATGAAGTCAGTCGGGAAGATGAACTTGTCAACTTTTACTAATACGTCCTCAATGACTCCTCTTGGATATTTAATAGATCTATCCGCCGATTGTAAAGAGATAGTGGTCGGCTTCACTTCTCCAAGACCCAATTTCCTGAAAACAGAGAGAGGCATTAGATTAATACTTGCCCCTAAATCACATAAAGCTCTATCAAAATAAGATTTTCCTATAGTGCAAGGGATAGTGAAACTCCTCGGATCTTTTAGCTTAGGTGGTAGCTTCTTTTGTAAGATTGCACTACTCTCCTCTGTTAGCATTACTGTTTCATGCTCCTCCAATTTCCTTCTTTGATATAATATCCTTCAAAACTTTAGCATATTTAGGCATTTGTTCCAAAGCTTCAATGAGAGGAGTATTAATATGCAACTGCTTAAATATACTTAGAAATTTAGAAAACTGATCATCCACATTGTTTTTTCTTAATCTTTATGGAAAAGGAATTGGTGGATCATAAATTGGAGAATAAGTCTCAAAAGTAACTTCCTTGGATTTTTTGGATTTTGAAGCTCTTTCATTCTCCTTAGTTTTCTCAGCTTGCTCCACTTCTTTCATCTCTAACTCGGCTTCCTTCATCTTTGACTCCTCATTATCCACAGCTTCATCTTGTTTGGCATTTGTTACTTTTGGTTCCTCATATGTTCGTCCACTTCTCAATGATATTGCCTTTACATGTTCTTTCGGATTGGTGATAGTGTTGCTTGGCAAAGTTCCTGCAGTCCTCTATGTGAGCATGCTTAAGAGCTGACCAATCTGCACCTTAAGATTACGGATTGAAGCTGAGTTGTTTTGGATCGCCCCATTTGTCTTCTGCATGTACTGCATGAACATGTCCTCAAGTGTTGGCTTCCTCTCTTGCTGTGGAAATTGATGAGGTGGTTTAACCTGCCCTTGGTTATTGCTCCATGAGAAGTTAGGGTGATTCCTCCATCTAGGATTGTACGTGTTCGAGTATGGATTATTTTGATGTTGAAAATTTGACACGTGATTTGCTTGTCCATAACTCGATTGGGCAAAAGGATTTCCCACTTGGCAGTTAGTACTTGAATGATTTCCTGAACAATGATCACAAACAACATTAGTTTGAATAGCATTAACATTCATTTTACCTAGTTGTTGAGACAAAGTTGTTATTTGTGCTGCCAATGAGGTAATAGAATCAAGTTCTAAAACTCCAGCTGTCTTTCTTGGCATTGCTCTTTTTGCAGGCCATTGATAGTTGTTGGATGCCAATTCTTCTAGAAGTTCATAGGCTGCCTCATGAGTTTTACTCATTAAAGCTCCACCAGCTGCTGCATCAACCATAGACCTGTTTGTAGCTCCTAGACCATTGTAGAATGTTTGCACTTGAAGCCATGCTGGAAGGTCATGATGAGGACACCTTCGCAATAAATCTTTGTACCTCTCCCATGCTTCATATAATGATTCACCCTCAAATTGGATGAACGTGGTGATATCATTCCTTAGCTTTGCTGTCTTTGCGGAAGGGAAATATTTTGCTAAGAATTTTTGTGCCAACTCCTCCCATGTAGTAATGATGCCAGGTGGCAAAGAATTCAACCAAACTTTTGCTTTATCCCTAAGTGAGAAGGGAAAAAGCCTTAGTTGAATCGCATCATCTGTCACTCCGTTATGTTTAAAAGTATCACAAATTTCCAAGAAATTTGCAATATGGACATTAGGATCCTCTTGTGACAGCCCCCCGAACTGGACAGTCTGCTGTATCATCTGAATGATGGCCGGCTTGATCTCAAAATTATTGGCTTGTATGGCTGGCCTCCTTATGCTCAATGTAGCTCCATTGACCGAGGGCATAGCATAATCTCTTAACGCCTTTTGCTCTTGATCGGCCATATTAGATAGAGATGTGTTGGCCTCTTTCTTCTTTTCTTTCTTGAGCTGACATAAGGTTCTTTCAATTTCAGGGTCAAAGAGTGTATGCTCTAATAGTTTAGATCGGGGCATGCACTTCTAATTCCTAAAAAGAAAGTAAACAAACTCAGATGCACTAATTAAATTTTTTTTTTAATTTTTGAATAAGTGAAATAAAATCCAAAGTAGTAAATATCTAGCTAGTATCAATATCAATAACAAATAGTTAATCCCCGGCAATGGCGCCAAAAACTTGTTCAAGTAAAATAATCTGCAAGCGCACAAAATCGTAACAAGTAGTAAAATGTTTTTTTTTAGAAAACGAATGTCGAACCCACAGGGATTAACTATGTTATTGAATACCGAAATTCACTAAATAAATTACTATTTGGAAAATCAAAAATAAAAGGAATGTTCTACTATCTGAATTAAGTTAAACTATTTAATAAAAATAAATCTATGAATAAAATGAATTAACAAAGCGTAAAAATCTAACAATGTAAAATATGATAAGAATGGATCTAGAGCAGTTGATTTCACCTAACAAATCCCACACAATTTATCCTTCCTAATTATTAAATTCTAATAATCTCCTGTTGATGACTAAAAATTACTTAAGTATTCAACATCTTCTCTCGAATAATATCAAAAATATCTTCAACTAACAATTCCATATCTCTATGTGAATTTAATTAATTGGAGACTCATTATGTACTTTGAATTTTTTGAAAAATCACACTAGTCGCGGTAAAGCATCTCTACTTTCGCTCAACTAATGGTGTTTAATTCTAGAACTAAAATAACAAATCACCTCTTGGTCTCATTGTAATTCAATTGATCAAACTATAATTTGTAAAAAATAGTAAGCATTAAGAATAAGAATTAAACACTCAATCATGGAAATATTAAAAATAAAATAACTCAGAAAATAAATTGTGTGTTCATTGCTAGACTACATCACTGCTCTAGAAAATAAAATTTAGTTCATAATAAAATTGAAAAGAAAACAAATAAAACTTATGTCTTTCATTTGCATTGGTTGATCAACATGAAGCTCTCGCCTTTGTCCTCAGATCCTCCTTTTCATAAAGACTCCCAAAAGCAAATTCTTCTATGCGGCAGCCCCCTTTTCCTCTCAGGTTTCTCCTCTCTTCTTTTTACCCTAAAGAGCCTTTAAATAGGTCAAGGAATCCTATTATAAGTTGAATTCCTGTTTGGAGAAAATCCCAGATTTTTAGGCTTCAATTAACCGACAATTTTGGCCCATTTAAATTCAGAATTCGGACTTTTGGTAAACAAAAAGGTTGTAGCCCTTTAAGTTAAATTTCCAGCCCAACTTGAATCATCTCTATTGGATATCTGAGCCGAAAGTTATGCCAAAAATACTAACTGATGTGCAGGCTGGAATCCTAATCCGAATTGGACTTGAATTTAATTGGCTTAGCCCCACTTTGCATGTAAAGCCCTTGTTACCTGCAACACAAAGATATTATATAATCAATAACAAAATAACATAAAAGTAAAGATAAATATGTAGATATGTGAGTACTTTTTTTGTACATATTTCATGCACATCAATTGCTTTAGATTTAGTTATTTAAGTTAAAAACTTAAAATGCAATCAAAACACAAAGGCTTGAGATACAGAGATAGGATAGACAGAGTTCATAGGGCAATTTTTATTTATGCATATGGGTTACATTAGGTTTTGATTTGATTTTTGAAATTTGGGATTATATGTGATTTAGGTTTGGAGTGGGAAAAGATAGAGAAATAAGAGAGAACGTGAGTATGCTATTCAGAAAGAACGTTGGTAACGAGAGAAATCTGACATCTTCCAATCAGACCACTAGAAAATAATTTCAAATTTACACCACAAATATTCACTCTGCAATTTGAAATCATTAAGAAACATCAAACGAAATCTGTCATAGAACTAATCTAAAATATTACAGATTCATATCGCAATGAAGTACAAAACTTTGAAGTAGATATCAATTACTGTGGGATGCAGTTAACATAGCAAACAACCATGATCTGATCAATATTGCTATGGTTTTGATTGACTAATAGGTAAGTTTAAACTTTTTTTTAAACAGAGAATAATATTAAAAAAAACGGATACAGAAATCTAAAAAACATTTTCCATATCTGTTGGAACTTAATATTATAAGCATCAATAGTTGAATATAGAGAAGAAAAAAAAGGAGAAAGCTTTATACGTTTTGGTCATGCTTTCTTTAGGTTTGTTTAAGAAGTTGGTCTGACTGCAATAGGGAGTTATTGATGATCTTAGCCCTCTTAGGTTTGTGAGAAAGGAGGAAACTTTCTGTATTTCTTGGGGTACAAAAGGGTTCTGTTTATGGAGTGGGCAGCAACAGAAACTTACCAAAAATGCCCCCTTTTGTAAAATATGTAACTATCTAATTTTATAAAGAAAATTTTCCTACCATTGAGTTAGCTTGTCTGATTTGGAATATATGTAGTTTTTTTAAAATCTAATCCACATATGTAAAGGGTTTGTAATGTTTCCTTCCTTAGAGTTATAGAGTATGGATATATACACTTCACATGAAACTGTAATTTGTGTATATACCAATTTTACTAATAATAGAATATTTTTTGCTGCAATTGTTTAAATCTGAGCAATGAAAACAAGCGATTGTATGAAATTATTGCTCTTCATAGATTATACAAATATTGTCAAAATATTGTTGCAAACCACACAAATTGGTTTGCATTTGGCAAACTACAAGTTTTGGTTTGAATTTAAAAAATGATTAGCTCATATAAATTCAATTTTAGGAGTGTCAACTTTCCTAGAAGTTAGTGCCCTCTTATGTTAGTAGACTATAATTTACTTTTTAGACTTGGGGAAAATTAATCTTTAATTTAATTAATTTAGTTTCTGTTGTGTTAAGTAGCATGGGCTCGATGAGGTTCTTAGAGGAATCCACACATTTTACAAGATTTTGGTACTGTTTGATTTGTTGGTCAAAATAGATTTATTTGCTCATAAAAGGTTATATTTTCCATTTTAACACCTCTCAAGTCAATTTGTAATCTGATTCAGCTCTAAACCAACCTTAGGCCTTAGAATTTCAGCATCATTGGGGAACGGGGGCTCGAGTTGAAGGGGGTACAAAATGCGGTATCTACATTCTTCCTAGCGGATCTTTCACCAAGGACTTCTTCGTAAGTCAGAACACCAAGGCCACTTGTGCACATATCCTCTAGGAATTGAATATGTAGGCACAGATCTCATACAAGTTAGAAGAGAAAGTACAAAACTTCTACACATATCCTCCGAAATTGAATATGCAGGCACAAACCCTATACAGTTAAATGAGAAGAATACAAAATTTGTACACATATCATCTGGGAATTAAATATGCAGGCACAAACCCTATGCAAGCCTGAACTTATGCGTATATCCTCCAAGAATTGAAGACGCAGACACAATAGAAGAGGTAGAGATAGAGATGGAGACCAAAGTCACCCCAAGCCAAGAGCCTCACTAGAACAGGTAGAGATAGAGATGGAAGACGGGTATTTACCTAAAGGTGCAAGCCACCCGGAGAAGTTTGAGGCAAGATCCCTAGATGGCCACCATAAATATGTATCATTTTAAGCTCGTAAGAGCACCTTGTTTGTTTGATTGATGGTTGTGGACATTGGCCATGTTTGTTTTTTCTTTTTCTTTTTAAGTGACTCTAGGATAATGAGTCACTCGCCTTTTGCTTACGATTGGCAAAATAGGTTCTGGGATAGTGAACATGTCATTGCTCGCCTTTCCCGAATAACAAAGGTGGAAATTTGGACATACGAATCCCACACAACTCTGCGGAGTTTCACCTCGCCCCATGTATGCGTGTTGTGTGCTATGTATGTGGGTTGGGCTCGAGCCATACGTTGAAACAAAATGTTTTGTCTCTTATTCTTTTGATTCTGTTAGCAGAGCTCACGAATTAAAAGAAGGGCATCTGTAAACATCACATTTTGTATCCCTTACGACTCAGGCCCCCGTTCTCTAATGATGGAAAAATTCTAAAGCCCAAGGTTGGTTTAATGCCCGATCAGATTGAATTGACTTGAGGAAGGTTTTTATGGAAAATATAACTCTTTTATGAGCTGAATAAAAGTATTTTTGGAAAATAAAGTCCATGGAAACCCTAGAGTATGCGTATGCAAACACGTGTATGCGTACGCATGCTCTAGACCTACGTACGCATGCTTCATTCATGCGTACGCATACACGAGCATGCGTACGCATGCTAGGGTTCTAGAAACTACGAAAGACAAGTTTTTTTTTTTGCATTAAAACTGAAAGCTCAAAAATGTGTTGAAAACACAAGAGTTGTTTAGACCCCCAAATTAAAGTTACGGCTCGATTGATTTTACACTGACTTAATACTAAGTACGGAATAGTGTAAATGTGAGTGGATAAACAAACAAGCTACTCTAATCCATAAACTTAACAACACAGCAGTAAAATGGAATGTAAAAGAGTAGGGAAGAGAGATGCAAACACAAGATAACATGCCGATGTGTTATCGAAGAGGAAACCGAAGAACTTGGCTAAAAACCTCTCCCCCGCCCTCTAAGCGGTAATAGATCCACTAGACAATCAGTTGAGATACATGAGTTAGCAGGAGACCCTACAAGTCTAATCTACCCGATGTACCTAAGCCCTCCAAGCTCCTACTCCAACAAGGCTTCTCGGAACCGTGTCTTGTCTAGCTTTCCAAATCCCTCAATACGCCCGATTGCATCCACCAAGCTTCACCGGCGTCTTTTGGCAAATCTCCAAAGCT
Organism: Quercus ilex subsp. ballota; assembly: GCA_032727855.1. NCBI lineage: Eukaryota > Viridiplantae > Streptophyta > Magnoliopsida > Fagales > Fagaceae > Quercus > Quercus ilex. Next base: position 3,081,091 of record CM064919.1, read on the forward strand.
TCCTAAGCTCCAAAACACTCTCTACACTCTGAATAGGTGTGGGTTGTGTTTGGGTACAAATCTCCTCTCAAGGTACGACAATGGGAAAGGGATAGAGAAGATGCTACAATGATTTCTCACTAAAGATAAGTAGCTCTCTCTCTCTAAAAGATGGGTGTGTGTGTTGTAGAAAACCTATCTAGGATTTTTTTCTCTGAATGGCCTCAATTACATTTGTGGGTAATGAGGGTATATATAGTATGGGTGAAGGGTAAGAAAGTCACACTTAAAATCCTCCAAGCAGAATATTTTACGACTACCTCGCAGGAAGGCCTTACCTGCGAGACACTCACGAAAACGACAACCTGGCATGACTCTTCTAGTTCCAATCATGTGTTCCTCATATGGCCCTATCACGGGTTAGCTTCTCGCGAGCTTCTCGTGAAATTCACCGATTCTTCATTTCAGCTTGAGTCTTCACCAACTTAATACTAAACCCAATACAATGAAATCCCACAAAATACAAGGAACAAAAATAAAGCAATTACAATACTTTTGTCATGGAATAAAGTCAACATAAAACATAGTTGTAAATCACAACTTTACAAAAACTAAGGTTTGGAATGATTTCCACATCATCTGGGAGTTGTTCCAAACTCCCATTTTTCAAATAAAAAATCCATATATGGTACCTTTTCAAAATACACAGAAAATCCTAAGGGAAAACACAAAATTCACTAGAAATAGTGAATCAAAGAGGGAGTTTTTCACAAAACATTCTCAAGTCAATATTTTCTGATTGGGGCCTTGATCTTTGAGTTTTAAGATTACTAATCACTTTTGAATTTGATTGTGAAGAGATTGACTGAGGGGAATAGTCAAAATCAAGCTTAGGAGCTTTTCTTTTTGAGATATTACCTTCTTGCCTTTTCTTTCTTTTCTTGCTTTAATCCTCTTGTTTTCCTTGTTTTTCTAGTTTGGTCTATGTTTTAATATGTTTGTTTAACTTAAGGTTTAATAGCTTTCTGTTATAAAACATGTTAGGTTGTTAGATTTATTTCTACACTGTTTTATATGTTTCTATTTCTGGGCTTGGGTTTTGAGGCATGTATGCGTACGCATGCTCTCTGCATGTGTATGTATACTCGAAGTAAGCGTACGCACATAGTTGGGCTGCGTATGTAGGCCCTATGTATGCGCATGCATACTCAAGCCCAGAAACCCTAATTCAACATTTTTTCTTCTGTTTCTTTATTCTGTTTGTATTATATGCTTTTGTTTTATCTAATTTTATGTTTCTTAGGTCTCTATTTCTCTGTTTGTTTGTTTGTTTGTTTGCTCTCCACATGCTAAATTAGGGTTTCTTTTTAATATTTCCATTGTTTGCCATGGACATGCATATGATATGAACATGCATTGATGCATAGGTGCTGTGATGTAATAAGGTAAGACATGCACTCACATGGACATGCATTTGTTTAAGATATGATCTTGATCTTATTTTGATATACATGAATGTATATTTGTAAATGCTTTGCTTTGGATATGATAACATGATTGCTTGATCTTAACATGTTTATGTTTCTACCCTTGTGATATCTTGTTTGTTTGCTGCCTTTGATATGATTTGATATGTATGCCTGGTTAGATGTATGTTAGGGTTTCAATGCTATATGTGATGTGATGTTAGGGTGTGGGATAGGACAAGATGCATGTTAGGGTTTCGAGATGATCGATGCCATGTTGTATGCTTAGATGTATGCTAGTGTATGTGTGTGAGTTTAATATGCAATATTGAACATGCATTTAATGAGATTAAGACTTAAGACACAATGAGTAGAAGCCGAACCACAGGTTGGACGGTCTTGGGTGCCTAACACCTTCCTAAGCCGTACCTAAACTCTGAACCCATACTCTGGTAGTAAGGTTAGTCCTCCCACGTAAGGGGCTATATTTATGATTCCTAGACCTAATCTAGGCAGCGACTCCATCCTTTCTCCGCCTCGGTCCTTTCAGCCGAGGCGTACTCCCTTTTCTTTTTAGGAGAAAACCCGCTGCACCCACAACGTCATGCCTAAAATTATGGACATTATGCATAGTACTGGCATATTAACGAATGTGCGAGAACAATTATTGTTTCTGAAGGCAACGTTAAGGATTTATCTCACTATCTCTTAATTAAAGCACAAAGAAACGAGATCAAAAATACTTTAAAAACCAAAAAACAATGACAAACTATTTTAAAACCCCATACCATTCATGTTTACTACCTTAGACTTTGAGATTACTTCACATTCTGTGCATAAGTGCTTTGTAAAAATCCTTAACTCCACTTTGAAATAAACCCTCATAACATATCATAGCAATATGACAATTTTTCAATGAACTAAAATTCAAATCTTTATTTCATAATAATAGCACATTATCATTTTCTGATAGGTTTACAATTGTATTGCAACTGGTGGACTGTCATGTCCTACACCAGGGCTATGACCAGGAGTTGTTGGGCGAAAGGCTTCAATCTCGGCCATTTTATAACGATTTATAGTGAACCATGTAGACGGAGGTTTTGGCTTGGTTAAGGAGCCCCTGGAAAGTGTTGGTGGATCAATATCGGTTGGCCTTGATGCTGTTATGGGGCTAAGGTTTTGTTGAAGAAGAAGGATAACCATGAAAATGGTCATCATAAAATTTTTGTTTGCCATGAAGCTAGGTGGAAAGAAGAGGTTTTCTTAAACTAATTAAGTAGAAGATGATGCTTGTTACTAGTTTAGAGTGCTATTTAAAGATGTTTGTAATGCCCCACATGCATTTATGTCAAATTCATAATTTATTATCACACATTAATTAGTGCATGCATTTATGCATATGTATTTATTATCTAATCAATGCATTAATGTCAGTGTATTAATTAATTTTTGTATGTAACATGACTAGATGATGCATTTGGAAAGAGTGTGATTTTCTCAAATTAATATGCAGAAGAAATGAATCCATTATTTAATATACAATAATGAGGTAATACTTTGACATAAATGCAAAGTTTAGATAATAAATGAATAGGAATAAATGAATGCATTTTGGGCCATTACAAACATTTTTAAATAGTACTGTCTGTTGGAAAAATACATGTTTGTATCGCATACAAAATATACGTAGCGAAAAATTAACGGATCTACTTCATTCACAATTGATGACATGTACTATGTAAATTTTAGAATATATGAACAAGAGAGTGTACCTTGGTGCGGTGAAATTCAAAACCAAAGATTAGAAGTACTTGGGAAAACTTTTAATCTTCACTCCAATTCCACTTGTGCCCAAGAAGTGTGGTCTCTCAATCAGTTTATATGTATGTGTTCAAGGGAGAATTATAGAGTGTCCTACACTTACATACAAACCATTTCATACATCATACAAAATTCTGTATGTTTCTCTCCTTATAACTGCTTATCTAATTGGACTAGCCCTTTGGGCCATTTCAATTGGGCTTTAGTATGTGGCTTGGAGTGGAACCAAAAGAAAACAAATAAGACTCTAGCTCCAATGGGCCTTGGGCTTTTCTGTCAACTCTTGACAAGTCCAAAGTTAACATTAATTATATTTAATACCACTATATAGATATAATTGCATTCTAGGCCTTATTAATAAATTATATCCCAAGACTTTATTATACATGCAATTCCTTCATAAAATATTCGTAGTAATACAAAGTCATGTAGGTTGACTGCCACTTCGAAAATTACTACATGTTAATCCTTGAGTACCCGGTTTAATTCTTTAAGTTATTCATTATATATTTATGAAATCCAATTTCATAAATATATACTTTAGTAACTCCTTACTAAAGTAGTTAGGCCTAACATTCTGAATAACCAAACCCATTAAACTCATCCTATGGGAATATTTTATATCTCCGTTAAGAGATTATGAATTCCATCTTGAAAATTTATGTTCCATCAACACTAAATGTGGCTGCCTAACATACTGAGATTTTGATCATGACTTTACATCTCACTCCTGATATATGAAAGCAACTTACACTTCATGATCAGGTCCATTATTCTCTTAGGATTAATAGTTCATGTAAATAGAAGTCGTGAGATTTATTATTCATTTGATAGTCGTTAGGAGAATAATAAATCTCACAGCGGTCCAGTTCAATATGTCTTAACTATTAAAACATATCAACATATTAACTAGAAGTCTCCACTTCCATAATCAAGACAAATCGTCTTAGTTGATATGTTATAGTTTTCGCAGATGAAATGCCCAATTTCATCACCTACTACGAACTAAAATTCTGAGTTTACAAAGAACTTGTGACTTATATCTTCTATGACTAAATCACATACTATGCATCTCATGGACTATATGATAATGTCCAAATATTCATGTTACCATTATTTTAGATAATAATAAAAACAACTTTATTAATTACAACATTAAGTCATACATAATATCATACATAGCATCATACAATAGGATTTAAGAGCACTAATCCAAACACTGTCAACTAGTAAAATGAATCACCTTCTACTAAATTAGTTTAAGAAAACCTCTTGTTTCCACTTGTGTGTTAACCATTTTTATGGTTATCATTCTTCTTCAACAAAGCCTTAGTGCCAAAGTAGCATCAAGGCCAGCAGGGATTCATCCACCAACGTTTTCTAGAGGCTCCCTAAGCAAGCCAAAACCACCTTCTACTAGTTGGTTCACTATAAATTGTTATAAAATGGCCGAGATTGAAGTCTTTCGCCCAACAACTCCTGGTCATAGCCCTCGTGTAGGACATGACCATCCACCAGTTGTAATATAATAGTAAAGCTATCACAATGTGAGGATGTGCTGTTATTATGAAATAATGATTTAAATTTTAGTTTATTGAAAACTTGTCATACTACTATGATACGTTAAGAGGGTTCCTCACTCCACAATCTTTTAAAGTCGAGTTAAGGATTTTTAAGAAGTACTTATGGTAGGGATGGCCATGGGTAGGGTATACCCATATCCAACCTAATTAATTTATCCCTGAATATCCAATTACCTTACCTAATTAGTACCCATAACCAATTGTTACCCGGTTTGTTTATCCATGGATATCCATACCCTACCTAAACATGATTTCTATAAAATCACCAAATATGCTCGAAAAAACAAAAACCACTCAAATGACCAAAATATCCTCAAAATCTCTAAAATGAGCAAAATACCCATGAAACCTCTAAAATGACCAAAATACCCCCGAAATCACCAAATATGCTCAAAAACCACTGAAAAGTACCAAAATACCCCCATAAACCTTAAAAAATGACCGAAATACTCCCGAAACCTAAAAAAATGACCAAAGTACCCACAAAACCTAAAAAATGTCCAAAATAATCCCAAAACCTAAAATTTGATTGAAATACCCCCGAAACATAGAAATTACCAAAATACTCCCTAAACCTAAAAAATGATTGAAATACCCTCAAAACCTAAAAAATGACTAAAATACCTCTGAAACCTATAAAATGATCAAAATACCCCCGAAACCTATAAAATGACAAAAATTTCCCTATCCTATATGATGATATAAATACACCTTAAACCTAAAAAATGACTAAAACATCCTTAAACCTATAAAATGACTAAAATACACCCAAAACCTCTAAAATGACCAAAAAAAGAAAAACCCCAAACCTCTAAAATTGCCAAAAATACCCCGAAACCTATAAAAAGACCAAAATATCCCTAAAAATATTTAAAATGACCAAAACACACCTGAAACCTCTTAAATTACCAAAATAGAGGTTCAGGGTATTTTGGATGTTTCAAGGGAATTTTCATCAAATCAAAGGTTCTAAGAACATTTCAGTCATTTTGTAGGTTTTGAGGGAATTTCGGTAATTTTTTAGGTTTCGGAGTTATTTTGGTCATTCTTTAGATTCTAAGGGTACTCAGTCATTTTTTAGGTTATAGGGGCATTTTTGTCATTTTTTAGATTTTAGGAGTATTTTGGTAATTTTTAGATTTTGGGGCTATTTTAGTAATTTTCTAGATTTTTGAAGTATTTTGGTAATTTCAAGGTTTCGGGGGTATTTTAATAATTTTTTAGGTTTCAGGGTATTTTGGTCAATTTTTTAGGTTCTGGGGGTATTTCGGTTATTTTTTAAGCTTTGGGAGTATTTCGGTCATTTTTTAAGTTTCGTGGTCTTTTGGTCTTTCTTTAGATTTCGAGGTTATTTTGATCATTTTTTTTAGGTTTATGGTGTATTTCTATGATCATCTTATAGGTTTAGGGGTATTTTTGTCATTTTATAGGTTCTAGGGGGTATTTCAGTCCTTTTATAGATTTAGGGGGGTCTTTTGGTTATTTTATAAATTTCAGCAGTATTTTGGTCATTTTATAGGTGTTTTGGGAATATTTCGGTCATTTTTTAGATTTCGAGGTCTTTTGGTCATTCTTTAGGTTTTGAGGTTATTTCGATCATTTTTTTAGGTTTATGGTGCATTACTAAGATCATCTTATAGGTTTTAGGGTCATTTTTGTCATTTTATTGGTTCCAGGGGCTATTTCAGTCCTTTTATAGATTTAGGGGGTGTTTTGGTTATTTTATAAATTTCAGCGGTATTTCGGTCATTTTATAGGTGTAGGGAGTATTTTGGTAATTAGGTTTCAGGGGGGTATTTTAGTGATTTTTTAGGTTTAGGGGGTATTTTGGTCATTTTTTTTAGGTTTTAGGGGTATTTTGGTAATTTTTAAGTTTTGGGAGTATTTTGGTCATTTTTTAAGTTTAGAGGGTATTTTGATAATTCTTAGGTGTCGGGGGTATTTCAGTCATTTTTTAGGTTCGAGGGTATTTCGGCTATTTTTTAGGTTTCGAGGATATATCGGATCTTTTTTAGATTTAGGGGGTTTTTAGGTAATTTTTATTTTCCAAGGATATTTTGGTTATTTTTTAAGTTTCGAGGTATTTTGGTAATTTTTAGGTTTCGAGGGTATTTCGATCATTTTTTAGGTTTAGGGGGTGAAAGCTCGAATTTGTGCTAAAACACAAGAGCTTGTTTAGACCCCAAATTTTAAATTACGACTAGATTGCTTTTACTCTAACTTATCTAAGTGCGGAACAAGAGTAAATGAAGCACAATAGAGCATAACAACTCTAGTGCATAGACATGAACAACAAACAATAAAAGTAAAGCACAAGAGTAAGGGAAGAGAGATGCAACAATAAGATAACACCAAAACGTGTTATCGAAGAGGAAACCGAAAAACTTGGCAAAAACCTCTCCGCGACCCTCCAAGTCAAAATTGATCCACTAGAGAATAAAGTTGGAGTACATGAATAATAAAAGACCCTCCAAGCCTAGTCTACCCCATGTACTTGAGCCCTCAAAACTCCCGCTACCAACGGACTTCATGGAGTCATGTCTTCTCTAGCTTTTCGAATCCCACAATACGCCCAATTGCATCCACCAAGCCTCACCGGCTTCTTTTGGCAAATCCCCAAATCTTCCCAAGCTCTAAAACACTCTCTACACTCTAAAAAGGTATGGGTTGTGTTTGGTACAAATCTCCTCTCAAGGTATGAAAATGGGAGAGAAAAGATGGAGAAGGAACAAGAAGAAGCCAGAATGATTTCTCACTAAGGATGAGTAGCTCTCTCTCCAAAAGATGGGTGTGTTGTGTTGTAGAAAACCTGTCTAGGGTTTTTCTCTTTGAATGGCTTCTCATACATTTGTGCGTAATGAGGGTATATATAGTATGGGTGAAGGGTAAGAAAGTCATACCGAAAATCCTTTAACTAGTGAAATTCGCAGGTCACCTAAGTCACAAAAACAGCTAGTACAGCTAGCACATGACTCTTCAACTTCCACAGTTGGCACTTGACTCTTCAGCTTCCGGCATGTGCTACTCATGTGACTTTTAGCTGTCTTGATCAAATCTCCACCACTTAATACTAAACCCAATACAAATAAATCCCACAAAAATACAAGGAAATAAATTTATGCAATTACAACACTTTTTGTCATGGAATAAGCCAACACAAATGTTATGAGAAAAATCATAACTTAACAATCTCTCCCTTTGGTTATTCCGTGACAAAACACCCTAAAACAGACTCTAGACTTACACGTGAGTTTGGGAATAGTGGCAAAACTCACTCACACCTAAATCTAGAAGCTGTAATGAACTTGGAACATATATACCTGTAACCTTAAACACTTGCACAAAACACATTAGACCCTCAAGATAAAGCAAGTAATAAAAGGACAAATATAATGTAACAAGTAAATTGTGATCAAGTAAACAAGATGTGTAACAATCATATAGAATTGACTACAATGATCACATAGCAAAGCAAATGACCATCCGAACATGCATTCAATGAAGCACAATAGCATAAGGATGTATGCATGTCCAACACACAACTGATGCAAGAAACTAAAGCAAGAAGCATTAGGTTTAAATTGCATCAAGGATACAAGATCCAACAAAGGCACAAGAGTACTAAAGTAAATGCCACTTAAAATGTTTCCATGTTTACAATTAAAAAAGCGATACATTATATTGTTTAGTGAAGGTACACACCCTTTAAAAGCCTTTATTATAAATAACCAAAAAAACCGGTTAAAATTAAAAGTACATGGAAATAGAAATAGAGAGGCGATTAGGACACGGAGAGAAGCAGAGAGAGAGAGAGGCAATGAAATAGAGAGAGGATGAGGTCTGGGACAGAGAGAAAGAAATAGAGAAAGAGGCAAAATGGTGAACAATGCATCGATTGGGCATAAGAAATCAAAAAGTTACAAAACACGATTTTGCAGACTCAAAACCTATGCAGAACGGTAAACAGAGAACATACAAAGAAAGAAACAGAGAAAGAGGCAGAGTTCCTAAGACCGTCCATTGTGCGTCACAATCAAAAGGTAAAGAGAGTAGAGTTCGTCCAAACCATACACTGTCCGTTCCCTTGCCAAATTTAGACCACGAGATAGCGGAACTGACATTGACAACGTTACATTTTTTTTTTTCTCAATTTTGTAGGTATGGGTCTAAAACATTACTTTTAATTGAGTTTTTATTTTTTGTTGGGTAGTTTTAGATTTGATTCGTTTTTGTTTTGGCTTTTTGGAATCTTTATCAAAATGTTTGTTTTCTCAATTTTAGATATTTGCTTTTGTTTTGTTTTTGGTTTTTTTTTTAGATTATAGAAATCACTAAAAATATTGTTTTTAGTTTGGGTACTTTTGTTTCTAATGTTAACAAAATCGTTGGGATTAAATAAGAATAGGATTGAATGTTGCATTGATATTTATTTTAGGTTTTTTTTTTTTTTTTTTTTTTTCCCGTATACCCATAACCAGTAAAGTTATTGTTATTTTTTTTTTCTTTTTCGAATCTAGGGATTGAATATGAATTAGATTTGAATTTTTTGGTTGGATTGCTTTAGATTTATTATTTAAGTTAAAAACTTAAAATGCAATCAAAACTCAAAAGGCTTGAGATACAGAGATAGGAGAGACAGAGTTCGTAGGGTGATTTTTGCTTATGTATATGGGTTACATTAGGTTTTGATTTGATTTTTGAAATTTGGGATTATATGTGATTTAGGTTTGGAGAGGGAAAAGACATAGAAATAAGAGAACGTGAGTTCGCTATTCAGAAAGAACGTTGGTAACGAGAGAAATCTAACATCTTCTAGTCAGACCACCAGAAACCTTTATTGGTAATTCTTTTTTAATATTTCTTTAAACGTTTGAGTTGATATAGTATTAGGTTTGGGCATTCAATTGAATTGATTTTCATTCAAGATCTGTCTTCCTTTTTTTACTTTTTTCCCTCTAAACTACACCCTAATATACCATTTACAGGATAGAAAATCAAACATCTCCTTCCATTAGAGAGCAAGAGGGAGATTAGAGAAGTTTGATTTTTTTAATTTGATTTTAATTGTCAAATTTTCATTTACATACTGCTACAATTATTGTTTCTTCATGTCTTATTCTTATTTCCTTTTATGCATGTTTTGATTTCATGTTGAGTTAAAATTATAGGAAAAAATAATTGTGTTAAGTTGTTAAAATTTTCTGTTGCATATGACTAATTGTTAACAATGTTCTATTCAATTTTTATCTATTTTAAATTAGTTCTATGACAGATTTCGTTTGATTTTTCTTAATGATTTCAAATTGCAAAGTGAATATTTGTGGTGTAAATTTGAAATTATTTTCTAGGTTGTTTAAATTGTATTTTAACCGGTTATTTTTCCTTTTATACTGAGATGCTATCAAATGGTGTGTTAACCTAACGAAAAAGTATAATTTATCCTTTTTTAATTGCAAGCGTGGTAGAGTTTTAAATGGCCAAACGGTGCAACGTGCGGTTGGTTTAATTTAAAAGCTGTATACATGGCAGCATTTTAAGAGACCTTTTTTCCTACATGGCAGCACCTTTATAATGTAAACTAGATTGTCACTTATATTGTAAACAATAGGTTCTTCTCCATTGTTATTTATAAACGTTACCAATGTTTAGAATGTTCTAATATTATAGATTCATATCGCAATGAAGTACAAAACTTTGAAGCTGATATTAGTGAATGTGGGATGCAGTTAACATAGCAAACAACCATGATCTGATCAATATTGCTATGGTTTCGGTTGACTAATAGGTAAGTTTAAAGTTTTTTTTAAACAGAAAATAATATTAAAAAAAATGGATATAGAAATCTAAAAAACATTTTCCATATCTGTTGGAACTTAATATTATAAGCATCAATAGTTGAATATAGAGAAGAAAAAAAGGAGAAAGCTTTATACATTTTTGGTCATGCTTTCTTTAGGTTTGTTTAAGAAGTTGGTTTGACTGCAATGGGGAGTTATTGATGATCTTAGCCCTCTCAGGTTTGTGAAAAAGGAGGAAACTTTCTGTATTTTTTGGGGTACAAAAGGGTTCTGTTTATGGAGTGGGCAGCAACAAAAACTTACCAAAAAATGCCCCCTTTCGTAAAATATGTTACTATCTAATTTTATAAAGAACATTTTCCTACCATTGAGTTGGCTTATCTGATTTGGAATATATGTAGTTTTTTTAAAATCTAATCCACATATGTAAAGGGTTTGTAATGTTTCCTTCCTTAGAGTTATAGAGTATGGATATATACACTTCACATGAAACTGTAATTTGTGTGTACACCAATTTTACTAATAATAGAATATTTTTTGCTGCGATTGTTTAAATCTGAGCTGTGAAAACAAGCAATTGTATGAAATTATTGCTCTTCATAGATTATACAAATGTTGTCAAAATATTGTTACAAACCACACAAATTGGTTTGCATTTGGCGAACTACAAGTTTTGGTTTGAATTTAAAAAATGATTAGCTCATATAAATTCAATTTTAGGAGTGTCAACTTTCCTAGAAGTTAGTGCCCTCTTATGTTAGTGTAGAGAGGGAAAATTTTCGACCTATCACAAGCTGACACGTCACACTACCAAGTCCACAAAATACAGCCAATTACAAAGCGCCACATACTGCTGCTAGGTTTTACTATCACTACTCAGAAACCAACAGAAATTTGCCAAGTGTCATGCAAAGACCAATCACACATCAACACACGTGTAAGCGGTGACATAAGCAACCTCGCACGTGTAAGCGATGACACAATCAGTCTAGCACGTGTAAGCGATGACATAAGCGGACCAATCAGGCTGTGACATGTGTCACCAATCAGACTTCGCCACGTGTCGTTCACCCACCTCCAAACTCCTATAAATAGAAGCCTTCCTAAGGCATTTCAAAGAGATCTGGAGGGAGGGCACCAACCTATTTGAAGCACAAGCAGCATCAGAGAAGATTCAGAAGTCCAGAAGCTCTGCTGGAATCAAGCCCTGAAGCCTTCAGCAACTTCAAGAACTTCAACCCTCAAACACGAAGAACATTCGAAGCAGAATCATCCAAACTACCTGCCTAGATCTCAAAGTTCACTGGAATCAAGCTCAAAAGCCTCTAGAAACCTCAATAAACACAAATCAGTGAAGCTCTACGAATTCAAGCCTCTAAAGCACCGAAGAACTTCCAACACAAACCTTCAAATACGAAGAACATTCAAAGAAGAATCATCCAAATCATATTCCTAGATCTCAAAGTTCACTGGAATCAAGCTCAAAAGCCTCCAGAAACCTCACAAACCACAAATCAGTAAAGCTCTACGGATTCAAGCCTCTAAAGCCCCGAAGAACTTCAACCACAAATCTTCAAAGACGAAGAACGCACCAAGAACACGAAGAACGTCCGAAGAACACGAAGAACAAAGAATTTCTAACAAGCTCATAGCCAGAGATTCATTGTAATTCTGTTTCAAAGGTCTTCGATCCATTCTTCAGCCAAATTAAAGTATATTTGGTATTCAAATCAAAATCACATTACCACAACTCCAATCAACAAATCTTTCAAGGAGATCGAATCAGAGGATCACTCTTTTGTAATCACAGAGAATTGTACCACACATTCATCAATACAAATCTGCATTTGTGAAACTATTTTACTTGTTTAACTTATTTCGAACCGAGAAATTTAGTCGTCCACAGTTAGTAGACTATAATTTACTTTTTAGACTTGAGGAAAATTAATCTTTAATTTAATTAATTTAGTTTCTGTTGTGTTAAGTAGCATGGGCTCGATGAGGTTCTTAGAGGAATCCACACATTTTAAAAGATTCCACTCAAAGGCATTATTTCAGCTTAGCTCTTTGAACAAAATTATGTGTTATTTACATTTCCTATTGCATACTAAAGTTAAGGACACTATGCTCTACTGATGAAATTGACCACCTCATGTGTTCTGAAAATAAAAACACAAGAACATGATTTGATTGTTATAGTTGCTTTTATTAGTTTAAATTTTAAAGAGGATTCTCCTTGCTATTTTTTTGGCTTTTATTATACTTTTATAAAAGCTATTATATTCAGCTGTAGTGACCACGCTTGCTAAATTTGGTACAAATATTTCAAATATGTGATAGAAATTATCATATACAAGGTACTTTCTCCGTTTCTTTTTTAACTTTTACAATTCAGTACAATGTCAAGTCTTACTGATATTGATAATTGCTATATATTGTCTTAGTTCATACTCTGTTAAGAGCATACCCAACTGCTTATGGGAAAAAAAAAATGCTTTATCTCACCAAGAGAGAATAAAAAAAGGAAAAGAAAGAATGCATAGGCTATACAATATCATCTAAAAGTACATGATACTATAAGAATGTTTAAAATTTGCTACAAGAATGCGAGACCGGTTATGTAACGCTCCTTTTTTCTTTTTCTTATTTTATTTTATTTTATTTTTATTTTTATTTTATGAAAAACCTTACATACTTTGCATTTCATTGAGATTTAAGGGACCAGATGAGCATAGAAGTAATACAATGCTTGAATGGATTATCTAAAAGATCTCAAATTTAGTAAGAGATCTCAAATTTAGTAGTAAGAAGAAGAGTACTAATTTTGAGAAAATCTTAGCGTAAAAGAGAAAAATGATGAAGTGTTTGGCTCAGCTGTTGAAGCTGTGATTTGCTTCTTACCAATTATTATATTACTGTTTGAATCTAACGGAATTTGTATTGCTTTGTTTTATTTCTTTGGATTCATTGGTCAAAATATTTTGGTACCATTTGATTTTGTAATTATGATATTGAAATATGCTATCATGATCTAATAACTGAAAACATCATCTTTTAAAATAGTCTTTCTCACAATCAAAAATCTGGGTATCAATATACATATTAATAGTCATTTGCTCTGTTAAATCTCATTACTTCATGCTTTCACAATTTTTTGAACCATTTAACTGTACTTTCTTTAAAGAACAAAATAATATAAAAAATACTGCATTTACATCTCTTATAAGAGAAATCCAAAGATGAGCATGTGAATGAGAAAAAAAAAATTGTTATAAGTTTTATTCCTTGAAACCTTTTTTTTATAGTTGATACTTGCCTTTGTAATTAGTGTTTTGCAAAAACAATTATACGCTTGTTTTGTAATAAAGCCATTCTCTTTGTTAGTGTAAAGTAAAGCCTTTTTGGCCTTTTGACACTTTAGTAAATTGTTGTTAATCTAGGTGAAATATATTAAGTGGTTATAATATTATTTACTTGAATGGTTTCAAATAAATGCCTTCACATATTTATATGTCTAATGTTCAATTGCAAAAGAAAATCATATAATAATATTATTGCAGTAGAATAAGCTATTACTTTACAATTTGATTCAAAATTTAGAAATGAAAAGTGAAAAAAAATCATTAATAGGTATTGATGAAAGATTGCTAAAAAAACTTTTCATGGAACCTTCTTATAGAGATAGGAGATTCAAAAGGAAGGGCAGGTCCTTTGAATATGATTCTCACTAAGGTTCACCCCTCTCTGCAATTTTTATTCGTTTTACCCCTGACTTTGAGTTTTTTTTTGTTAGCACAATTCTCCACAAGATGAAGTATATATGCACCCCATTTGTTTGACAATGTAAGAATTAGTCTTGAGTTGTTTATAAATTCATAGCATATAACATTCTTTTCATTTCCATTTGAAACATGGACCCCATTTGTTTGAAAAAACTTTCACTCACTCTTGCTGGGAATAGGGGTTTCATTTTTTCCTATTTAAAACAAATTAACATGGATGCCTTGAATTTTTACTGCAGGAGTTTCTGTTTTGGCTCACCATGTGGAGAGAGACACCAAAGATGCTTGGGAGGCCTATAGAAACATGTGTTTGACATGCTACCTCTTGTGCTTTTCGTTGGTTTTACTTATAATTTTTCTTTTGATATACAAACTAACCCCAATTCATAGGAATTTCTTAAAATCGTTATTACCCTTTTTGTTCTCTAGGTTGCCGGATAACTCTTTGTTTTAGCTTTATTTGAAAGGGGAAAAAAAGTTAAAATATTTATCTTTGAGAGTTTTCCTTTGGATTATTTTCTCAATTGATGATAAAGATTGGTGGGGAGATATTTCTAAGAAAGAGGCTCTGCATTGGCAAATAACAGCTGTGATGGAAGACATTTGAGACTTGCAGGCTTAGTGTAGACATTTATATTTTGTACATAGAAATTTGTTGGCAAAAGAAAAGTCTTAGATGCATTTTTTTGGGACAATAACTGTAGTGCATAGTAGTTTTTCTATATTCAAGATTTATAGAAAGCTTACAAAAATGTTCAAAGGGCTTAAAAAGGTTTGTAATACCGTATGCAATATAGTTGGATCAATGATGATTTAAATGTAAATCTTCTTTTGAAAATGGATTTTTTTTTTTTTTTTGGGTGTGTTTTAATAATTTTCTAACTTAATACATTTTTTTTTCACACTTTTTTACTGTATGAAGTTTAGCCATTAGCAATTGACTTAATACTCTACTCATCTCATCTCTTTTATAAACTACTAATCTCTTAGGTGTTAAATATCATGGGTATTTTGATTGGGTTGGTTTTGATTTAGGTATTTGGGTTAGATTTATTTATTTTAAATAATTTGATTTTTTTTGTAATTAAGATACATATTCAGGTTAGAAGCAATTTTGCTGTGGGTATTCATGTAAGATTTGGTTCTGATTTGTAATATATAATTGCTAAACTTCTATTCAGTCATAAGTTAATCTTTGACTTGGGAGGGGAGAATGTTCCACATGGAAGCCTTTCAAAATTGGATATGGTATTTAAGCATATTGATTTGATGGGAATGTTTCATTTTCTTTGCAAGTATTGATTTTTAAGCTTTTCAGTTTGTGGGTCTTAGCATTTTCAATTAGTCAAGAGATTTTTTTTTTTCCAATTTCCCATGGGGCTTCTTGAATGCTGAAAAAAAATGTTAGAAAGACAGAGAATTACCATTTTCTGTTTGCAAGATTTGGGGGTTGTGCAAGCTTGAATACAATATAATTTAGCTTGATTTAAAAAAGAAAAAAAATTTGTTTAGCTTTTGAGGAAAATAATTTTCAAGGTTCTTTTGTTTTGATAAATAAAAAGTTCACCTTAGTGATGCAAAATAACTAAGCCAAGTTGTGTTAGAGAGTTTTATTTATTTTACCATAAATAACAAATAAGAGTATCCTAATTCAAAATAAATAAATAAAACTAACTAGCCTGCACATTGTGCGGGTCATATGCTAGTTTGGATAATATCCAAACCCTACCCAATTATCTTTTACTCATTAAAAACTGCGTATTACCCAGAATATTTGGATCGGGTATGATTGGATATCCATTACCCAACGGGTATGGCCATCCCTACTTATGCATGGATTGTGAAGTAGTCTCAAAGGCTAAGGTAGCAAACAAGAACGATATGGTGTTTTAAAATAGTCTGTCATTGTTTCTTGGTTTTTGAAATATTTTCGATCTTGTTTCTTTGTGCTTTAATTAAGAGATATTGAGATAAATCCTTAACAATGCATCTGAAAATGTTAATTGTTCTCTCACATTCCTTAAATATATCATTTCGTACACACAATGTCCATAATGTCAAGCATGATTTTAAAATATTTTATTGGTGCCACATTTAAAACGTGAAGTTGTTGATGTGTACTGACAATGTACGACAAGGAGTGTGTGAGCCAATGTCTATTAAATAAAAAATACTAATTAATAATTGTAGCCTGGTTGATAAACTATACAACTTAAATTCGGTCCCCCTTACTCTTTCTCCCCCTACCACTCCTAATTCTTCCCAATTGCTGGGCTTAATTCGCCTTATAGTTTGACTGTTTGTCCATTTCTTTTGAGAAACAAAATGAGTACATACCTCTAGGATCTTTTTAGGACTGATCCAAATTGCACTCCATGCCTTCATGACCCACAGACATGTTTCTTATTATGGTGCTTGTGAGTAGAGCATTAAAGCACGAAAAAACAAGGTAAACAATATCTCAAAAGCAAGGTAAAAAAAAAAAAAATAGCAATCAACATTCCTGGCTTTTCTTTTTTGACCGTTACAAAAAATTACATTTCTTCCTCAATGGTATAATAAGTGGTGGTCTAATTTTGAAGCTGAATTGGAAATGCTACCCTCTTTCTATCTGTTGATGCCCACATTTAACAAAAGGCCCAATGGCAAATGAAGTCCAACAATATGAAGAAAATAGGAAGAGAAAGTAAGTAAAGAAAAGCCCAGTAGGCCGGAATGGTAGGAATAATGGTCAGAAGGCCCGCAAAAATAAAATAAGTTAAAGAAGAAGTAAATGGGTTGAGGAAGCCCGAGGAATGAAGTAGTAAACCTATGGGAATAATAACAAGTAAATGGGCCGGGTAGCCCAAGATATGAGTTAGTAAATTTATAGGGTTGGCTTAAAGGCCAATAAGCCCGAAAGGTAAAAAGAGGTAAGGATTTGGTAGTTGGGCCAAGGAAGCCTAAAAGATTTAGCAAAAAACCCATGGGAGTAAAAGAGGTAAAGAAGAAGTAAATAGGCCGAGAAAGCTCGAGGATTGAAATGGGCTGGCACAGCAGGAAGTGATCAAATAAAGCCCAAAAGAAGAAAAGATGTGGAAAGTGGATTGGCAGGAGCATCGGCCTGTAAGCCCATAGGTAACAAGGAAATAAAACAGAGCTAATGATATAGTAGGAGCAGTGCAGTAACATGGTAGGAATACCAGCAAGGAAGCCCATAGACACAGGAAAGAAGTGGACATGGGGCCAGGCGAAAAGGAAAGGGCCTGCACCAAAGCAATGCCCAGTCCAAAGAAAAGGTGGAAAGTAGAGAACGTAAGCCCAAATGCCCATGTATCTTTCACGCTGCAAGAGTTAAACAACTATGAGAACGTACAGCAGAATCAGACAAACGCAGAGGCAATGGCAAATGAATGAAGGCCAGAAAAGTAATGGATTCAGACAGAAGTGAAGCATACATATAGGGCCCAGGCACCACCTACTTGTACCCAGCCAATATAGGGGAGGTGGGCCATGGGTCAAGCATATGAGAGGGTGTGGTCTAGCGGTGAGAAGAAGGGGGGGCCTATTTTGGGGTTCCCACTCAAACTTCTTTGGGGAGAAATGTCCTACTAAAATGACATCTCACCCAAAAGAAGTAAATATGAGCTGAAACTACTAGATGCATGCCATAGAGGTAGACGAGGGAGAGATTTAGCTCTTATCCAAATGAGAATAGTGAAAACAAAGAGAGGTAAGAAACAAGACAAACCACTTTTGACGAGGAATGAGGCGTTGTGCATCCAACATGGCGTAATGGTACTGGCTGGGTAGCCGGTAGGCCAGGGAGCAGTCATGGAAGGACGCCCACAACAAGCCAAAAGTGGTTGAGGGGTAAAATGGTAAATCCTGTCATGGCAGGTAGTAAAAAAGGCTATAGTTGTGAACAGTGAAAAGAGGAGGAACGACGACAAGAAATAAAGGTAGAGCGAAGGAAAAAAAAAGTAAAAAGAAAGGAAAGACATAAAAATTCAAGAAAAACAAGAGTGATAGGGGTAGAGGCATGCATCAATAGGTTACCCATTTCTCTACCTCTCAACAAACCCATCCTCTGATAAGCTAAGAACTCAAGTTTAAGCCATCTAGGTCATTTTTCCAAAGTGTGTAATCTCTATAGCAAGAGCCTTCTCCGAGGTTACCCACATTGGAGATTGGCTCCCTTTTTGGACTTTTATATGCTAAAAAGCTAAGCCCTTTTCTTTGGCAAACGAATCTTGTTTTTGGTTAACGAATGACTAACTTGTTACCTTATTACTGATTTGTTTGTTGCAATTTTGTTATTCGTGATTGTATTATTCTGCCACGACCTCGTTATTCTCCATCATTGTGTTATTTATGCATTATTATTATTTGTAAAGATGTTTTAGTTATCTCGTCGTATTGTGTTTCCTGCTATAACATCTTTAACAGTCGTTCCTGTCGTGAACACGTTGTACATTTAAGGCTCCTGCCAATGCGCATCTACATGACGATGGCCCAACTTACGCACAAGATGGCCTAAGGTGTGTTTCAGTTAGACCAGTCCCAACTCTCCTACCTCAGAATCATGGGCCGTGGTACAGTAGGAGAAATCAAGCCCAAAAAGCACAAAAGGCCCACCACACTATGCATAATGATTTTAAATATTTGAAAAACATTATCCAATTCCTTCACACTTTTTTCAATTTTACAAAATTATTAGTCTATTGTATCCACTACAAACTCCCTTGATAATGAGATGGGATTATGATTTCTCCCAATAATCACAAATAAAATATGTTGTTAGAAAACAACAATTAGATGGTGTCCAAGATATAAAGGTGTCAATGTTAAAGCTAAAATAAAAGAAAAATTAGTTTCCCAAAACCATTTTCTCTTTCAAAAGAGTCAAGACCAATCTAAATTTGTAGTAGTATAGTCCAAAAAGAATATAACAAACATTTATTAGAAGCAACATATGATGAAGAAGAATCCGCAAACTCCCCTGTTCCTTAGCCTTATTTTCAAGATTCTCAAGACTAGCAGTTCCTTTGAATTATTTTCAAACAGTGCATTGGTATCATTTCAACTTAATCATTTCCATTCTACTCATGATTATCAGTTTATTTCAAGTGTTAGTTCGTTTAGACCCTTGTAAACCTGGGTTGTTTAACCTAATTAACTAACCAAGTTGATACTTAGGTTTATTATTCAAATCTAGGTTAAACACAAACAATCATTTCACTTGATGTGGAAAAGTAAAGAAGACAAGCAATATGATGACCCAGGAAAACTAATTGTAGACACTCAATTTTGAAAGATGACTGAAATTATCATTTTAAGTACCCCAAAAATCGTAATTGCATTTCATGCATTAAATTATTCATCACATATCATAAAAATGATCTTGAGATTCTAATGATCACAACAGTATGTCCAATTCTCAAATTGGACCATCGGATTAAAAGATATCACAAGATCAAGTTTTCATGGTCTGCATACATTTCATTTGGGTGAAACCGATCACTGGTGATTAATTGGAATTAATTTTGATTGGTCAATAATTTAAATTAATTAAATAATTTATGTAATTGGTTGTTGAATTTGATTAAAATAAGTTTTGTTGCATAGGAATAAAAGGGATAATCTGATGAGGAAGGAATTGTTGATAATTAGGCTTTTAGAAGTAATTATCTTTCAGATAATTATTCTTTTAAGGACTTAATTATCAAGTTAAAATGGATTTTATTTAGAATACAAGTTTGAAAAACGTCCAAGTACAAATTCCAACCCAGAAAATGCCCAAAAAAGAGTCCAAAACAAACCAGAAAATGAAACCGACTTGAGCACTGAGGAGTGCCAATCGGCACTTGTAGAGTGCCGATTGACACAAATTTTAAGCCTAGCCCAGAAACATTTAGCTCAAGTATAAATTTATCAGATTTGATTTTTTAGGGATAAAACCTAACCTAGCTCATATCTACTGATCTTATAAGAAACCCTAACTTATTTTTTAAGCAGACATACCTCTATAAATAGAGGAGAAAATCTAAAATTCAGCACCCCTCTCTCCCCTTATGTTAAAGAAATTCTGGAAGCTCTACTTTAGGAATTTCTTTTCTATAAGTGATACTATTTTAGATCTCAAAGAGGTTCATCTTCTTTGAACTCTAAAATACTCCCTTCTTGTAGAATACATTCATGTAGGTATTTTCTTACTTTGTTTCTTTCTTTCACAATCTTATTCTTGTTTTCTTTTCATAAACATGTTCTTGTACCTTTTGATTTTGATTTTGATTTTTTTTTTTTTTGAATGTGTGTTTTGTTTCTTTCATTATTCACCTAGTCATGTTCTTAAATTGTTTTTGCGTACTCTCCCTCTAATATTTATTTCAAATTCACGTGCTTAGTTTAGGTTCCAATACATTAATTGATTAACATGCATAGATCTAGGGTTCAATTTATTTTTAAGGTTTTTAGATCTGTAAGATATTTATTAGAAAACTTCATTATTTTTTTTTCTAATAAAAACCAAATCTGTATTTTTCATTAAAATACAGATCTGAAATTTTTTTTTGAACAAACTAGATCTGTATTTTTCATTAAAATACAGATCTGAATTTTTTCTTTAACTAAACTAGATCTGTATATCTGAATTTTTTCTCTTTAAAAAAAAAAAAAAACAGATCCGTATTTTTCGTTAAAATACAGATCTAAATTTTTTTCTCTTTAACAAAAAGCTAGATCTATATTTTTCATTAAAATCATATCTGGATTTTTTAAAATGAAACCAAATTTGCGTTTTTCATAAAAATTTACACTTTCATAAAAAAATTTGTTTTCTTTCCATTTATAAATATAAAAACTAGATCTGAATTTTTTATAAAAAAAATTCATTGTTTTCATCATAGAAACTCGAATCTAGATTTTTCACATAGCAATCTCATCAAACTTTTTTCTTTTTTTCATATAAAATGGAATTGCAGATCTAGGACTCTTAAATAATGGATTAACCTTAGATTTAGAATTTAACATGACATTTGTTACATTTAAATAATATCATACAAGGGTACTAAAATGATCATTTTAGAGTCTAGAAGACCGGACTTTGTCTGGGCAAAATGGGTGCCTAACACCTTCCCATTTTGTAACCTAGCCCCCAAACTTTAGGTTTTTGGTTTGTAGAAATAGTGCTTTATTATATATTTTGGTAGATTGTATCTAGGACCAAAACTTTGTATTTTATACATAGATTGCATGTAAGACCAAAACCTTGTAAAGCTCTTCTATCAAAATTGTGTTCATTTATTCTATCAATGAAACTTGGAATTATTTAGTTATGTACTTTACATAGTGTTTTTTTTTTTTTTTTTTGGTAATAAAAAATAAGTGGCGACTCCATATAATCCCAAAAAGAGAGGTGCTGATGCCTATCTCTTTTTTTTAGAGCCAATCCCCGTCTCTCACACCAATGAAACCAACAATTTCAAGGTAAAAAACCTAGGGAAGATTTAACCTAAACTATCCTCAAGACAACAAATTCTCTATGATAGAATGGAAGTTTTACAATAGATTTTTCCCTAAATCTAAAGCTACCTCTTGTAATACTTACTCACGTGACCACATGTAGCTCCGAATCCATGGACTCTTTTAGCTGAATTTGCTGCACACAAGCACCCTTGTTTGTGACTCTGAGATCCCACTCAAAGCTATAAATCATCAGCTTTGTATGAACTTGTATGCAACAACTTATTCCACCAGTTCTTGGATATAGATCTTTTTTCCTGTAGATGCTTGTTGAGTTAGAATGCTACAGAAACCTCACAAATCTCACAGGAGTAACTCACAAGAATTCCAAGAACTACTGAAACATATTTAGGTTTTTTCTTTGATACTAGGTAGTGTTGGACACAAACCCTAAACATTTTTGTGGGCTTTAGGCCTGATTAAAATTCTGCAGAATGCAATATTCGATTGGTCAAGCCTTTCTTTCGATCATCTTCAACACTGCTTACTGTTAACACGATGTGTTCCACAAAATTTCAAAATTAGGATGTCTCTAGTTGAATCCCATATATGCAATAGCTAGTTGAATTGGCTAAAAATAACTTGGCAGACATGGTCCATTGTCAAATTCTACTTGATATGCAGCAAGCCTTCTTTTCCCATGAAAGTAATATGATTTTGTTTCATTGCAAACATCTTTACATGTTCTTAATTCTAATAAATTTTCATGAGATTCAATATTTTTACTTGGAGTTTCCAAAATGATTTGTAGCGGATACTAGATTATGTTCATCTCTGATATTTTGGACAGTAACAAAACAAAGACAGAGAAAAGATTGTGAGAGAGAGAGAGAGAGAGAGAGAGAGAGATAGTGCCAAACATTTTGCCGCCAATGACAAAACCCAGTTGTCAGTCTGCACCACTGAACCTTGCTGTCGCTGTTTGTAACTTTTATTTTAGCCAAGAGAGTTAAGTATTAGGGATAGAGATGAAAGTGAGAAAGAGAAATAATTTTTTCCCAAAGCCCAATCTCATGTGAGAACAACAATTTTTTTTATTTTTTTTTAATTTTAATATGATGTGGTTGTACAGTTGGAAGTTGATGTGGCAAGTAAATTAATTTTTTATTATTCTATTTGACCCGTGAAACTTTTCCATCCAAGGGATAATGGCAAGGACCAAAATGACACTGTATTGAAAGGTTAGAGACCAAATTAACACTATTAAAAGGTTGGGGACCAAATTGATATATGGTGTAAAGATAGGGACTATTTATGTAGTTTACCCTAATATCTTTTTCACACATGATACTTATAAGTAAACTTTATTTCTAAAAAAACAAGTGCCAAGTGTCTTAGTTATATTCCAAAATAGTGATCCACTAGGAATAAATTAAAACAAGTTACTATCTTAAAGATAGACATGGGTGTTGTGGGGTGCCTAACACCTTCTCCACACATAACCAAACTTCAAGTTCAATTCTTTCGTTCGAGATTTTTTCTTCCTTTTAGCTTAGAAGCCATTCGGAAAGGCCCTAGTTAATTAAGAAAATAAAATAAATTAGATATAAGTAACTAATCACACCTTAGATGCCAACGGTTTATGACAACTCCTAAAAAATAGAAAAATAAAAATAAAGAGACTCACTCTCACGCACATCACCTTAATGTCACACATTAAACACACGTTATACACGGATCACCAAGACACTCCCGAGAGATCGAGTGGTGGGCCTAAGAAAAACCTTGTGTCCACTGTTGATATTGTATTTTGTTTGGAGTCGATTTACGTGCCAAAATACCAGTTTAAGCCTTAAAAAGCTAAAAATCGTATTTTTAAACATAGAAAAATAAGGAATTGCATGAAAACTTCTATTTATCCCAATCAAATGTTGTATATATCATTTTGATGATCCAAGAGTTCAAAATCTCAAAATTGCCATTTTTCGCTAAGTTTGACCAATGTTAACTAATCCTAAACAGGACTAGTAAAAAATTTGACCAAAAATCGGACCGTCTGATTGAGATAAATTTTTAACCATCCTAAATATCATGAAATTCCCTTTAAAAAGACAATTCACAAGCCCAAATCGGAGTTGAAATGTATAAGATATCATAAAAACATCAAAATCCTGATTAAAATACTTGGCCATTATTTTTCAGGTTAAAAGGTTGTTGTTGGGGCATCTTCGCGCAACAAACTGTACAAATCCAGCCATAATGGATGTGAAAGGCCTAAATTATGATGGATTAGCTATGCTAAAGAAAAAGGGCTTGACGATATCCCCTTCAGATTAAGAGGAATTAATTTTCCAATACAAGTACTATACAATTTTCTTCACTGCATCACCTCCCTTCCAATCGCAATATATCAGCGACCAGTCCCTTTCTTTGAATACTTTGAGAACCAATTTGAGTGGCACAAGAAGTCTTGTGTTCTCACCAAAACCAATTGGACCAAACCCCCTAGTAAAGATACTAGTGGCAAACACAAACTCCCAGAAGTTGTTAGATCTCACCATCCACCCCAGGAAGCCATAGTCTAGTTGCCCCTCCCTTCAAAACCCCTACCACTCAGGAAGAAACGGTAGTAAAGAAGGTCATAGAGCAAAACAACTACACCAACTAGTGTTTAGGTGTTATAGGAAAACAGCTTGATAGGATAGAAGACAGAATAGATAGCAAGGTCATTCCCCAGCCAGTAAGCCCTAGCAAACCTGTCAAGACCTTAGAAAAACCTTTAGTCAAGCTCCCCACATCTAAGCAACCCAGCCATATATATATATATATATATATATTATGTTGTTCTTGTTTGCATAGTCACAAAAATGAATTGTTTCTAAAATATATCCAACACAATTAACTTTATTGAAAAATCCATTAATTGGTACTAGCCCACACGCACATAAAAAAGAAATTAATCAAAAATTTCAAAAGAAAAAAAATTACTATATTACATACATTAAACTAAACTTTTATGAGCAACTGAATACTAAAAAAGAAAAAAGAAGAAGATGAGTGGCATTTATTTTAAACCATTCAAGATTAATTTGCACTCTAAATAAAGAAGGGAGTGAAAATTCTTTTTAAAATTGACTTCTAATTTGCTGAAAAGATAGTAATAGAAAAAAAAATTTGTAGGAGAGCTTAAATTAACTTTATCTTCATGAACCTCAAGGGATTGGTTAAGTGGTTCCTAAGATCTTATGATATCCAAAAGATTTTGGATTTGAAACCTCTTGGTAGCATTTTCAAACCATTCCTAAGGGATTACTCCTTGTAATAACCTTTGAGATGAGGGATTGCATATATCTAAATGAATAGTTAGATACTTGAAGAGGTCTGGATACCTTTGTTTGAAAAAAAAAAAAAAAAATCTTCTTCATGTATATGATTTAATTCGGTTTCCTTATGCTCTATTTGGATGCCCGGATTTGGGCCTATGGATTTGGATTTGAGAAGCCCAAATCCAAATTTTTTGTTTAGGTTACTTAAAAAGAGATGGATATGGATTTAGCCTAAATCTAAGTAGGATTTGAGATGTGCAAATCCATTGATTTGAAATCCTTTCAGAAATGATGGAATTTGGCAAAAATCCTCTCACGGCTTGCTTCTTCTCTCAACACTTCTCATCCTCTTAAATCTCTGTATCTCTCTTTTCCTTTAATACTAAATTTGAATTCACAAAATATCAATGGTTTTGTCTATGGGATTTTGTATTTTCTATGAGTTGTTTGTGGTTATGAATTCAGTGCATAGCTTATCATAGGCTTCTTGAAGGGTCATCTTCTTAGGTACTTCATCATCAGAAGAATCCTCACTGTCACTAGCACTCTCCACAATCACCTTATCGGTTGAGGCAGCAAAGGCCATAACGTGACGACATTCATCCACAAACTCATCAGAAGAGTCATCTTCAGTATCACTCCAAGTAGCAACCAACCCTTTATCTTTTAACTCATTGGTCTTTTCCTTCATGAGGTAGTTTGAATATTCTATCCTCATATGACCAAAACCTTTGCACTCATGGCATTGAATAAGGGGTTTTTCATTCTTGCCCTTCCTAGAGGATTTAGGTTTCCTAGGAGGTTTGCCCTTATCCTTTTTCCTAAACTGAAGAAGCTTGATAATCTCATCAGTTATGAAGGTTAGATCCTCATCCTCGTCTTCACTTTGATTTTCATCTTCAGAGTCTTCAGTCTCTTCCTCTATACCCTTAAGAGCCAAGTTTTTGCTCTTTCCACCTTTTCCCATTGAGCCTAATCCCATCTCATAGGTTTGAAGGTTCCCTACAAGCTCAGTCAAAGGAATTTGATCAATGTCCTTGACTTCTTCAATGGCTGTGATTTTGGCATGGAATCTTTCAGGTAAGGACCTAAGGATTTTTCTAACAATTTTGGATTCTGCAATACATTCTCCAAGGTTGAAAGCAGAATTCACAATATCCTTGAGTTTGGCATAGAACTCATCAAAGGTCTCATCCTCCTCCATCCTTATTTCTTCAAAACTACTAGTGAGTTGTTGAAGCTTCACAGTCTTTACTGCCTTGGTACCTTCATAGGTGGTCTCAAGAATAGTCCATGCTTCCTTGGCAACTTCAGTGGATGAAATTTTCTTGAATTCTTCATTGGTCACCCCACAAAACAAAGCATTCAAGGCCCTACTATTGAAATTTGCAGCTACAATTATTGCATCATCCCAATCCACAGGTGCTTCCTTCGGCTTAATCCAGCCAATTTCAACAACTTGCCATACCTGTTCACCTAGAGCCTGCAAGAACACTTTCATACGAACTTTCCAGTACGCATAATTAGTTCCATCAAATAAAGGAGGAATAAATAAAGATTGTCCTCTATCCATGACAACAGGGGTCAATGGATCACACTCAGGAAATTAATCCAATCAGAGTGAACCCGCTCTGATACCACTTGTTGGGAAATTTAGACCCCGGTTGATAGAATTAACAAGTTTTAAACCCAAGTTGTTAATTAGATTTATTATGAATAAACTTGTTAAAACAAACAAACATCAATATCATGTCAATAATGAATGCAGCGGAAAAGTAAATAAGACAAAATATGATGACCCAGGAAAACCAATGAAACTAACCAGTTTCACAGTAAAAAACCTGGGGGGAAACCTTCCCGAAAAGCAATTCACTATAGTAAAGAGAAGTTTCAGATCTAGTACAAAACCTTTGTCCCTAGACTCTACAATCCCCGTAGATGAACTCACAGCAGAAACCTTCTACCGCTTCAGAACCTCTGAACTCTTCAACTTATGAACGCCACCCTTTGATGCACAAATCCCAATACGTGACTAACCAATTGCGCGGATCCCAGTACGCGACTTCAGAACACCAACTAGAAGAAGAATGTTGGATGCAAAGTTCTTCACTTCATCAATAATGAAGACCTAGAAGCACTTGGTTACAAAACCCTAAGGCGCAAAGACGCAGTAGCTTCTTTCAGAGAGAATAATTTTTTGAATATGTTCTCCTATGTATTCTCTTATTCTCTTATGTGACGGCCTTTAAAATAAGCCTTATATAGGTCTAGGGTTGTGAGAAAAGAAACTCTACACAAATACAAAAGCCTGGCCCAAAAATCAAAAAGCTGAAAATTCTGATTTCCCGTAACCTCGATCGATCGAGAGGTGTCGAGGAGGTGTCGAGGTTTAATGAATCTCAATAGATAACAGCTATCGAGGAGGTGTCGAGAAGGTGTCGAGGGGACAGAAACTTTCTCGATCGATCGACCAGCTATCGAGAAGCTATCAAGATTGCGATAAGAATCAGCTGAAGAGCTCGACAGATAGCCAGGTGTCGAGGTAGCTATCGAGAAGGTGTCGAGCTTTAAAAACCTTGCACTTCAGCTTGCTTTCTCTTGGACAGACTTGATGACTTCAACACTTGACCTTGAAACATTGTTTCTTGAAGTATTAAAAACACCTAGATCTACCCAATTACAAGTAGAGTGTGTTTTGTCAAAGGATTAGCCAATTTACATAAATAAATAAGACATATGTTCTTAGTATGTGAAACACATATGTCCTAACATTAGCCTTTGAGACTACTTCACATTCCATGCATAAGTAGGAATGGCCATACCCATTGGGTAATGGATATCCAATCATACCCGATCCAAATATTTTGGGTAATACCTAGTTTTTAATGGGTAGAAGGTAATTGGGTAGGGTTTGGATATTATCTATTTACCCATTTAAATAATTAAATCTAATCCAAACCTAACTCAACCAAATTATTTTGGGTAAACCCCAACCCACCAAATTACCCAATAACCAAAATTACCAAATTGCCTCTAAAACTTGAAAATGACCAAAGTTCTTCTAAATCCTCTAAAATTGCTGAAATGCACCCTAAACCTAAAAAATGAACGAAATACCCCCGAAACCTAAAAATTACAAAAATACACCGAAACTTAAAAAATGACCAAAATATCTCTAGAAACTAAAAATTACCAAAATACCCCCTAAATCTAAAAAATAACCGAAATATCCCTGAAACTTAAAAAATAACTAAAATACCCCCGAAACCTTAAAATTACCAAAATACCATCTAAAACTAAAAAATGACCAAAATACTCCAAAAACCTAAAAATTACCAAAATACCCTTAAAACCTAAAAAATGACCAAAATACCCCCAAAAACTAAAAATTACCAAAATATCCCCTAAACCTAAAAAATGACTAAAATACCCCCCAAAACCTAAAAATAACCAAAATACTCCTTACACCTATAAAATGACCAAAATACCCCTGAAACTTATAAAATAACCAAAACACCCCCTAAATCTATAAAAGGATCAAAATACCTCCCCGAAACCTATAAAATAACAAAAATGCCCCTAAAACCTATAGGAAGATCATAAAAATACACCATAAACCTAAAAAATGACTGAAATAACCTCAAAACCTAAAAAATGACTTAGATACCCTTGGAATCTAAGTAATTACCAAAATAACTCCGAAACCTAAAAAATTACCGAAATTCCCTCAAAACCTCCAAAATGACTGAAATGTTCTTAGAACTTTTGATTTGATGAAAATTCCCTTGAAACGTCCAAAATACCTCAAACCTCTATTTTGGTAATTTAAGAGGTTTCAGGTGTATTTTGGTCATCTTACATGTTTAGGGGTATTTTGGTCACTTTAAAATTTTCAAGGGTATTTTGGTCATTTTAGATTTTTTGAGGGGAATTTTGGACTTTTTAATAGGTTTTGGGGTATTTTTGGTATTTTTAGAGGTTTGGGGTTATTTTTGGTCATTTTAGAGGTTTTGGGTGTATTTTAGTCACTATAAAGGTTTAGAGATATTTTGGACATTTTATAGGTTTAAGGATATTTCGGTCATTTTTTAGGTTTAGAGTGTATTTTTATCATCATATAGGATTTAGGGACATTTTTGTCATTTTATAGGTTTCAGGGGTATTTTGGTCATTTTTTATGTTTCAGAGGTATTTCGGTCATTTTTTAGGTTTTGAGGTTATTTCAACCATTTTTTTAGGTTTAAGGGGTGTTGAGGACTCTTTTTTCACCCTACATGGCACTATTTCATTGGCAACCTATGCCACATCAATATATTATTGATTTTTTGGATAAATCTCTTTAAAGCCCAAAATAAGCTTATATCTCATGGATTGGGCTCACATGGCCCAGAAGATCCTTACTTCAAGAGGCAGATTCATGGTCCACATTTCCTATTCATCAATTGGGATCATAACCCCACGACATCATCAACATCAACATATGGATCAGGCTCAAGTAATAAATCAAAGCTCACAACACATATTACCTCTCTCACGATCATGGCAAGCGGCTTCTTCAACAAAAGCCCATATTTATGCCAAATGACAACAAAACCCAAGGTACGTCATCTCATCTTCAGCTTATGATCCAAGCTCATGAGCCTCTTTGGGGAAACTTTGGGAGTCGTGGTTTGGAGGGCCAAGAGGTACGTTTAGTAAAGCTCCAGCGGTTTAAAGTTGATAAAAGAAACATGTTGCTTGGTGTGTCTTCTTCAACTCACTGAACTCTGATGAGTTCGTGTGTAGTGGGTAACATATGGTAAGCATCTCTTATCACATAGCACTTAAGATGATAAAACTACCCATTGCTCTTTTCCTAAAACTTAATATTCATCATATGACAAATATTGAATATCTCCAGCCATCTAATTGTTGACAAATAACTATTCATTCAACCTCTAGCTATTCCTATACAAATTTAGAAACTTCATTATATTATTCTATATAAACTACATCACTACTTTAAGCTAAAATCCAACTCAAACACATGGCCTAATCTGATTGGTTATCTTTAATCTCCAAATATATAAAATATTCATGATATCTCTAATATCTAGCTACTATCTACCATAATCAGACCAGATATTCCTCTGCCAGCTGCTAGAGTAGAGCATTAAATGCTCTTCTTGCTCACCAAGATTAAGTCACAACACAATAAGACCTTGACTAAATCTCTAAAGCTTCATTAACTTTCAACCAATCATTCTATTACTTACTAAAAATGTGTTGTAATAGAACCTTGGACAAAAAACACAAACACCCAAAAAAGGAAACATTTCTAGCAAAACTCCAGCAGTGTGTTTAGCATTTGACACCTGGCTGAAAGTGACATCATTAGTCATTTAATGCTAAAATCCCAACAGCCAGAAATCTGACCTCATCTGCTTCTGCCTTAAGCAACAACTGTGGCAGTTGTCTTATGATAGCTGTGACAGCTTTTCCTGACAGCTGAGACAGCTTTTTCAGAATAGATGTAATAGCTGACCCAGTAGCCTTGAAATTACTGATTCTTCCTCATTTGGCTAAAACCCAAAACCAATTAAAGAAACTATCTTTTTCTTGTTAAAATACTTTCCTTTTCTGGTACTCTTTCCCCAGCAACTTTTACCTAAAACAACAAGAACACCTTAAAGCTAGACATACCATTTTAGGCCAAATCCTAGGATGGATTCTTTGAAGATTCATTGTTGATTGGGATAGATTTTGGCTGAGATTATTTACTAAAAACCCCCCTGAAACTCAGCTGTAAATAGAACCCTTCATCAACACCTTAAAGACACACCAATAGAGAAAAACAACTCTTTCATAAACTTCTCTATTCTCTCTCCCTCTAATTATCTTCTTAAGCTCTTAATGAAGTTTAAAGCTTCTAAGTTTTTAGTTCCAAATTAGGAATTAAACTCTTCAGCCCTTAGCTCATAAATTCCCTTCATAACCCCTTATACATCCTCCAGTAGAAAATCCCAACAGCCTTGCTAAACACACTACAACACCATTACTCTCTTATTCTATCACTCTCCATATTCAGAAAATACATCTATCTTACTACTCCTATCTCCAAATACCTAAACACATCTCCATAGTCTTCTCTTACAAAATCTTCCTCTTGGAAAGCAATCTCTACAACTTCTCCAGCAGTTATAATCTTATATTTTTACTATCTTTAACCACCATATCTCTCATATTTCCATATATCATACATATTACAAATACTACATTACACAAAACATCTATATCTTTTACCATCTCCACACTTCTCAAGAGATATCAAACACTCATACTAAAAGCCCTTCTCATGGAAGGCATAAGCTTCTAATACTAAAGCCTTTCTCTTAGAAGGCACCAAGATCTCATATCAAAGCCCTTCTTGATATGCAAGAAATATATACAATAAAATACTCACATATCTACATATTTAGCCTTACTTCTATGTTATTTTGTGACTGATTATATAATATCTTTGTGTTGCAGATAACAAGGGCTTTACATGCAAAGTGGGGCTAGGCCAATTGAATCAAGCCAATTGGAGTAAGGAATCAAAGGAAATTTGCACCAAATCCAAGTCTAATTCGGATTAGGATTTCAGCCTGCACATCAGTTAGTATTTTTGGCATAACTTTCGTCTCAGATGTCCAATCGAGATGATTCAAGTTGGGCTGGAAATTTAACTTAAAGGGCTACAACTTTGTAGTTTACAGGAGCCCGAATTCTGAAGTTAAATGGGCCAAAATAGTCGGTTAAGTGAAGCCTAAAAATCTGGGATTTTCTCCAAATGGGAATTCAACTTGTAATAGGATTCCTTGACCTATTTAAAGGCTTTTTAGGGCAAAATTCAGGGAGGCTAGTGCTAGGGCTGTGATGCAAAATAGAAAATTAGAGCAAGAGGCAGTGCCGCATGTGGCTTCTCTGTAGCTTTTCTCCATGATAGCATTGTGACTATTTCTTTCTCTATTTTATTTGTCTAATTTAATGTTTAGTATTTTATTCTTTTGTTTTATTTCAATTACCATGAGTAGCTAAATTTATAATTAGGGTTGAGGATGAAACCTTGTTAAGGATTACTAGTAATATTTATGTGATTTAATTTTTCCCATAATAGTTGTTCTTTAATGATTTAAATTGTTCTTGCTTCATATCAATTGACTAAGATGGGATTCTAGATATGAGTTCAATCATGTTTTTCTCATGATTTAGGATTTGTCTTAATTAATTGAATGCTTGGTTTATTAATTCTTGATTATAAAATTGGATATCGTTTGTGATTTGTTTGTCAATGGATACAAGTTATGATTTGATTTTTAGAATTGGATATATCTTGTGATTTGTTTGGCTATGGATACAATTGATGATTTGGTTTTATACTTAAGAACCAAGGAAGAACATGCTTTTGATTTTGAAAATAAGGATTTTAATGAGGATATTTTCCATGATAGCAAGATTGATTTCTAGATTATCATGTAGTGAGTTGGGAAAAATTAATGATTATAAATATATGCTGATATGACTTACAAGGCGGATTCCAAAACCTTAATTCCTTTCCCTTGATTGTTTACATATTTTTATTGCTTTATATCTTTTGCTTAGTTTAACTATTTGCTTAATTTTATTATTTGCTTAGTTTATTTAATTTCAAAACAACCAATTTTATTAAACTAGATTAGGATTAATTTGGTTAAGATTTGATTTAATTTTCCTACGTTCATTCAAGTCCCTGTGGGTTCGACCTCGTTCTTGTCAAACTATACTTCGGTATGGTTCGTACACTTACGAGTATTTTAAAATTTCACAACACTTCTCATGGAAGGCACAAATCTATCTTACATAAAGCCCTTCTCTTAGAAGGCACAAATACTTCATACAAAAGCCCTTCTCATGGGAGGCAATGCCATTCATAACTTCACAACAATCAAAAGAGCATCGTCAAAGGGGGAAACTCATTGAAGTGCATGATAAGAGGGGCAAGCTTAACCAGCCTCTGCACATAGCTGGACATACTCTCTCTCCCTCCAGTTGCACCCATTTCCCCCCTTCAATCTTAAAGTTATTATGGCAAATTGCCTCTCCACCGCTGGAGTTACTCTTCTGGAATCCTATCAACTCACTGACGCTACACAGCTGGAGCTACAAACCATATAAAGATAAGTGACTCTACTTACATATCTTTAAATTTACATCATTGAGTACATGATTACTTCACCTTTAAATACATATTACATTATTTCAACTGCTATTACAACTACTAGTCAAAGCTATTATATCAAACACATATTATATATTTATTCAACCATTATCGTGATTCTTAGACTTTGGCTTTAATGGGTTTGTAGGCTTAAAAGGACACCGGTAGCCATTAGACCACGTGGCCCAATGTTGAGTTCCAGAAGCAACTCCCCAAACACAACCCGAGCCTAGCAAGGTCACCCCTCCAATGGACCACACGTGGCCGAGCTCTGAAAGAAGGCCCCTGAACAGGGGGTATTTTGGTAATTTTAAAGTTTCAAGGGCATTTCGGTCAGTTTTTAGGTTTCGAAGGTATTTTGGTCATTTTTTTAAGGTTTAGGGGGTATTTTGGTAATTTTTATGTTTCAGGGGGTATTTTGGTCAATTTTAGGTTTTGGGGGTATTTTGGACCTTTTAAGGTTTCGTGGGTACTTTGGTCATTTTTTAGGTTTTGAGAGTATTTCGGTCATTTTTTTAAGTTTAGGGGTATTTTGGTCCATTTTAGTGGGGTTTAAGCATATTTAGTGATTTCAGGAGTATTTTGGTCATTTTAGAGGTTTCAAGGGTATTATGCTCATTTTAAAGATTTTGGGATGTTTTGGTCATTTTAGTGGTTTTTGGGCATAATTGCTAATTTTAGAGATAGCAGGGGTATTTTGGCAATTTTAGAGGTTTCATGGGTATTTTGCTCATTTTAGAGATTTTGAGGATATTTTCGTCATTTTAGTGTTTTTTGTCTTTTTGAGCATATTTGGTGATTTTATAGAAATCAGGTTTGGGTAGGATATGGATATCCATAAATAAACAAACCGGGTAACAATTGGGTATGGGTACTAGTTGGGTAAGGTAATTGGATATCTAGGGATAAATTAATTGGGTCAGATATTGGTATACCCTACCTATGGCCATCCCTGCCATAAGTTCTTCTTAAAAATCCTTAACTCGACTTTAGAAGACTATGGAGTGAGGAACCCTCTTAACATATCATAGTAGTATGACAAGTTTTCAATGAACTAAAATTTAAATCATCATTTCATAATAACAGCACTTCATGCATTCATTTATTCCTATTCATTTATTATCTAAACTTTGCATTTATGTCAAAGTATTACTTCATTGTTGTATATTAAATAATAGATTCATTTCTTATATATATTAATTTGAGAAAATTACACTTTTTCCAAATGCACCATCTACTCATTTGACATACAAAAATGAATTAATACACTGACATTAATGCAGTGATTAGATAATAAATACATATGCATAAATGCATGCGCCAATTAATGTGTGATAATAAATTATGAATTTGACATAAATGCATGTGAGGCCATTACAAACATCTTTAAATAGAACTCTAAACTAGTAACAAGCATCATCTTCTACTTAATTAGTTTAAGAAAACCTCTTCTTTCCACCTAGCTTCATGGCAAACAAAACTTTTATGATAACCATTTTCATGGTTATCCTTCTTCTTCAACAAAACCTTAGCCCTATAACAGCATCAAGGCCAACTGATATTTATCCACCAACATTTTCCAAAGGCTCCTTAACCAAGCCAAAACCTCCGTCTACATGGTTCACTCTAAATCGTTATAAAATGGCCGAGATTGAAGACTTTCGCCCAACAACTCCTGGTCATAGCCCCGGTGCAGGACATGACCATCCACCAGTTGCAATACAATTGTAAACCTATCAGAAAATGATAATGTACTGTTATTATGAAATAAGAATTTAAATTTTAGTTCATTGAAAAATTGTCATATTGCTATGATATGTTGTGAGGGTTTGTTTTAAAGTGGAGTTAAGGATTTTTACAAAGCACTTATGCATGGAATGTGAAGTAGTCTCAAAATCTAAGGTAGTAAACATGAATGGTATAGTGTTTTAAAATAGTTTGTCACTATTTTTTGGTTTTTAAAGTATTTTTGGTCTCGTTTCTTTGTGCTTTAATTAAGAGATAGTGAGATAAATCCTTAATGTTGCCTTTAGAAATGATAATTGTTCTTGCACATTCGTTAATATACCATTACCACGCACAATGTCTATAATTTTAGGCATGAAGTTGTGGGCGCAGTGGGTTTTCTCCTAAAAAGAAAGGGGAGTATGCCTCGGCATAGTGGATTGGGGTAGAGAAAGGATGGAATCGCTACCTAGATTAGGTCTAGGAACCATAAGTATAGTATTGTTACTTGGAAGGACTGGTCTTACTACCAAAGTATGGGTTCAGAGTTTAGGTATGATTTGGTAAGGTGTTAGACACCCAAGATCATCCGACCCGTGGGTCGGCTTCCACTCATTGTATCTTACGACTTAGTCTCATTAAAGGCACGTTCAATATTGCATACTAAAGTCACACACACACTAGCATACATCTAAGCATACAACATGGCATCGATCATCTTGAAACCCTAACTTGCATCTTGTCCTATCCCACACCCTAACATCACATCACATATAGCATTGAAACCCTAACATACATCTAATCATCCATACATATCAAATCATATCTAAGGCAGCAAACAATCAAGATATCACAAGGGCAGAAACATATGCATGTTAAGATCAAGCAATCATGTTATCATATCCAAAGCAAAGCATTTGCAAATATACATTCATGTTTATCAAAATAAGATCAAGATCATATCTTAAACAAATGCATGTCAATGTGAGTGCATGTCTTACCTTGTTGCACGTCCATGTGAGTGCATGTCCTGTAAATGAGCCAAGCTTTGTCGAGTAGTGCATGTTCAAGCTTAGCTTGTCAGGAAAAATAAAAGCTTAAGCTTGGCTTGAGCTTGTGACAAGCCTAAAAATAGTGTTTGAGCTTGAGTTGGTGGGAAAGCCAAGAAGCTTGAGCTTGGCTTGCCTCGACTTGATTAATTAGTCAAGCCAAACTCAAGTTTAATATCAAGCTTAAACTCGAGCTCAGGTCAAGTTTTTGAGCTTGAGATCTAAAAAAATTACATTATTAAATGCTTAAATCTCTAAAATTAAGAAAAAAGAAATAGAAAATAGTATACTCATTTTATCATGCATCTAGTTTTGCTTATGATTAGCCATTATTCAAATTAATAATTTAAATAATTAAATTCATTCCTTCATCATTCATTGTCTATAGCTTCAACAATTGTTCAAAATACAATTTTTACATTCACGTTAGATGGTGAAGGACTAGAAAAATACCTGTTTGTAACTATTATGAATGAGAAAATACCAACATGTTTCATAACTTTACTTTAGACGATTGATAGGGAAGGATCATATGTGGCCTACTTAATTAATTATTTATTTTTAAATGTAACTATAGTCTAAAGTGGTTCTTGATCAGTTTAAAGGGAAGGAAAAACTTAAGGTAATATAGGTAGTGCTTTCATGTTGGTCATGTTATTATTAAGAAATGTAACTATAGTCTATGCTTGAATTGTTGTGTATCAAGCCTAATAGCTCAAGAGCTTGTTTGTGACCAATTTTTTTTGCTTGGGCTCGGCTTGTTTATTAAACAAGCCTAAAATTAAGGCTCAAGTTTGGCTTATTTATAAACTAACAAACATGAACAAGCTTTTTATCGAGCTGTACCCGAGTTGTTCATGATCGGGTTGGTTCATTACAGCCTTGTCAACACCTATGCATCAATGCATGTCCATGGCAAACAATGGAAATATTAAAGAGAAACCCTAATTTAGCATGTGGAGAGCAAATAAACAAACAAACAGAGAAACAGAGACCGAAGAAACATAAAATCAGATAAAACAGAAGCATATTATACAAACAGAATAAAGAAACAAAAACAAAAAGGTTGAATTGGGGTTTCTAGGCCTAACTATGCGTGCGCATACATAAGGCATGCGTAAGCAGCCCAACTGTATGCGTATGCTTACTTTGAGTAAGTGTACGCATGTAGAGAGCATGCGTACCATACACGCCTCAAAACTCTAGCCTAGAAATAGAAACACAGAAAATAGTGCAGAACTAAATCTGACATCCTAACAAATTTTATAACAAAAAGCTATTAAACCCTAGGTTAAACAAACATATTAAAACATAGACCAAACTATAAAAACAAGGAAAATAGGAAGATTAAAGCAAGAAAAGAAAGAAAAGGCAAGAAGGTAATACCATAAAAAGCAAAGCTCCTAAGCTTGATATTGACCGTTCCCCTCAGTCAATCTATTCACAATCAAATTCAAAAATGATTAGTAATCTTAAAACTTAAAGATCAAAGCCAAGAAAGCCCCAATCCGAAAATATTGACTTAAGGATGTTTTGTGAAAAACTCCCTTTTTGATTCACTATTTCTAATGAATTTTATGTTTTCCCTTAGAATTTTGTGTGCGTTTTGAAAAGGTACCATGTATGGCTTTTTATATTTGAAAAATGGAAGTTTGGAATGGCTCCCAGACGATGTGAGATTCATTCCAAACCTCAGTTTTAATGCAAGAAAACTTGTCTTTCATAGTTTCTAGAACCTTAGCATGTGTATGCATGCTCGTTTATGCGTATGCATGCATGAAGCATGTGTACGCAGGTCTGAAGCATGTGTACGCATACGCGTGTCTATGTACGCGTACCCTAGGGTTTCCATTGCCTTTATTTTCCAAAAATAGTTTTTTTTTTTTTTTTAGCTTATAAAAGAGTTATATTTTCCATTAAAACCTTCCTTAAGTCAATTTCAATCTAAACCGGCCCTACACCAACCTTAGGTTTTATAATTTTACCATCATTAAGGAACAGGGGCTTGAATCGTAAGGGGTACAAAATTGCGGTGTCTACAAATGCCCCTCTTTTGATTTGCGAGCTCTGCTGACAGAATCAAAAGAATAAGAGACAAAGCATTTTGTTTCGACGTATGGCTCAAGCCCAACCCACACACATAGCACACAACATGCATACATGGGGTGGGGTGTAACTCCACAGAGTTACGTGGGATTCGTATGTTCGAATTTCAACCTTTGTTATTCGGGAAACGAGCAACGACAAATTCACTATCCCAAAACTTGTTTTGCCAATTGCAAGCAAAAGGCGAGTGACTCATTATCCTAGAGTCACTTAAAAAGAAAAGAAAAAGAAAAAACAAAAACAAACATGGCCAACGGCCGCAACCATCAACCCAACAAACAAGGTGCTCTTACGAGCTTAAAAGGATACATATCTATAGTGTCCATCTGGCGCTCTTGCTTCAAACTTCTCTGGGTGGCTTCCGACTCTAGGTAAATACCCGTCTTCCATCACTATCTCAACATGTTCTGGTGAGGCTCTTGGCTCAGGGTGACCTTGGTCTCCATCTCTATCTCTACCTCTTCTATTGTGCCTGCATCTTTAATTCTTAGAGGATATATGCGCAAGTTTTGGCTTGCATAGGGTTTGTGCTTGCATATTCAATTCCCGAAGGATATGTGCACAAATTTTGTATTCTTCTCTTCTGATTGTATAAGGTCTGTGCCTGCATATTCAATTTCAAAGGATATATGCACAAGTTCTGTACTTTCTCTTATGAATTGTATGAGATCATGCTTGCATATTCAATTCTTGGAGGATATGTGCGCAAGTGGCCTTGGTGTTTTGACTTACGAGGAAGTCCTTGGTGAAAGATCCACTAGGGAGAATGTAGACACTGCATTTTGTACCCCTTACGACTCGAGCCCTTCTTCCCCAATGATGCTGAAATTCTAAGGCCTAAGGTTGGTTTAGGGTCGAATCAGATTACAAATTGACTTGAGAGGTGTTAAAATGGAAAATTTAACCTTTTATGATCAAATAAATCTACTTTTGAAAAATAAAAGGCCAAGGAAACCCTCAGTTTACGTACGAAGGCTAGAACCTGCGTACGTAGGCACGGACCTATGCACACAGCTAGGGTTTTAGAAACCTATGAAAGGCAATTTTTCTGCATTAATGTTGAGGTTTGGAAAGAAGGGAGCCGTTCCAAACCCCTATTTTCTCACTATATAAAGCCATACATGACACATTTTCAAAACACATAGAAAATCCTAAGGGAAAACCTAAGATTCACTAGAAATAGTGAATCAAAGAGGGAGTTTTTTCACAAAACATCCTCAAGTCAATTTTATTTTGGTTGGGACCTTTTCTAGTCTTGATCTTTTGAGTTTAAAATTACTAATCACATTTATGCACACTCATACTCGTGCTCAGAAACCCTAATTCAAGCTTTTCTGTTTCTGTTTCTTTGTTTCTTCCAAATGATATGAGTCTGTTTTGCCCCTATTTTATGATTTTGAAGCTTTGTTTCTTTGTTTGTATACTTTTTTGCTTTAACATGCTGTATTAGGGTTTTCTTCTTTTTCTTGCTTTAATGCCATTAACATGCATTCACATGATCATGCATTAATGCCATAGGTGTTGTAATGATGTAAGGTAAGTGAGGTAAGTTATGCATTTACATGAACATGCATTTTTGGTGATTAACATTCTTTTTTGTTGTTTGGATATTATGCTTATATGATTGGGTCATGTTTCATGTCAATATCTTGTTGCCAAGCCTTTTGGTTTCTGCCATGTTTGTTTGATGTTTTGGATAGACGTATGTTCGGGTTTGTGATGAGATGATATTTGTGATAGATGTATCTTGTGATGTGGTGATAAGCATGATAGACATATGATAGGTTTGGGATGAAATGCCATGTTGTATGCTTAGATGTATGCCAGTCTGTGTGTGTGTGTGTGTTAAGATGCAATGTTGAATGTGCCTTTAACAGGATTAAGACGTAGGACATAATGAGTGGAAGCTAACCCACGGGTCAAGCCATTTTAGGTGCCTATCACCTTCCCAAAATTGTACCTAAACTTCGAACCCATACTTTGGTTGTAAGATTAGTCCTTCCACGAATGGACAAGCAGAGAATAGAGCCATTAATGCTTTTGACATCTCATCCTAAAATGGGAATGACAATGCAAGATTTAATTCTAAATTCTAAGTGAAGATGATCAAGAATCTCGTAATTTAATGACACAATTTTCTTAAGAATAAGAACTAAAATGCGAATCATTCTTTCCCAACTAGCAAATAAGATGTGAGAGGTGAGAGCACTAGTACTAGTGCTTATATAATAGAAAAAGAAAATTATATTTTAGCCAATCAAGTCCAAAATTCACCCACTTTTGGTAAAAATACATTTGTTACAATAACTGTGTAAATTTACACTGCCACTATTAATTTTATATCTAATTTTTTTTTCTTCATGTATATTGAGGAAGAAGAAAGAGAGTGGATGGTTGTTGTTGTGTATGAAGAAAGTGAAATAATTAAAAAAATTGATATTTTAATAAAATGTAAATGTTTTCGTGGGCTTTGGGCTTGATTAAAATTATGCAGAACATCATCTTCAATCAGTCGAGCCTTTCTTTCAATCATCTGCAACATTGCTAACTGTTAACACGATATGCTCCATAAAATTTCAAATTAGGATGTCACTAGTTGAATCCCATATATGAAATAGCTAGTTGAATTGGCTAAAAATAACTTGGCAGACATGGTCCATTGTCAAATTCTACATAATATTCAACAAGCCTTCTTTTCCCACAAAAGTAATATGATTTTATTTCACCACAAACATCTTTACATTTTCTTAATTCTAATAAATTTTCACGTGATTCAATACTTTTACTTGGAGTTTCCAAAATGATTTGTAGCACATACTAGCTTATGTTCATCTTTGATATTTTGGACAGTAACAAAACATAGAGAGAGAGAGAGAGAGAGAGAGAGAGAGAGAGAGAGAGAGAGAGAGAGAGAGAGAGAGAGAGAGAGAGAGAGAGTGCCGAACCTTCTACTGCCGATAAGAAAACCCACTTGTTGGTCCTCACCGTTGAACCTTGTTGTCGCTGTTTGTAACTTCTACTTTAGCTAAGAGAGTTAAGTATTAGGGACAAAGATGAGCAAGAGAATGAGAGATAATTTTTCCTCAAGCCCAATCTCATGTGAGAACATCAATTTATTTATTTATAATTTTAATATGATGTGTTTGTACAGTTTGCAGTTGATGTGGCAAGTAAATTAATTTTTTTATTATTCTGTTTGATACGTCAAAATTTTCTATCCAAGGGATAATGGCAGGGACCAAAATGACATGGTATTGAAATGTTAGGGACCAAATTAACACAATTAAAAAGTTGGGGACTAAATAGACATATGATGTAAAAGATAGGGACCATTTATATAGGTTACCCTAATATCTTTTTCACACATGCAAATTATAAGTAAAATTTCTTTCTAAAAAAACAAGTGCCAAGTGTCTTAGTTATATTCCAAAATAGTGATCCACTAGGAATAAATTAAAACAAGTTACTATCCTAAAGATAGACGTAGGTGTTGTGGGGTGCCTAACACCTTCTTTACACGTAACTGAACTTCTAAGTCCAATTCTTTTGTTAGATTTTTTCTTCCTTTCAGCTTAGAAGCCATTAGGAAATGCCCTAGTTAATTAAGAAAATAAAATAAATTAGATATAAGTAACTAGTCACACCTTAGAAGCCAATGGTTTATGACGATTCCTAAAAAAATAGAAAAATAAAAATAAATAGACTCACTCTCACACACATCACCTTAATGTAACACGTTGAACACACGTCGTACACGCATCACCAAGACACTCTTGAGGGATGGAGTGGTGGGCCCGAGAAAAACCCTAGTGTCCACTATTGATATTGTGTTTTTTTGGGACTCGATTTACATGCTAAAATACTAGTTTAAGCCTTAAAAAGCCAAAAATCGTATTTTTAAACATAGAAAGATAATGAATTGCATGAAAAAGTTCTATTTATCCCCACCAAATGTTGTATATATAATTTTGATGATCCAAGAGTTCAAAATTCCAAAATTGCCATTTTTGCTAAGTTTGACCAATGTTAACTAACCCTAAACAAGACTAGTAAAAAATTTGACCAAAAATTCGACCGTACAATCAAGATAAAATTTTCTCCATCTTAAATATCATGAAATTCCCTTTAAAAGGACAATTCACAAGCCCAAATTGGAATTGAAACGTATAAGATATCATAATTTATCCTAGAATTCGGCCTATCCCCTATCTAGCGTATTGCTACTTCAGTTGACGCCATCATTTATCCGAGAGAGTTTATTGTGCTGTTGAAACTTGAAATGAACCAAAAAGGTACAAAATATTAAAATGTGCTATTAGACCTAGGATTTTGCCCATGCAGTTTGTATAAATCAACAAAATTAAGATACAAAATTTTAATTACAAAAAAAAAAAAAAAAAAAGATATTAAATTTTACACGATCATAACTAGATTCTTTTGGTATATTAGACTATAAATACAATTTTACAGATAATACCTATGTAAATAAAGATAATTAAAGTAGAATTAAATTTATAATAAAAAATAGATTTAAATTTGGATTTTTTAAAATAATTATTTAAAAATGAACTTGACTAACTCAACAAATCTGAGATAGTAGTTATACTATATGTTGGTGTAAACACAATAATAATGGAAATAACTGATTTATTTCCATTTTCAATATCTCCACCATTCACCTCCCCCTTGCGAACGTACGTATCTAGTCCAATATCTGAGTCAATTCATGTTAGCCCATTAATCACCACAATTAAAAGAAATAAAATAGTCTATCTCATTTTCAATGTGGGATTAATCATTTTTAGTAACTCCTCATCTTCCATATTTACTTCCACATCTTTACATTTATGTTGTAACATTTATCAATTTTAATTATTTAATATTAAAATGCTCTAACACTATAAGTGAGACCGTTTTTTTTTTTCTTTTTTAAAGGAAGCAGTTGCTAGTTGCTACTTTATTGGGATACTATTTCACTGTTTACAATGGGTTAAAGGAAACTTGGGACAGTCCTCAATCCAAGACTGGGGCCCCTCATTTTCAAGGGCAGCCCTTGATAGAGAATGGGCTGCTTGATTACATTTTTGTCCAGACAACTAAATAGGGCCTGGTTAAAACTACCACACAAAACCTTTGCATGGCACTAATTGCGGTTTACATTCACTACTTGGTATACATTAGTTTAGAAAATATCCACATTTGTGGTGTGTGCGGTAGCATGTATTGGGTAGTGTGCAATAACCATTGCACTCTTTACATTCCGTGTGTTTGGTTCCACTTTTAAAATGAGCGTTTGATAAATCAAAGGATAACACCATCTAATAACACCTCGCCGAACATACCCTTCTCTCTCTCTCTCTCTCTCTCTCTCTCTCTCTCTGCTAACATAGCCAAAAAAAGTCAGAGATCTCCAACCAACATAGCATATAGACTTCAATCTTCACATTCAAAAATTAGGTACAATCCAAACCTTGAGATTATGGAAAGAA
Organism: Quercus ilex subsp. ballota; assembly: GCA_032727855.1. Taxonomy (NCBI): domain Eukaryota; kingdom Viridiplantae; phylum Streptophyta; class Magnoliopsida; order Fagales; family Fagaceae; genus Quercus; species Quercus ilex. The sequence goes on from CM064919.1 coordinate 3,124,879, forward strand.
AGGGAAAAAAAGGCATAAAACTTGTAGAAGGGATTGAGGGAATATACAAAGCATTTCTACCCTACAAGTAGGACGAGCCTATGGTAAAAAAAATTGATTCAACACAAGTGTGGACATCAAAATTAACAAAACTAGACATGGCAAAACGGGTCAGAATTTTCTGACCCGACCCGTTTGACCCACGACCCGATTGACTCGACCCGAACCCGACCCGACCTGCCTGTTTTGCCATGTCTACCAACGTTGAGTAGATTGAGATTGAAGTGTAATTCTTATAAAATATTTACTTATTTTTCTTTACTTAATATGTTATGTACTCTATTATAGTTTGACATTGTTTACTTGCCACCTTCATTTTCTCTTCCTACTTTAAACAGATCAAAAATTATACCAAGATTAGCTTCTAAAAAAATGGAACAAGAGTTGCACCAAATTTGGGTATCAAGTGTTTAGTGATAATTGGTAAGTGGTAACAATATTACTAGTGAGAATCTAATCATAGTTAAGGAACTCAGAAACAATTGACAAATTGCATCTATTTCCAAAAAAAAAAAAAAAAAAAAACTTGTTTGAAAAATACGGGTCAACTCGACCCATCCTGCGACCCGACTCGACCCATGACCCGATTGACTCGTTTAGACATGTGACCCATTTTGACTCGTGACCCGATTGACCCGACCCGACCCGCCCGTTTTGCCATGTCTAAACAGGACGCAGCTCCATCTGGTCCTTAGACGCAAAAATAATACAGATTCTTGAATGCAACAAATATTATGCCTATCATAAGGAACTACATACACCCAACCAAAAAAAGAAGAAAAAGAAAAAAAGAACCACAATAATTAGTAAAACCTAATATATATAAATATATAACTAGATTTATTCCAAAGCATGCATCAGCAAAGTTATTCATGCACTCTTTCGATGAGTCATAGAGATATAATGTTTTTTTCACAATAAATGTGTTCTTTTCTCTAGCATAATAGTAGATTTTACAAATTTTTTTTAATTATAGAAAAGAGGCTCTCACTAATTTAATTCATGGTGAGAAGTAGAGCACACATTTATTGTGTTCTCAGAGCATTGCATATTTATTATTTATACCAATTAGAGTAATCATTTGTTTGTTTGGATTGATACCATCAAAATGCTAAAAATAATGCTTATTAGTTAAAGAGAATGTCAAAATCCAATGCCATGTTTGAAAAAGAATATTTTACCATCCCATGGGAAAATTCCATCAAGTCATTAATTAGCCATCTGATCATCATCTCCAATTAGAAATAAGAATATTCAAAGATGCACCAAAAGCAACTAAAAGAGCATTTTAGAGGTCTAAAATGTGTATGAAAATTACATTACAAAAAAAAAAAAATCATTAAATAAAAAGAAAACAGTATTAAAGTTTAAATAACTATCAAATAATAAAATATGTACCTGAATTGTTTTGTTTCCCGGAATGGTTTATATGTAAAAGTATGTAACAAACTTCTCTAATAAATACACACCCATCATCCCACTTTAAATCTAAACAAAACCCTAATTGGATCTTTAAAAAAAACCCTAATTATATTCCCGCAAAACCATAACACATAAATATATATATATATATATATATATATATATTTCCAAATAACCAATAAACAATGAATAAATAAATACAACCAACATTTTAGAAGCTCTCTAAGTACCGTTTCATCAGCAAAAGCAAGATAAAAATTAAAGAGAAAGAGTGAATCGAAAGACCCAAAAAAAAAAAAAAAAAAAAAATTTTTAAAGTAGTGAAAAATGGTTTAAGAACAAGGAAAACTTGCTTGGGGTGATCTTAGAAGTAGATGATATTCCCGTGAGAAAGTAGGTCAAGAAACATTAGAGAAGTATACGAGAAACTAGGTTAAAAAAATATATATATAAGTTAGTATTTAAGAAAAGGAATTCAACCATTCAAGAATTTGAGAGGAAATATGTATTTGGGTTTCAAAAGTGAACAAAATAGCATTTAAGAAGACTGAGAAAAAACTTAGGTTGTAAAATTATGGTTTTCAAGATCTATGGGGGAAAGGATATAAAATTATGGTTTAGAATATCTATGGTGGGAATGATGGCTGTGTCTTTATTAAAGACGAGTTCCTTACTTTCTGAGAGAACCTCCGGGAGCCATTAAATTGATTTTTAAGGTACATGCTTGACTTGATTAGCCTTTTTATAAGAGAAATGATATGTCACCATCCCTTAATTGTAATCGTGTAATATTAGAATCCTTAATTATAGGTGTAGGGACTGGGTTTTTGGTTGCTCAAGCCCAATGGGCACGGGTCAAAAGCCCAACGAACCCCGCAATGAATTTATAGAGAGTGGGTCGAAGGTCTAGGCAAGGGCCGGCGCTCGAGTGGCGTGAACTCCGGTCTCTTTTACTTAAAGAAATAGACTTAACACAATTTACAACTAGGATGGGCTCCTCGGCCATGGGCCGAGGAGGCCCTTGCCCCTTTTTTCTCTCTTTTTCGTTTCTTTCTTCAGAGTTTTCTTTTTTCTTTTCTTCCGCCTCCCTCCCTTTTCAGGAGGGATTCCCTTACATTATATACCCCTTGCCCAACCAATCCTAGCCCTACACTTGTTGAGTGATCATGACCTTTGCTCAGGTGCTTGTCCCATCAGCCGCCTTCCCAGTCTCTTTGGGAGTCGCGGTAACCAAGGCAACACTGGTGAAGGTCCTTTCCTCATTAATGCGGCCAGGGTGGTTGTCAGGTGCGTTTAGTGTGGAGATGACCGCTTGCTGCGAACATGCTCTTCAAACTCTCGGACGTCCGATGATGAGGTCATCCTCGGACGTGGATGTCTCCTCGGCTCGGGCCTTCGGCCCAGGAATGAAGTGGGCTGGGCCGTGGGATTATTTGGCCCCACAATAACCCCTCAAAATTTTGCTGTCCGCGTCCTCGGGCGGAGAGGAGGATTTTGATGTCCTCGGGCACGCCTCATGTACCGTTGAGTTTGGCTCTCTGGGGGTACTAGAGTCTTTTCGCTTGCCTCAGAAGCGTTACCGACGCCTTGAAGGGCGCGACGTGCCCTTCATTAAATCCTGACGGCTTTGTGCTCCCCACGTTCAACGGGAGGATGTCAATCGAACGGTGGGGATTTGCCTAACGGTTGGGGGTGGGAAAACCCGCTCTGTTCCTTGATTTTAGGGTATAAATACCCATTTGAAAGTCCGGTTCCTCTGCTTCTTTGCACTCAAGAGTCTATATCTCCAGCATAAAAGGCCTGTCCGAGGAGCTTCTACACCTTTCTGTAAGTCACTCTATCTCCCTTTGAACTTTCTCCTTCTCCTTCTTTGCCTCTTTTTCGTTTGCTCCCTCTTAGCTCGTTTAGGCTTCATTTGGGATGGGTATTTTTAAGAAGTATGTCTTCACTGAGGAGGCGATGGAGAAATTTATCGCCGACTACAAGATACCAGCCAATGTGGGCTTAAGGTATTGTGCGGAGGGTGAGTGGCGCTTTCGGAGGCAGGAGGGTGAGGTGGTGATTCCCATTGTTGCCTTCGTTGAAGGTGGCATGAGGATACCCATGGGTCCGGTGATGAGGGACTATCTGATGCACTTCCGGCTAGCCCCCACTCAGTGTGCCATCAACGTCTTTAGGGTTCTGGGCTGTGTGGATGCCCTAAATGAAAAGATGGGCCTGAGATTGACCCACTATGACGTCAACTGGTGCTATAATCTCTAGTGCTTGAAGGGCGAAACTTACTATCTGAAGACCAGGGATGACAGAGTCCGGCTCATTCAGTGTCTCCCTGAGTCTAGCAAGGGGTTGAACAAAGACTTCCTCATCGTGTCTGGAGAGTGGCATGATGGCCTTCACTGCCCGACGACGGAGGGGACCCCAGGTGGGCAGTGGGAAAATAGAGAAAGAGAGTTCTAGGACCCTGATCAGTTCCATCCTTTCTCTCGTCTCTTTTTCTTGCACTGTTTGGTTTCTAATGTGGATGTGTTTCTTTTTGTAGATCCTCACGCCTTCACGCGCCACTTCAGCCTAATCAACCGGGAAGATTTGCAAAAGGCGCTGAGGGCAGAGGTTTTTGTGAACGACGCCGACAATCAGGTTAGGGCCGCTCACGAAATTTTGAAATACGACCCGGCTCACAAGTCATTTGCGGCGCCGAAGCACGTGATCAGAGCAAAGGACCCTCGGCTTCGGAAGATAACTGTGACCGAGGACGGGTTTCGGTTCCCTGAGGTGCCCTCCACATCAGAAGGCGCAATACCTGCGGGTCCCTCCTCCTCCCTTAGAATCTCGGAACCCGCCGAAGTAGGCCCTGAGAGGGAAGTGGAGGTTGCTGATTTTGGCCCCGCCGAGGACGAATTTGATGTGTTTGATCAAGCTCACCAGTCTGAGGACCCTCCAGGAGATTTGGGTGACCCTCGTCTGTCCGAAGCGGATTTCTCCGCGTCCAAGTCCTCTTCTCGGCAGAAAATGGGCTATAAGAAGAAGCCGCAAGTTAACTTGGCAGAACTGATCGAAGGCCAGCCGGAAAAATCTAAGTCGGAGCTCCCTCCTCCTCCTCCAAAAACTCATTCTGCCTAGGGCAAGTCGGCTTCTACCCAATCGGGGCTTCCTCCCTCTCCGCACAAGGCGAGTCTGCCTTCCAGACGTGAGCCCTCTGATCCCAAGCAGAAGAAGGATAAGGGCAAGAGGCCAGCTGAGGAGAGGTCCGAGTCCCCACGGGAGGAGGGTGATGATCGGCGGCCGTCCAAACAGTTGAAAATAGGCTCCCGAGGCCAGGACAAACAGGTCGAAGACCAGCCCGAGCCTCAGGCCTGGCTTCCTACCCCCATGCTCCGCGGGGCGCCGCTAAGGGAAGACTCCTCCCTCAGAGATTTCAACGAGGGCGAGGGCACATACGTGGCCAACGCGGTGGAAAGGTGCCTGTTACTCCCAGCCGACATGGCAGAGCTGGCGACTATGAGGAGCAGGGAGGTTTTCCTCTGCCTCAAGCGGTACTTGGGGATGGTAAGCCCCTCAATACTTGTGACTTTTCCTAGTTGTAGCTCTTCCTTTCCGCTTCTTGATCTCAGCTGATGGCGTATTTGCTTTGTTGGACAGGCCGTTCAGGCTACTTATAGGTTGGAGGACGTGGCCCGCGACCAGGGGAAAGCCATGGAGGTGGAGCGCGAGAAACGTCTGGAGGCCACCCAGGTTCTTAAGCACTCTGAGGCTGATCTATCCAAGGCCCGGGAGGAGCTGAGTGCGATGACCAGTGCCCGGGACACTGCCCTGTCCGGTCTCGCCAGTTTTCAGAAGCAGGCCGAGGATTACTCGAAGCGCCTGGCTGAGGCGGAGGAGCAGCTGAAGACTGCAAAGGGGTTGCTTGCAGATTTGCCCAAGAAGGTGGCTGCCGCCGAGTCGGACAAGAAGGCAGCCGAGTGGGCGAGGGACGAGGCCGTGAGGGCCAAGTTTGAGGCTGTCCAGGGCAGGGAGGAAGCCCTGGCCGCTATGAAGGAAGCCGAGGAGGAGGCTTACGCCGCGGGAATGGAAGAGACAGCAGCAACCTTTAGATCTGAAGTCCTCGGGTTGTACAGGCGCTACTCTGCCGAGGTTTGGAGGGAGGCTCTCAGGCAGGCTGGGATCGAGGCCTCATCCGACTTGTGGAAGGAGGAGAATGTGTACTACCCTCCTCCCATCCGCGAGGCTGCTCCAAGTGGCGCTGAGGCCGAAGAGGCTGCGGAGGAAACCGGCACTGCTACGGGTGAGGACACATCAACTGCTGAGCCCGCCCAAGGAAGTGATCCTTCCAAAGTGGCAGAATCGGGTGAGGGCCCCGTTGGGGAAGCGCCCCAGGAGGCTGTGAAGTCTGGCGCTGGGGCTGGAGCTCCTGCTGCTGAGGAGGCAGCTATTCCTGCTTCGCCTTCGCAGGCCGTCCCCTTTGGCCAAAGCTCAGAAAGCCTTGATGCTGCTATGGTCCAACCCCCAGTTGAGGGAGGAGTATAAGTGAGTGGGGCAGGCCCTCAGACCCTGTTGTCTTCTTGGTCCTTTGTATTTTCTTCTTTTTTTCTTTTGGCTTTGTGACTGTAATGTGGTACTCATCATGTAATATTTGTGAACTTAATGGAATGTGAGTTTTATTCCTTTTCCTGTTTGTTGTGGTTGTTTGCTTACTTGCACGTTATTCGTTCTTTCTTTACTTGTGTAATTTTATCTTTAATTGCACCTCGGCCAGTCGCGACATCAATTGTTGCAGTGAGGGCATGTATGCTCGAGTGGGCCCATCTTCCCCTAAGGGCCGGGTAGAAAATTCTTTAGGTTGACACTTAGGTTCCACTTGATGTGGTTGACTTCCCCATAAGCTTGAGTCCGAGGACCGTACAGTGCTTTGGGTTCCGCCTAACACTTAGAATCCTCTGAAGTAGTTAGTTTCCCCATAGGTCTGAGTCCTGGGATTATGCAGCGCTTTTGGTTCTGTCCAACACCTGGAATCCTCTGAAGAAGTTAGTTTCCCCATAGGCCTGAGTCCTGGGACCATGCAGTGCCTTGGTTCTGTCTAACTCTTAGGATCATCTAAGGTGGTTGGTTTCCCGGTGAGCCTGAGTCCGAGGACCGTGAAGAGCCTTGGTTCTGCCTAACACTTAGGTTCATCCGAAGTATTTAGCTTCCCCGTGAGCCTGAGTCCGAGGACCGTGCAGAGTCTTGGTTCTGTCTAGCACCCTGATGTAAGGGATTAGCTCCCCGTAGGCTTGAGTCCGAGGACCATGCAAGACCCAGGTCCAGTTGCTACCTTCAGTGTGATTGGTTAGCTCCCCGTAGGCTTGAGTCCGAGGACCATGCAAGACCTAGGTACAGTTGCTAAGTGATTAGCTCCCCGTAGGCTTGAGTTCGAGGACCATGCAAGACCTAGGTACAGTTGCTAAGTGGTTAGCTCCCCGTAGGCTTGAGTCCGAGGACCATGCAAGACCTAGGTACAGTTGCTAAGTGGTTAGCTCCCCGTAGGCTTAAGTCCGAGGACCATGCAAGACCTAGGTACAGTTACTAAGTGGTTAGCTCCCCGTAGGCTTGAGTCCGAGGACCATGCAAGACCTAGGTACAGTTGCTAAGTGGTTAGCTCCCCGTAGGCTTGAGTCCGAGGACCATGCAAGACCTAGGTACAGTTGCTAAGTGGTTAGCTCCCCGTAGGCTTGAGTCCAAGGACCATGCAAGACCTAGGTACAGTTGCTAAGTGGTTAGCTCCCCGTAGGCTTGAGTCCGAGGACCATGCAAGACCTAGGTTCTATCTGACGCTTGGCCCCTAGAGCGGTTAGTTTCCCCATAGGCCTGAGTCCGAGGACTATGTAGTGCCTTAGTTCTGTCTAACGCTTGGCCTCTGGAAGTAGAGGTTTGTCCTCGGTTTGCTTTACTGGGGACGATTCCTCCTTCGGAAGGCTCATGATCTTGCACGTGGCATTGATCTCATCTCCATCTCGAGCCCTCATCTCTGTCATTTGCGAAGCGTCCCTTGGCCGTTCGTATTCCGCGCCTGACGCTTCAGTGCGCGAGACGCGCCTTCATTAATGGCCTCGTGAATTGATGGCTTCATTATTATCCAACGCTTCGGTAACCCTCTTTTTGAGCTCTGCGTGAATTAATTCTCACCAACCCTACTCCTCTATATAAGGCCTTCTGGGGGGATGGCCTCCTCATACTCCATGAGCTTCCCAACACAAACAGAAAGAACACCACTTTTCAGCTCCCCCTGCCCCTTTAATAACCCCGCCGGAATTGTGACCGGAGTTAGGAGATATGGGGCGGCTTTGGACGGACATGAGAACGTTCGTGCCAAGAGCCGTGGTGGCCGTAGCCCCCACTGGGCTTCCGGTGCGGCAGGATCTAGGCGTAACCCTGATGGCGCCATGCACGGTGGCCCGGAGGGATATCGTTGAAGTACCTAACGTCCCTCCTCAGAGTGCACCCCCGACGGAGGAGACATGCGAACTCACATTATGTGCGGCGCCCGAGTGTTGCCGTCACCAACGGCCAACGCTCGTGGAGGTTGGAGAGAATCAAGGGAACATCATGGGGGAGGGCGTCCCGGAGCCCCTGCATCTGCTCCTCGCTTTGTTCAAGCTCTCAGCCCCCTTCCGCCCCCTTATTGTCAAGCTCTCCCATTCTCTTTCTCCCATTCTCTTTATGCTAATAAGGGGACGAGTTGACATCTCCCTCTAGCTAGTTTTAGGTCGGGTCCGCCTGGGCCTCTGATTGTAGGATTAGCTGGTAGGAACAGTTGTAAAACAAGCCTGCCTAAGCCTCTGATTGTAATCTGTGACTTTTTTTTTTGAATAATATCAAGTACTTTTCTTTTTACTGTTGAATCTTTTGTCTTCAAGCTTTTATCTTTCTGCAACGCTTTTCTTTTTGACAGTTCTTCTTTTTTTTTTTGCATCACCGCCGATCTTCCATGGAATGGTTGTTTAGAACAGTTGCCTGTTGCGCCAACTGGTGCACTAATCCTTCCCACAGACGGCGCCAATTGTAGGGACTGGGTTTTTGGTTGCTCAAGCCCAATGGGCACGGGTCAAAAGCCCAACGAACCCCGCAATGAATTTATAGAGAGTGGGTCGAAGGTCTAGGCACCGGCCGGCGCTCGAGTGGCGTGAACTCCGGTCTCTTTTACTTAAAGAAATAGACTTAACACAATTTACAACTGGGATGGGCTCCTCGGCCATGGGCCGAGGAGGCCCTTGCCTCTTTTTTCTCTCTTTTTCGTTTCTTTCTTCAGAGTTTTCTTTTTTCTTTTCTTCCACCTCCCTCCCTTTTCAGGAGGGATTCCTTTACATTATATACCCCTTGCCCAACCAATCCTAGCCCTACACTTGTTGAGTGATCATGACCTTTGCTCAGGTGCTTGTCCCATCAGCCGCCTTCCCAGTCTCTTTGGGAGTCGCGGTAACCAAGGCAACACTGGTGAAGGTCCTTTCCTCATTAATGCGGCCATGGTGGTTGTCAGGTGCGTTTAATATGGAGATGACCGCTTGCTGCGAACATGCTCTTCAAACTCTCGGACGTCCGATGATGAGGTCATCCTCGGACGTGGATGTCTCCTCGGCTCGGGCTTTCGGCCCAGGAATGAAGTGGGCTAGGCCGTGGGATTATTTGGCCCCACAATAGGAATTAATAATTATCCTCATCAATACTGTATAGTTATCTTATCAAAAAAAGAAAAAAAAAGTATAGTTATCCACATCTATAATCTACCATTAGAATCCTCAAAGAGTTTCCCAAAAAAAAAAAAAGGGGGGAAAAAAGGAATAGATAATTATCCTTATCTATAATCTACTATTTTTAATATATATATATATATATGTGTGTGTGTGTGTGTGTGTGTGTGTATGTGTGTATATCATATCATATCATATACTATATAATAAAAGTTGAGCTTAAAAGCTGTGGTTGTGCCAAGTAGCTTCACTAAAATACAGAAATTTTTTTAGATTTTTAAGAAAATAGATATAAATTTTTTTTTTCTTATCTTTTTCTCCTATAATTTCTAAGTTGATAAAAATCTTAATTTGCAGAATTTTTTTTAGATTTTTAAGAAAATAGATATAATTTTTTTTTCCTTATCTTCTTTTCCTATAATTTCTAAGTTGATAAAAATCTTAATTTGATTACAATCCAAATTCTTCATCTTATCTTTTAATTATTAATTAATTTTTTAGTATTTTTTTACTTAAATTATATTACTACATGGTCAAGAAAAATAGCAACGTTATTTCACTTACTTGTTCATATTTTTTAGAATAAAAAAAATAAGTATAATAGTTTTTTTTCTATCTTCTTCTCCTCTAATTTATTAAGTTTAACATATTATTTTTTTCCCTCAATTGTTAATATCAACTTCTCTTTCTTGTTCATCTTTCCTCTTCACTTTATGAATTATCTAGAAATCAAATTTTGCAGTAATTTAGGTTCTTATTTTCAGCAATCACTTTCACATTTTTTACGTTTTTTTCGTGTATAAATTATCAACAATTTTTTTATTTTCATATTTATCTTCAAGTATATCTATAACTTGAGATTAGATCATAAGGAATAAAATCAATTGGAAAAAAAAAATTTAAATTATAAATATTTTTGCTTCGCCTCCCTCAATCCACATCACAAATATGTTGTAAAAGATTTTTGTTTTATTTGGTATGAGATGGGTTTTCATTTTTTTTTTAATTTTTATTTATTTTAAACATAATGAGATAGTTGATTTAGATCTAGAAGCAATAAAGAAAATAATCATCAAAGATCATAATGGCCTTCTTTCTCAAAATTTTTTTTTTTTTTGAGATAGGAAGGTATTATTTACTCTGGTGTGCTCATGAAGCATTATTACGTCCTCGAGCCTCTGCCTCGCAGGAGTCAACAAAAACATTGGAATTAACTAGTTTGCTATCCTCAACAAGTATAAAATCTAACACAAGATTTTCCTCTTAAGAACTTGAAGGGCTGATTGAGCAGTGCAATAAGCAATAGCCTGAACAGTGACCATTGGATTGACACCTAAAGCTGTTGGAAACACACTAGTATCTGCCACAAATAGTCCCTCTACCTCCCATGTTTCTCCCATTTGGTTCACCACTGATTTCTTTGGATCAACCCCATCCTACAACTCCCCATTTGATGTGCTGAACATATCGGCGTCGAAAGGCCTCTCAATGCCCTTGAACTCTCCTCTTTCACAAACCTCTCAAACTCAGTTGAGCCCACATTATTCACATTTAAGGTCTTTCCTTTGCAGTGATGAGTCCCAATTTCTTCAGCTCCTGCTGCTGTCAATATCCTCAGTATCTTTTCTAGCCCTTTCTTTAGACTCTCTTCATCAGAAACTTCCATTTGGTAATTGATTGAGTTTGGTGAAACCACTGTTCCTGATCCTTTATCCCTTGCCACTGCAAATATATGGGCAATCCTAGAAAACCCGCACATTCTGTTTTTTATATCTGTCCCAGAAATCCATGGCATTAAAATTGAGAATGTACCAGGATGCAATGAAGGCGTCTGTATTACGGCACCAAATCCAGACCCATCCAAATTTGCAACAACTGTAGACATTGCTGTCATTATCCCTCCTTCATAGCTTTTCTTGTCTTCCTCTGGCCAAACATTGGGTAAAGGTGTATCTGGAAAGTAGCCCCATGCCATCGTCACTGGATGGAGATGCAAGTTCTTACCAATGTTACCATTCTTCAAGCCACTCGTTTTCAACAATGCAGGTGTACTGATGGCGCCACACGCAACTATAGTCACCTTAGACTCTGTCACATCAATGTCTTTTGCTCCTTTGTACTCAAATTCGAAAGCAACCCCAGTTGCTGTCTTACTATCTCTTCCTTTCTTTGTCTTGTTTAAAACTTTAATGGCCTCACAACCGGGAAGAATTGCACCATTGCCTGAATTTACCAAGTCCACAAGCCATGTTTCGGACGTGCCTTTCTTTCTTCCATCCTTGCAGCCAAAACAATACCAACCACAATAATGATCCGGCGGTGAATTTCTTGGTATGTTTTTCACAGGATATCCCAATTCTCGACAACCTTGTCTCAAGACCGCATTATTGAATCCTTCATCTTGGAATTCAGACTAAACTCCCATTTTTTCACAGACCACATCCAAAGCTTCTTTGTATAGTTCACTGCCAAATAGTTCAAGTTCATAGCGATCACACCAGTCATTAATTACATGCTGGGGTGTCTTAATTGAAGCTGACCAGTTATTTGTAGAGCCTCCGCCGACTGTGGAGCCTGCAAGTACTAATACACCCATATCATCAGTTGCCAACAAACCACTGGAAAGGTACATTTGATCCATAGTTGGGCCTTCAAGAAGAGACAGATTTTTCCTGGCACAATAGTTTCCTTTCTCCAATACAAGCACTTTGTAACCGGCCTTCGCTAGAACACCAGCAACAAAACCACCACCTGAACCAGAACCAATCACTACTGCATCACATTGGATAATTAAAGAAGGATAAGATAGGCTGGGAGGATTGGTTTTCTGAGAAAGAACTGAGACAGGAAATCCAAGTCGACGTAGAGTATTTGCAGCCATCTCCCGTGATTGTTTTAGATTGATGAGGCCTCTGTAAAGAGGTCCACAAAACCATTCTTTACTACCATCTTCTTCTTCATCAGATTCTTTATATCCAATTTTTTTAATCCCTTGGACTGCTCAGTTTGGGTTTTGAATTCTGGGTCAGGTCCACTACTATAACCAATTGCTTTCCATGATAGGTTATCGTCCTTTTCATCCACCTGGACATGTTAATTGGGCATGTAGGATCAGAGTGAAACATAGCATACATGAATTTTCCTGAATATGCAACTATACATTTTTGTTTTCTGTAAATTTGGAATTATAGATTCAAATTGAATATTGGTATTGGTATGCCAGTATATCATTAAAAAAAAAAAAAAAACTTTCTAGCAGTAACAATAGTTCCTGGTTTTTTAACATATTCCAATCTCTCTGGGAAGGTAAATTACAAAGAAAGTCTGACATAGTAATCATAGTACATCAATACTATAAATAAATAAAAAATATTAATAATGTTGTTAAGTTGTGAACTCGTGTACTTGCCAGTGTAAATGGTCAGTGGCACTTTAAAGATTTGAGTTGCCCCAATTCCCCCAAAAGAAACAAAATAATTTCTTATTTCTAGTTTTTCTCTTATATGCTAAAATTTGCTCTTGCATCTTGGTTCTTGAAATCTTTTTTCTATTCGATTTTAACAAACAATTTTGTAATTTACATTGAGTGGGAAATTGTTTAAAATTCACTATGAAGATAATAATGGAATTTTATTATATGAAAGATCATAATTAATCATTGCTTTGATGGGAGATGCTTAGGGGGTTTTTAATTTGAGTGGATATTTTTATATGTCTATAGCAAATTAGATGGCTTTTATATGCTCATTAAAATTTAGGAAGGAGATAATAATTCTAGTTAAAATAATTATCTTATATATATATATATATATATAATATATCTATGAGTTATAATTCACTCTAGTACTAAAAAGTAAAATTGTTATTCTTTTTCTATATACAAATATATGATTAATACTTATGTGCATGTTTATGTATGTATGTGCTCTGAATCTTGATTGATGTATTTTAATACCATATTTCAGGTTCTTCAAACAAAAATTCAAGGCATAGTGTAGACTCGAGAACTTGAGTACAGGAAAAATATGCTTAAAATTTTAATTTGTTCAAAATTAGTGATGAATTCTTAGATGATGGGTGGTAGATCTAAAATGAAAAATGCTAAAGTTACTATATATTCTACTACAAATTGCTTACAAACTGTTATGATAATGAATGTGATTGGTAAATTTCAATATTTTAATAAATGAATATTTGAATTACTTTTTTGTAATTGGCGAGTAGCAACACCCTAGTTTGTAACATTTATATATTAAAATTTATAATCTCCTACCAAGACTCATATAAAAATAATGGAAGTTTTAATTTCTTTTTCTGTATAATACTCTTGTAGTAATATTTACTACATAAATATTACAGACTATATTATTTGCCCTCTCTTATTAAGTGGGGGGTGTCCATGTGTTCAGCATGCATCGGATTAATAAATTATATAATACAAGTATACCATATAATCATATATGCTAGAAGAATGCTAACATTAACACAATTCCAAATAATTAATTCTAACCTGAGTGAAGAAAGCATAGAGTGTGAGAATCTTCATGGCCTTGCTGAGCATTCTTAGTAGATAGAAATAACTAAGAGATAATGAAAGCACTATTTCTTCTCTTTTTTGCGGAGACACCTGAGAAAATCTTTGCAAGTATGGAAATTGACTAGAAAGGCTTGCTCTGCCACATAGTATTAAGGTCCCAATCCAAGTTGATAACACCCATAATGCCACTCTCATCAGCCACTTCTTTGGGTGTTTCAGTCTGTCGCTTATCAGTGCCCCAACCTACATGCATGTTCAAGTACTTCTACATATAAATAAATAAATAAATAAAAAAACACTTCAACATCAACAACACCTACCACATGGGTCTAAACGACAACAGCAAAAATGGTATATTTTTTTGTAAAATTACTTTCCAAAATCTTTATTTTCCAACAACCTAAGACATATGCTTGTAATACGGTAAGAGTTTTCTAACTTAGTGATATTGTTTAGTCTGTTTTACTAGAAGAATCAAGATTCGAAACACTAACCCCTGTATGTAATTATCAGAAAAATAATTAAAATGGGTATGGATAGTATAATCTTACTCGTTCTGGAGTGCCAGCCATAGAAGCAGAGGTGGTGTAGAATTTGACAACAGAGTCATCGGTTGTGAGGTTGGAAACATCAATGGACGGCAAGAAGGTGTCACAAAGCGCAATGAGTGAGTCCATCTCCCAAGAGGACAAAGAATTTACTCTCTCTCCTTTCTCTCTTCCGTTAGTCTTTGAAGGTGAGAACAAACATCTCTACAAGAACCACTTGACTCCATATTTTGCTTGCTTGTTTGTTAGTGTGAGCTTTTAAGAATGATAAAGCTTCGGGGGTTTATAAAATAAATAGATAAGAAGTGTACTACGATTGTTTTGCTTATTGAGAAAGCAATAAGCTTCATTCAGTGGGGCCATTGACTTGGAAATTAAGAAAGAACTCGATTGTGTCTTGAACTAAAAAAAAATATCAGTTGTTACTCCCCCCAATTGCGGATGCCAACGCTTTTAAGTTTCTTCTTGGAAATTTCCTTTAAAGGTTTAAGCTCAAATTAAGGAAAATGCTATAGCTGGGTTCAAAAGGGGGGAAGTGACAACTGGAGATGGGTTATTGCCATCTGGTTGTGGAAATATAAAAGGTACAGGTTACAGTTGACAATACAAGTGTAAACTGGACAATAAACTAGGGTTGCCATCTGATTACAAAATGTAAAGAAGATGGCTGAAGTGTTTTGCTGGATCTGAGCTGAAGACTTCTGAGGTATTTTCCCTAAAATTGGACCTTGCACTGAAGGTAGGAGAATTGGACCTGCTTTAAACTGAGGAGAGGGCTGCCTTATATAGCTGAAGGGAGCCTTGGATCCTGCTGAAGACTGTTGATAATCCGGAGGAGTGAAATGCTTTAACTCGGGTGAAAAATCATATCAGCCGAAAGCAAATAGTGAAAGAGGATTTTCTGTCGGGTACTATAGTGAACAGTAACCAGTCACTGTACATGAACATTGATTTGTCCCCTTGCTTTTCTGGTTCATTGTTCATCAAAAGCTTTCTGGTACTGTGGACGAATAGTGAACTGTTTGAAACTTTGCTGGGTGCGGGTACTGTTCGTACAAGTGTTCTGGACTAATGAATAGTAACCGAAAACTCCAAAAGACTATTGCTTAATCTTCATCCAAATTGTAGCCATCATAGGGATCTTGTGAATCCTGGAATGGGTCAAATGGATACTTGTTGACTGATGCCGCGGAGGAGGCAGGAGAGACTTTGTTTGCTGACTCTAATTTTTCTGACTGGAGGAGCAATTGCTGGGCAAGATCTTTGAGATCCTTGCTAGATTTTCCAGCGATCTGGACGGAGTCTAGGCTTGACTGTGACCATGTGTTGTAAGCAATGGCTTTCTGAACTGGAGGTGGGAAGTCTTTTTCAATCTGTCCGATGACTTGAGAGAATTTGAATTTGTCCCACCACTTAATTGAGAATTCTCTATCTAACAGATTGGAGTTGATTGCATAATTCCACATGCTAATCCAATGAATTTTGTATTTGACTGTCATGTGCAGAATTGCTGGAAACTGGGAATCATGTGCTGTGACTTGAAATTTAGAACTGAAATACCTGATGGCGTCTTGCAGAGGTTCTGGAAAGATCTGAGGTATTGGACCAAACATTTCCCACCACTTTAAGAACCATGACGGTATCTGGCTGGAGAACTTCTTATCAAACATTATGAACCAAGAGTGGTCATAATTTAGGTTTTGGTACAAAAGGACTTTCTCAAAGGCGTCCATGTAGTCATAATAACTGTAATGGAGTTCTGAACCTGTGAGACTTTTAAGATCTTTAAGGACCTTCAACAAAGAGGGATGTTGTCCCCAAAACTTCCATGGCCAGTCCTAGGGGATCTGTTATATGGGCTAAGTGAGGCTCAATATAAGAGATATGCTGGACAAATTGTTTTTTGAAAGGGGGAGAGCATGATTTCCTGGATTGGTAAGAAGGCTTTTGGGGTACTAAGGGGCCAAAAGGGTCTTCTATAGTGTATGGGGTTATTGCCCTAGGAGGAAGGGATGCTAAGGCTGAACTATAACTGGGATGGCCTTGGGTTGGTTTTTGGTAGTTGGGTCTCGGAATTGTGGAGACGACATACCTGTTGGCTATAGAAGAGGCAGAAAGAGGAACTAATTGGTGACTAGGAGGGTTCTTTGCTTGATTGGTGCTATTGGTGGATTGTTGTTTAGGAAGCTTTGGGGGTTGGGGATGTACGGGCTTTTTCCCGGACATCTTGGTTTGGACTCTGCAAAAATTCACGGGTTAGGAAGTCAGGGATGCTATTTTGAGTTCCTTCTATGAATTCGATGTCAAAGTCAAAAACTGAAAGGATGGCTTGCCATCGTGCAAAAATTTGTTTTGATGCAATGTTTTGAACATCTTTGTCTAAAACATGTTTTGCAAATTTACAATCAATCCTTACTAAAAACTTTTGATTCAGAAGATCACTTTGAAATTTTGAAATGCATAGTACTATAGATAAAATTTCTTTCTTAATAGTACTATAATTAAGTTGAGTGGGAGTCCAAATTCCTGAATGGATACAGACAATCTGTTCAGGGGCAGTGGGACTAACATGCTGGAGAAGAATGCCACCATAACCAATGTTAGAGGTATCAGTCTGCACAATCTTGAAGGAATTTTTTAAGGGAATTCTAAGCAAGGAAGAGACTTGACATATTTTTTGATTTCTTGGACAATGTCTGTGTGTTTTGGAGTCCAAGGAGGAGGATTAGCATGAAGCCTATCAAAAAGGGGTTTGCATTTCTGCCTGAGGTTTTGATAGAAATCTGTTATTTTGAGAGAGCCTAGAAATCTTTGAAGCTGGGTTTTTTCTAGGATTTCATTTGGAAACTTATCAGCAAACTGGATTGCTCTTTCTATGGGTTTGATGACACCTTGGTAGATATCAAAGCCTAAGAATTGCACTTTAGTTTGGAAAAGTTTGATTTTTGGTGCTGAAACAACAAGACCATTGAGCTTGATGGTTTTGAAGAATGCTCTCAGGTGTTTCCAATGTTGGGTCAGGGATTCCGAAAAGATAAGTACATCATCAATATACACAATGATATGACTGGAGAATGGATTAAAAATCTCATTCATGATGTTTTGGAATTCAGAAGGTGCATTTTTGAGACCAAAGGGCATCACATTCCATTCATAATGGCCAAAGGGGGTGGTGAAGGCTGTCTTATACCTATCAAACTCTCTTATTTGTATCTGCCAAAAACCACTCTTCATATCGAACTTACTGAAAACCAAAGCTTTGCTCAGCTTGTTAACTAAGTCTTTTTTGTTTGGAATTGGATATCTTAGCCATTCTAAGACCTTGTTAAGGGGCTTGTAATTGATAACTAATCTAGGAACACCTCTCTCAATCTCAGCGTTTTTCTGAACATAAAAGGCTGAACAGGACCAAGGGGACCTAGATTTTCTGATGATTCCCTTTTTGAGGAGATCCTCAATTTCTGCTCTACAAGTATCCATAAGTTCTTGGTTCATTTGGATAGGTCGAGCTTTGGTTGGGATGTCCTTTTCTTGGAAAATTTTGACATAAGGGAGAGCAACATCATGCCGTTTCCTATGCCAAAAGGCTGTAGATAGATCAGAACAGACTTCATATCTAAGTTTTTCTTCAAACTTTCTGATCTCTTCTTGGATGGTTTTACAAGCTAGTTGTTCCTCAATTCTCTTGTATCTTAAATCATCCTGGAGGTAATTCAGATGGTGAGTTTTGGCTTAGATAAGGTTGAGGTCTTGTAGACAGCTATTTCCTGGAGAGTGCTAATATCTCTAGGTTCAGGGCTCCTAAGAAACTTAAACTTAACTGGTTGGCCAAAAGGATGGGTAGTGATTCCTTCACTATCCGTGGTGAAAGGGTACAATAGACACATAAAGGGATTACCTAATATCACTCTATCTGTCATGTTTTTCACAAGGGCGAATGTGGTTTTGAAACATGTGTTGTCCCGACACACATGGGCTTTGGGAATCTTGAATTCAATTTGCATTTTACCTCCACTTGCAGAAGTTAACCTTTCTTTGGTTTTTCTAAAGTACTTAGAGGGAATGATTCCTTCCTGAATGCAATTGAGATGAGCACCTGAATCCATTAAGGCAATGACCTCGAATTCAAAATCTTTGCTAATGACAATCCAAACTTTGGAGTGCCATTTCTAGAAGTTAATTCTACTGATGGCTTTTAAGAACTACTCACTGGATTGACCAGTGTCATGTTCTTGAACCATATCTGCAGTAGGATTAACTGTTTCTTCAGCTTCATCATCAGAAGGGTTCTGAAATGAAGTTCCTTCCTCATTGCCTTGATGAGAAGTAATTTCCAAATTTTTGATTCTTTGATCAAGGAAGTTGTGATCAACTCTAAGGATGGTTAGTTCTTGCTTAAGGGTTCTAACCTCAGACTTAGTTTCCTTGATTTCCTTTTGAAGGTCGTTAACTGTTACGTCCTTCTTGGATTTGGTAAATCTCTTGTAGATTTGTTCTAAATCAATTTTGGGTTCCTGAAGCTTAGGTTCGGGTTTACTGGTTTCCCTAACTAAGGTTCCTTTGAATTGTGTAAGCTTTTGGGCTTTGATGAGAGGGTCTTTGATCTGTTCTATGAGATCTAAGAGAAGCTCTTCTTGCTTAGACAAAACATTGATCTTTTTGTTCCTACAACAACTATCCATGCAGAGGATGGGTTCATCTGGGCCACTAGAGGTGCTAGAAGAAACTCTAGAGGGTTCAGAGGATGACTGGTAGATCTGAGGAATCTCACTACTAGAGGATTCACTTTCTGAGTGATTAAGTTCTAGGAGTTTAAAGATTTCTTCTTTACCGGCTTGGTCACTAACGAGGGTATTGATAAGGGATTTGGCCTTAGCTTTACACTCTTTTCTGAAATGACCTTTCTTTCCACAATTGAAGCATTTCCCTGATGCTTTGGGTATGAACTTTCTTGTGTATTTGGATTTACCTTTCTTATAGAAATCATCTTTGCTATACTTCTGTTTTCTATAATACTTGGCTGAAGTTCTCTTCCTACGAAAATGCTCAGAGGGTTCCTTGCCTCTGTACTTGGATTTTCTTTTGGGAAGGATTGAGGGTAAGCCATACTGGGTACAGAAGTTTCCTACTTCGTACTTGGCTTTTCCTTTGTTGGCTTTGCTCTGGATTTTGAGATCGATGCACATCTTCATTCCTTCATTTTGAATGGTGCTAGAGATGTCTCCATAGGTTAGGTTATCATAATCTATGACACCTAAAGGGTTACACAGGGTTTCCTTAACCGTTTCTCCGAAAAAGTTAGGTAAACCATTGATGAACTTCTCCTTCCAAAATGGAGAGTTACAATCACTTCTGTGCATGACTCTGGCAGTAAACACATCTTCGTACCACCTAAAGTCGCCAAGAGTTTTACATCTAAGGTTACTCAATTGATCGTAAATCCTAGATGTGATGTTGCCTGGTTTTCCTACGAAGTGTTTCATGATCGTATAGACCAGGGTATTGACTCTGTCAGGGATACCTCTTCCTAAGTCTGTGTCAAAGATGGGGAGTCCTTCCTCATCTTTTTGGACAGCATGTTTGATGTCTTCCTTAGACTCATCCGTTAGGCAATTGTTCCACCATTGGAGGAGTTTACCTGTAAATCCTAAGGATATGAGTTCTATGACCTCAGTATGGGGATGTCCTTAACTGATGTAGTTGTTGGCTACCATGGTCATATGCTGGAGTTTCTTCAGAATTTCCTGTTCAGACAAACCATCTATGTTCCATTCATAGAGTTTAGCTGAAGAGACTGAGAATTGGCTGCTAACATTCCTTTCCTCGAACTGGAGGTCAGGGGGTGTAGGTCTGGGATACCAATTCCTAGTTAGGCTAGTAGGGGTTACCTTTGGATGGGTAAGCCTTTTTACCTCTAAATTCCTGAACTGGTTTTCTAGGTGTTCTATCTCCCTTTCACTATTTGAGGGGGTTTTGCTAGAACTGCTAGAAGCTGTGTGGCCGTCTAAAACAACTAATCTGTTGGTTTCTAGACGGGTATCAACACTGGTTGAAGTGCTAACTGGTGGAGGGGTGACTGGTTCCTTCTTCACTAGTTCTTCAAGCTTTTGGTTGACTATTTCTAAGGCTGTTTTGTCCTTAGATCTAAGGCTGGGTTGCTTAGATGTGGGGAGCTTGACTAAAGGTTTTTCTAAGGTCTTGATAGGTTTGCTAGGGCTTCCTGGCTGGGGAATGGCCTTGCTATCTATTTTGTCTTCTATCCTATCAAGCTGTTTTCCTATAACACCTAAACACTGGTTACACTGTGAGGGATCCTGAGGCAGACACTAGAGGATACACTTGGATTCAAGGGGATTCAAACCTCATAAGTCTTGGAGGCCTACAAAAAGCTATCTAAGTCTGTGACTTTTGAACTTATTTGAATCTTGTGACACATCCCAGTGAAAAGAATGGTCCAATGTACTAAAACTTAATATAATGAAATATCATTCTATTTTTTTAAGTATCCCTAACGTCCATACCTGCTTTTTCTTTATTTCCTTACTGTTCTTTAGCCATTTATTTTTACAATGTGTATATGTTTGCATGTATGGATATGTATGTGTTGTAGGGCCCATGTTTTGTGCACAACTTAGTTCGAAATTAGCCCAATATAGCTGCGGTGAACCAAGCCCAGTCTACCAAACAACAAGTATAAGGCCCAGGATCCTTGTTTCTACTTGGGCCTGCGTACTGTCCAAAACAAGAACCCACACAAAACTCTCTCCATCTCCTCAGAGAAAAGAGAACAAGAAATTTGCTGCAATGCCTTACTCAATATGTCGTTCCCCATGATAAGCGAGGTGGAAGGCTCACCTCGATTCTCGAGCACTTAGTTCCCTCTCAGGGAAATCACCTTTTCTACGATTCAACAAGGAGAAAACTCTCTCTGCTTATACCTAGGCGAGGGGAATCCACCCTCTCTCTGAATCCACGATGGGGGGAGTCCAACCTCTCCCTATACCTACGAGGTGGTGAGAATGATCTTTTCCTATACGTCCGAGGTGGGGAGACTAATCTTTCCCTATACCTACTCTGTTACCGATGGTGAAGCATGTTCTCTCCACCACGAGAATCCCCGCCACTTTGGCTATTCTCCTGACAATCCCTGAGGCATTCCCGATCTCCATCTTAGGAATTATTGATTAGTAGGTAAAGTTTTTATAATTCTATTAATAAGTGGTATCTATAAAATACATGTGCTAAATTTTCTACAAAGTATTTTAGTCTTTGAGGTTAAGATCATTGTTCTAAGCTGGTCACATTTCATAAATAATTGGCTACTTTTTGAATCTTTGGAGGCGTGCATGCTCACTCAGTGTTAAGGATTTCAACTTAAGATCTCTATTTTAGAGGGTGAGTTTGAAATCCAACAATTCCTTAACAAAACTAAACCAACCCAGCTCATTAAACCTCATATATAACTCCAAACAACATTACCATTCCAAAGTCCCAACCTTACTGAAAAGACTTCTCATCTTTGTAGAAAAGAGCTTAATGAGGTAAAAACTGAAAAAGCTGATCTGTTAGTCAAACTAGATGAGAGTACAAGGTTAGTTGAGACTCTTGTTGTGGAGAACACCTCATTTGAAGAGAAGGTCAAGAATCTTGAGGTTGAGCTTAGTCAAGCTAGAACTCAAATAGAGAGGATGTCTAGTGCAAAGCTTGATGAGGTCTTGAGTGCTCAAAAGCCTAGTTCTGACAAGACTGGCTTAGGATATGTTGTTTCCTCCAGCCCCTCCTCGTCCATAGCTTCTGGATCAAGGACTGTCTTTGTACCCCAATCTGAGAAAGGTAATAAAGGTATGAAATCTAAATCCTTTGTTAGACCTCATGTTTGTCACCATTGTGGTGTTGCTAGACACATTCGTCCTAATTGCTTTAAGTTGTATCCTCATAAGCAATTGTCCAAACGGTCACAGGTTTCCTCTCAAGGACCTACACCTTTGTTTGGAGAGTTATTAAAAGTTTTGAGCTTTTTAACTCAATTTCAGGAGAATTCTAATTCTTCTATGTCCTTTAGTAGACATACTAGGACACGTGCCTTTTCATCTTCACGGCCAAAGACTCGTGCTGTGTGGGTGAGAAAGGAGCCTAAGACTTAATTGTCTTTTCTGTTTGTCCTCTGCTTTAATTCTTTCTATCTAAAGTAGGACTTTATTGCTTGATTTCTTATATGTTCTTGGAATCATGCTTTCATGCATCTGTATATTTTTATCATGTTTTCATGCATATGCATCTTTCTTTCATGCATACATGTTGTTTATCTGTTTTTGTTTGGTTGTTTAATTTTTATTTGGTTTTGTTTTCAAAATAAAAATAAAAAGGAAAAATCAGAAAAATACAAAAACAGTGTGTGTTATGTGTACTTTGGTATTTGTGTACCTTGGATGGCCAATGAAACAAAGTTTCTCTAAACTTTGTATCTCTTGTAGCTTAGATGAGCATCTCTATGCACAACTAAGCAAGTGAGCTTTGTGGCTCTTGTTTGTGATGAGTAAGATTAGGTTATCTCTTAAAACTTAACACTCATATCACTCTTTTTGACGGGTAGGACTAGAAAATCCTAAGAGAAAGGCATTAATGACTATCTCACCACTGTTGCCCGCCAATCATAGTAAGACACCTGTATGCTTCGGCATAGCAAAAGTGCAGTGTCATAGACACCTGTATGCTTCGGCATAGCAAAAGTGCAGTGTCAAAGACATTCGTATGCTTCGGCATAGCAAAAATGCGATGTCAAATGCTTAACATCTTGGGTATTTCTTTTCTCTCTTTTTATGCCCATGCATGATATGCTTAAAAGAAAATATGCAAAGAAAATATAAAACAAAAAGATTAAAGATGCTTTAAACATGATTGCAAGCGTGTTTTCTAGGAGATGTGGGAGTCATAGGATGTACCTTGAAGGTGATAGTCCCCATCAAACAGTTATGATTGTGTGTGAGTTAAAAGTTATTTACTCATATCTCAGATCGTCATAACATCTATACACATATGCAATCTTGCGATGTTTTTCACACACAAACACGCAATATTCTTTGCTACTCTTGATACATGTGTAGGTACAATGTGATTTGGCCATCATAAGTGTTTACATGTGCTAATGTATGCTCACTAAACTATCTTGACTTGTTTTTGAAATATAAAATTGGTTAGACTTGTTTAGTGTGTGTGTGTGTTTTGGGATTTATGTGCTTAACATTTTTCTTGTTTTTCACATGTTTTGCATCCTTCTATTATCTTGTCATCCATAGCATCTTGTTTTATTACATTCATTCATTTATATGGATTTCTTTGTGCCCCTTGATCATCCTTGATCATCTTTATGTTTCTCGGGTTAAGCTTTTTAGCTTCTTGCACCCTTTGTCAATCATGACAAAAAGGGGGAGAAATTGTGGAAACTTTAGTGGTTTCTGTTTAAGATTCTACAAGTTAGGGGGAGAAATACATTCCTTTGTAAGGGGGAAATGTGTTTCATCTTGTTAGGGGGAGTGTTTACTTCCTTCTTCTTGTACCTTGGGTCTTGTGACCAGTTTTACATACATGGTACTTATTCTTTATTTATGTGGATGTATGTTTCTTTCACCTCTCTCTTCATGTGTTGTTTCTTTTCTATCTTTATACACATGTTCTTTACTTGTATGCAATCTATTTATTTCTGTTTCACACAAGATGCCTTGATAAGTTTTGTTTAAAGTGTTTCAGAAATACAGGTTGTCAAAGTCTACTTATCATAAGCTCTATAGATAGCAGCTATCGGGGAGGTGTCGAGGTTTAATGAATCTCTACAAATAGCAACTATCGAGGAGGTGTCGAGAAGGTGTCGAGGGGACAGAAACTTTCTCGATCGATTGACAAGCTATCGAGATTGCGATAAGAATCAGCTGAAGATCTCGATAGATAGCCAGGTGTCAAGGTAGCTATCGAGAGGTGTCGAGATTTAAAAACTTTGCACTTCAGCTTGCTTTTTCTTGGACAGACTTGATGACTTCAACACTTGACCTTGAAACATTGTTTCTTGAAGTATTAAAAACACCTAGAACTACCCAATTACAAGTAGAGTGCGTTTTGTCAAAAGGATTTGCCAATTTACATAAAATATGTCCTTAACAATCTCCCCCTTTGGCAATCCGTGACAAAACCACAACAAACAAATGAACATATGAGATAAGTCATAAATCACTTCAACTCATATTCACTTGTTGAATACAATAAAATCTATCCTAACACAAACTCTTGAAAAACTTTGCAAGAAGAGAGTTTATGGCAAGTAGACTTTGACAACTTGTATTTCTGAAACACTTTAAACAAAACTCATCAAGGCATCTTGTGTGAAACAGAAATCAATAGATTGCATACAAGTAACAAGAAACATGTGTATAAAGATAAGAAAGAAACAACACATGAAAAGGTAGGTGAAAGAAACATACATCAGCATATAAAGAAGATAAGCACAATGTATGTAAACAATGGTCACAAGACCCACGGTACAAGAACAAGGAAGTAAGCACTCCCCCTAACAAGATGAAACACATCTCCCCCTTACAAAGGAATGTATTTCTCCCCCTAACATGTAGAATCTTAAAAAGAAACCACAAGGTCTCCACACTTTCTCTCCCCCTTTTTGTCATGATTGACAAAGGGTACAAGAAGTTAGAAAGCTTCGCCCGAGAAACGTAAAGATGATCAAGGATGATCAAGGAGGCACAAAGAAATCCATATAAATGCATGAATGTAATGAAACAAGATGCTATGGATGACAAGATAATAGAAGGATACAAAACATGTGAAAAACACATCTCTCAACAAGAAAAATGTTAAGCACAAAAATCCCAAAAACACACACACCTACTAAACAAGTCTAACCAATTTTATATTTAAAAAAAACAAGTTATGACAGTTTAGTGAGCATACATTAGCACATGTAAAACACTTGTGATGGCCAAATCACATTGTACCTGCACATGTATCAAAAGTAGCAAAGAATATTGCGTGTTTGTGTGTGAAAAACATCGCAAGATTGCATATGTGTATAGATGTTATGACGATCTGAGATATGAGTAAATAACTTTTAACTCACACACAATCATAACTGTTTGATGGGGACTATCACCTTCGAGGTACATCCTATAACTCCCACATCTCCTAGAAAACACGCTTGCAATCATGTTTAAAGCATCTTTAATCTTTTTGCTTTATATTTTCTTTGCATATTTTCTTTTAAGCATATCATGCATGGGCATAAAAAGGGAGAAAAGAAATACCCAAGATGTTAAGCATTTGACATCGCATTTTTGCTATGCCGAAGCATACGGATGTCTTTGACACTACACTTTTGCTATGCCGAAGCATACAGGTGTCATTACAATGATTGGCGGGCAACAGTGGTGAGATGGTCATTTATGCCTTTCTCTTAGGATTTTCTAGTCCTACCCGTCAAAAAGAGTGATATGAGTGTTAAGTTTAAAGAGATAACCTAATCTTACTCATCACAAACAAGAGCCACAAAGCTCACTTGCTTAGTTGTGCATAGAGATGCTCATCTAAGCTACAAGTGATACAAAGTTTAGAAAACTTTGTTTCATTGGCCATCCAAGGTACACAAGTACCAAAGTACACATAACACACACTGTTTTTGTATTTTTCAATTTTTTTTATTTATTTTTATATTAAAAACAAAATAAACAAACAAAAACATGTTAAACAAACATGAAAGCATGAAAGAAAGATGCTTATGCATGAAGGCATGATAGGGAGATGCAGATGCATGAAAACATGATTTCAAAAACAAATAAGAAATCAAGTAAAGAAAGTCCTACTTTAGATAGAAAGAATTAAAGCAGAGGACAAACAGAAAAGACAATTAAGTCTTAGGATCCTTTATCACCCACATAGCACGAGTCTTTGGCTGTGAAGATGAAAAGGCACGTGTCCTAGTATGATTACTAAAGGACATAGAGGAATAAGAATTCCCCTGAAATTGAGTCAAAAAGCTCAAAACTTTTAATAACTCACCAAGAATAGGTACAGAGCCTTTAGACAAAGGGTGAGACCTATTGGACACTCGCTTATGAGGAAATAACTTGAAACAATTAGGGCGAGTGTGACCAGAATCACCACAATGGTGACAAACATGAGTAGTTTTAGAGCTACTCGGCTTCCTAGAAGGAGGTCTAACCTTAAAGGTTGACAACTTAGGACAATTTGGCCTAATATGACCAACAATATGACAATGATGACAAGTGGGGACAAATTCAGAATTTTTATTCAACCTAGGAGGAGTTTTAGACATAGGTTTAGAAACTTCACTGTTAACATCAAAATTTTTACCATTGTCTATCCTAGCAATATTAGCCTTCAACTCTTCATTATTCTTTTTAAATGGAGGAACATAAAAATCTTTTTCTTTTGAGTTAGGCTCAACAACAAGTTTGGCACTAGTTAATTTTTCAACTTCAGTTTTAAATTCAACTAATTGCTCTTCCAAACTCTTAATTTTGTCCACCTGAGATGAAATTTGATTTTTAAAATTCTCATTCAAATTATTGGCTTCATCCAATTTTGCAATCAAATCATCTTTTTCAAGCTTGACCTTTTTAAATTTAGCTTTTAATTTTGTAGAATATTTAAGAGATTTCATACAAAAATTATAAAGCTTGCAATAGGCATCTTGAATATCATCATCATCATTCAACATAGGATCATGCAAATCAAAACAATCAAGAGTTTCCATGACAACAGGGGTCAATGGATCAACACAGCAAAGATTAAAACCTAATCAGAGTGTGCCTGCTCTGATACCACTTGTTGGGAAATTTAGACCCCGGTTGATAGAATTAACAAGTTTTAAACCCAAGTTGTTAATTAGATTTATTATGAATAAACTTGTTAAAACAAACAAACATCAATATCATGTCAATAATGAATGCAGCGGAAAAGTAAATAAGAAAAAATATGATGACCCAGGAAAACCAATGAAACCAACCAGTTTCACAGTAAAAAATCTGGGGGGAAACCTTCCCGAAAAGCAATTCACTATAGTAAAGAGAAGTTTCAGATCTAGTACAAAACCTTTGTCCCTAGACTCTACAATCCCCGTAGATGAACTCACAGCAGAAACCTTCTACCGCTTCAGAACCTCTAAACTCTTCAACTTATGAACGCCACCCTTTGATGCACGAATCCCAGTACGTGACTAACCAATTGCGCAGATCCCAGTACGCGACTTACTCCTTTGCACGAATCCCAATACGTGACTCACTCACCAACTTGAGGAAGAAGAATGTTGGATGCAAAGTTCTTCACTTCATCAACAATGAAGACCTAGAAGCACTTGGTTACAAAACCCTAAGGCGCAAAGACGCAGTAGCTTCTTTCAGAGAGAATAATCTTTTGAATATCTTCTCCTATGTATTCTCTTATTCTCTTATGTGAAGGCCTTTAAAATAAGCCTTATATAAGTCTAGGGTTGTGAGAAAAGAAACCCTACACAAATACAAAAGCCTGGCCCAAAAATCAAAAAGCTGAAAATTCTGATTTCCCGTAACCTCGATCGATCGAGAGGTGTCAGGAGGTGTTGAGGTTTAATGAATCTCTACAGATAGCAGCTATCGAGGAGGTGTCGAGAAGGTGTCGAGGGGACAGAAACTTTCTAGATCGATTGACAAGCTATCGAGAAGCTATCGAGATTGCGATAAGAATCAGCTGAAGATCTCGACAGATAGCCAGGTGTCGAGGTAGCTATCGAGAGGTGTCGAGATTTAAAAACTTTGCACTTCAGCTTGCTTTTTCTTGGACAGACTTGATGACTTCAACACTTGACCTTGAAACATTGTTTCTTGAAGTATTAAAAACACCTAGAACTACCCAATTACAAGTAGAGTGCGTTTTGTCAAAAGGATTTGCCAATTTACATAAAATATGTCCTTAAAGAAATTGTGGAAACTTTAGTGGTTTCTGTTTAAGATTCTACAAGTTAGGGGGAGAAATACATTCCTTTGTAAGGGGGAGATGTGTTTCATCTTGTTAGGGGGAGTGTTTACTTCCTTCTTCTTGTACCTTGGGTCTTGTGACCAGTTTTACATACATGGTACTTATTCCTTATTTATGTGGATGTATGTTTCTTTCACCTCTCTCTTCATGTGTTGTTTCTTTTCTATCTTTATACACATGTTCTTTACTTGTATGCAATCTATTTATTTCTGTTTCACACAAGATGCCTTGATAAGTTTTGTTTAAAGTGTTTCAGAAATACAGGTTGTCAAAGTCTACTTATCATAAGCTCTCTTCTTGCAAAGTTTTTCAAGAGTTTGCGTTAGGATAGATTTTATTGTATTCAACAAGTGAATATGAGTTGAGTGATTTATGACTTCTCTCATATGCTCATTTGTTTGTTGTGGTTTTGTCACGGATTGCCAAAGGGGGAGATTGTTAGGACATATGTGTTTCACATACTAAGAACATATGTCTTATTTATTTATGTAAATTGGCTAATCCTTTGACAAAACGCACTCTACTTGTAATTGGGTAGATCTAGGTGTTTTTAATACTTCAAGAAACAATGTTTCAAGGTCAAGTGTTGAAGTCATCAAGTCTGTCCAAGAGAAAGCAAGCTGAAGTGCAAGGTTTTTAAAGCTCGACACCTTCTCGATAGCTACCTCGACACCTGGCTATCTGTCGAGCTCTTCAGCTGATTCTTATCGCAATCTCGATAGCTTCTCGATAGCTGGTCGATCGATCGAGAAAGTTTCTGTCCCCTCGACACCTTCTCGACACCTCCTCGATAGCTGTTATCTTTGAGATTCATTAAACCTCGACACCTCCTCGACACCTCTCGATCGATCGAGGTTACGGGAAATCAGAATTTTCAGCTTTTTGATTTTTGGGCCAGGCTTTTGTATTTGTGTAGGGTTTCTTTTCTCACAACCCTAGACCTATATAAGGCTTATTTTAAAGGCCGTCACATAAGAGAATAAGAGAATACATAGGAGAACATATTCAAAAGATTATTCTCTCTGAAAGAAGCTACTGCGTCTTTGCGCCTTAGGGTTTTGTAACCAAGTGCTTCTAGGTCTTCATTATTGATGAAGTGAAGAACTTTGCATCCAACATTCTTCTTCTAGTTGGTGTTCTGAAGTCGCGTACTGGGATCCGCGCAATTGGTTAGTCACGTATTGGGATTCGTGCATCAAAGGGTGGCGTTCATAAGTTGAAGAGTTCAGAGGTTCTGAAGCGGTAGAAGGTTTCTGCTGTGAGTTCATCTACGGGGATTGTAGAGTCTAGGGACAAAGGTTTTGTACTAGATCTGAAACTTCTCTTTACTATAGTGAATTGCTTTTCGGGAAGGTTTCCCTCCAGGTTTTTTACTGTGAAACTGGTTGGTTTCATTGGTTTTCCTGGGTCATCATATTTTGTCTTATTTACTTTTCCGCTGCATTCATTATTGACATGATATTAATGTTTGTTTGTTTTAACAAGTTTATTCATAATAAATCTAATTAACAACTTGGGTTTAAAACTTGTTAATTCTATCAACCGGGGTCTAAATTTCCCAACAGCTAAGGTGGCAAACAAGAACGATATGGTGTTTTAAAATAGTTTGTCATTGTTTCTTAGTTTTTGAGATATTTTCGATCTTGTTTCTTTGTGCTTTAATTAAGAGATATTGAGATAAATCCGTAACATTGCATCCAAAAATGTTAATTGTTCTCTCACATTCCTTAAATATATCATTTCGTACACACAAGATCCATAATTTCAAGCATGATTTTAATATATTTTATTGGTGCCACATTTAAAACGTGAAGTAGTTGATGTGTACGGACAATGTACGACCAGGAGTGTGTGAGAGCCAATGTCAATTAAAAAAAAATACTAATTAATAATTGTAGCTTGGTTGATGAACTATACAACTTAAATTCGGTCCCTCTCACTCTTTCTCCCACTACCACTCCTAATTCTTCCCAAATTCTTGCGCTCAATTCACCTTATAATTTGACTGTTTGTCCATTTCTTTTGAGAAACAAAATGAGTACATACCTCTAGGATCTTGTTTAGGACTTATCCAAATTGCACTCCATGCCTTCATGACCCGCATACATGCTTCTTATTATGGTGCTTGTGCGTAGAGCATTAAAGCATGAAAAAACAAGGTAAACAATATCTCAAAAACAAGGTAAAAAAAAAAAAAAAAATAGCAATCAACATTCCTGGCTTTTCTTTTTTGACCGTTACAAAAAATTACATTTCTTTCTCAATGGTATAATAAGTG
The DNA here is from genome assembly GCA_032727855.1 of Quercus ilex subsp. ballota. Lineage (NCBI taxonomy): Eukaryota > Viridiplantae > Streptophyta > Magnoliopsida > Fagales > Fagaceae > Quercus > Quercus ilex. Next base: position 3,155,458 of record CM064919.1, read on the forward strand.
GTGGTCTTATTTTGGAGCTGAATTGGAAATTCTGCCCTCTTTCTATGCATAATGATTTTAAATATTTGAAGAACATTATCCAATTCCTTCACACTTTTTTCAATTTTACAAAATTATTAGTCTATTGTATCCACTACAAACTCCCTTGATAATGAGATGGGATTATGATTTCTCCCAACAATCACAAACAAAATATGTCGTTAGAAAACAACAGTTAGTTGGTGTCCAAGATATAAAGGTGTCAATGTTAAAGCTAAAATAAAAGAAGAATTAGTTTCCCATAACCAGTTTCTCCTTCAAAAGAGTCAAGACCAATCTAAATTTGTAGTAGTATAGTCCAAAAAGAATATAAAAAACATTTAATAGAAGCAGCATATGATGAAGAAGAATCCGCAAACTCCCCTGTTCCTTAGCCTTACTTTCAAGATTCTCAAGACTAGCAGTTCCTTTGAATTATTTTCAAACAGTACATTGGTATCATTTCAACTTAATCATTTCCATTCAACGCATGATTATCAGTTTATTTCAAGTGTTAGTTTGTTTAGACCCTTGTAAACTTAGATTGTTTAACCTAATTAATTAACCAAATTGATACTTAGGTTTATTATTCAAATCTAGATAAACACAAACAATCATATCACTTGATGCGGAAAAGTAAAAAAGACAAGTGATATGATGACCCAGGAAAACCAATTGTAGACACTTAATTTTACACCCATAATTTAATTTTGGAAGATGACTGAAATGATCATTTTAAGTACCCCAAAAATCATAATTGCATTTCATGCATTAAATCGCAACGGTATGTCTAGTTCTCAAATCAAACCGTCGGATTGAAAGATATCAAAGGATCAAGTTTTCACGATCTACACACATCTCATTTGGGTGAAACCGATCACTGGTGATTAAATCAAATTAATTTTGATTAGTCAACAATTAAAATTAATTAAATAATGCATGGAATTGGTTGTTGAATTTGATTAAAATAAGTTCAGTTGCATAGGAATAAAAGGGTTAATCTAATAATGAAGGAATTGTTGATAATTAGGCTTTTAGAAGTAATTATATTCCAGATAATTATTCTTTTAAGGACTTAATTATCAAGTTAAAATGGATTTTATTTAGAATACAAGTTTGAAAAACGTCCAAGTACAAATCCCGGCCTAGAAAATGCCCAAAAAATAGTCCAAAAGGAACTAGAAAAGGAAACCGGACCGAGTACTGAGGAGTGCCAATTGGAACTCCAACAGTGCCAATTGGCACTTGTAGAGTGCCGATTGGCACAGATTTTAAGCCTGGCCCAGAAACATTTAGCTTAAGTATAAACTTATTAGATTCAATTTTTTAGGGATAAAACCTTACCTAACTTGCATCTGCTGATCTTCTAAGCAACCCTAGCTTATTTTTTAAGCAGACATACCTCTATAAAATAGAGGAGAAAATCTAAAATTCAGCTCCCCTCTCTTCCCTTACGTTAAAGAAATTCTAGAAGCTCTACTTTAGGAACTTCTTTTCTATAAGTGATACTATTTTAGATCTCAAAGAGATTCATCTTCTTTGACCTCTAAAATACTCCCCTGTTGTAGAATACATTCACGCAGGTATTTTCTTACTTTGTTTCTTTCTTCCACAATCTTGTTCTTGTTTTCTTTTCATAAACATGTTCTTGTTTCTTTTGATTTTTATTTTTTATTTTTTATATGAATGTGTGTTTTGTTTCTTTCATTATTCACCTAGCCATGTTCGTAAATTGTTTTTGCATACTCTCCCTTTATCCTTTCTTTCAAATTCACATGCTTAGTTTAGGTTTTAATACATTAATTGATTAACATGCGTAGATCTAGGGTTAAATTTCTTTTTAAGGTTTTTAGATCTGCAAGAAATTTATTATGAAAGCTTCATTCTTCTTTTTTTTCTAATAAAAACCAAATTTGTATTTTTCATTAAAATACAGATCTGAAATTTTTTTTGAACAAAACCAGATCTATATTTTTCATTAAAATACAGATCTGAATTTTTTCTTTAACTAAACAAGATCTATATTTTTTATAAAAATATAGATCTGAATTTTTTTCTCTTTAACAAAAACCAGATCCGTATTTTTCATTAAAATACAGATCTAAAATTTTTTCTCTTTAACAAAAGCCAAATCTGTATTTTTCATTAAAATCATATATGAATTTTTTAAAATGAAACCAAATCTGTGTTTTTCATTAAAATTTACACTTTCATTAAAAAAAAAAAAATTCTTTCCATTTATAAATATAAAAACTAGATCTGAATTTTTAATTTTAAAAAATTCATTCATTTCATCATAGAAACTCATATCTAGATTTTTCAACAAGCAATCTCATCAAACTTTTTTCTTTTTTTCATATAAAATAGAATTACAAATCTAGGACTCTTAAATAGTGAATTAACCTTAGATTTAAATTTAACATGGCATTTATTACATTTTAAATAATATCATACAAGGGTACTAAAATGATCATTTTAGAGCCTAGAAGACTAGAATTTTTCCGAGCAGAACGGATGCCTAACACCTTCCCATTCTGTAACCTAGCCCCTGAACTTCATGTTTTTTGTTCATAGAAATAGTGTGTTATTGTATATTTTGGTAAATTGCATCTAGGACTAAAGCTTTGTATTTTATACATGGATTGTATGTAAGAGCAAAGCCTTGTAAAGATCTTCTATCAAAATTGTTTTCATTTATTCTATCAATGAAACTTGGAATTATTCAGTTATGTACTTTACATTTTTTTTTTTTTTGGTTAATAAAAAATAAGTGGCGACTACATATAATCCTAAAAAGAGAGGTGCTGATGCCTATCTCTTTTTTTTGGGAGCCAATCTCGGTCTCTCACACCAATGAAACCAACAATTTCAAGGTAAAAAACCTGGAGAAGATTTAACCTAAACTATCCTCATGACAACAAATTCTCTATGATAGAATGGAAGTTTTACAATAGATTTTTCCATAAATCTAAAGCTACCTCTTGTAGTACTTACTCACGTGACCATATGCAGCTCCAAATCCACGGACTCTTCTATATGAATTTGCTGCACACAAACACCTCCATTAATGATTCTAAGATCCCACTCAAAACTTTAAATCATCAGTTATGTATGATCTTGTATGCAGCAACTTATTCCACCAGTTCTTGGATATAGATCTTTTTCCCAGTAGATGTTTGTTGAGTTAGAATGCTACAAAAGTCTAACAAATCTCACAAGAATAACTCACAAGAATTCCAAGAACTACTGAAACGTACTTAGGTTTTTTCTTTTACACTAGGTTGTGTCGGACACAAACCCTAAACATTTTCCTCAGCTTTGGGCCTAATTAAAATTCTGCAGAACACGATATTCGATCGATCGAGCCTTTCTTTCGATCATCTGCATCACTGCTTACTGTTAACACGATGTGCTCCATAAAATTTCAAAATTAGGATGTCTCTAGTTGAATCCCATATATGCAATAGCTAGTTGAATTGGCTAAAAATAGCTTGGCCGACATGGTCCATTGTCAAATTCTACTTGATATGCAGTGAGCCTTCTTTTCCCACGAACGTAATATGATTTTGTTTCATTGCAAACATCTTTACATTTTCTTAATTCTAATAAATTTTCATGTGATTCAATACTTTTACTTGGAGTTTCCAAAATGATTTGTAGCAAATACTAGCTTATGTTCATCTCTAATATTTTGGACAGTAACAAAACAGAGACAAAGAAAAGATTACAAGAGAGAGAGAGAGAGAGAGAGAGAGAGAGAGAGAGAGAGAGAGAGAGAGAGAGAGAGTGCCAAACATTCTACCGCCAATGAGAAAACCCAATTGTCGGTCCTCACTGCTGAACCTTGTTGTCATTGTTTGTAACTTCTATTTTAGTTGAAAGAGTTAAGTATTAGGGACAGAGATGAACGTGAGAATGAGAGATAATTTTTTCCCAAAGCCCAATCTCATGTGAGAACAACAATTTTTTTTATTTAAATTTTAATATGATGTGGTTGCACATTTGGCAATTGATGTGGGAAGTAAATTAATTTTTTATTTTTCTGTTTGACACATCAAACTTTTCCATCCAAGGGATAATGGCAAGGACCAAACTGACACAATTTTGAAAGGTTAGGGACCAAATTAACACTATTAAAAGGTTGGGGACCAAATTGACATATGGTGTAAATGATAGGGACCATTTATGTAGTTTACCCTAACATCTTTTTCACACATGATACTTATAAGTAAACTTTCTTTCTTAAAAAACAAGTGCTGAGTGTCTTAGTTATATTCCAAAATAGTGATCCACTAGGAATAAATTAAAACAAGTTACTATCCTAAAGATAGACGTAGGTGTTGTAGGGTGCCTAACATCTTCTCTACACGAAATTGAACTTCAAGTCCAATTCTTTCATTCAAGAATTTTTCTTCCTTTTAGCTTAGAAGCCCTTAGGAAAGGCCCTAGTTAATTAAGAAAATAAAATAAATCATATATAAGTAACTAATCACACCTTGATAGCCAATGGTTTATGACGACTCCTAAAAAAATAGAAAAATTAAAATAAAGAGACTCACTCTCACAAACATCACCTTAATGTCACACATTAAACACACGTTATACACGCATCACCAAGACACTCTTGAAGGATGGAGTGGTGGGCCCGAGAAAAACCCTGTGTCCACTATTGATATTGTATTTTGTTTGGACTCGATTTACATGCCAAAATACTAGTTTAAGCCTTAAAAAGCCAAAAATCGTATTTTTAAACATAGAAAAATAATGAATTGCATGAAAAAGTTCTATTTGTCCCAATCAAATGTTGTTTATATCATTTTGATGATCCAAGAGTTCAAAATCCCAAAATTGCCATTTTTCACTAAGATTGACCAATGTTAACTAATCCTAAACGGGAACAGTCAAAAATTTGACCAAAAATCCGACCGTACGATCGAGATAAATTTTTCTCCATCTTAAATATCATGAAATTCCCTTTAAAAGACAATTCACAAGCCCAAATTGGAGTTGAAATGTATAAGATATCATAAAAACATCAAAATCCTTATTAAAATACTTAATCATTAGTTTTTAGGTTAAAAGGTTGTTGTTAGGCCGTCTTCACGCAACAAATTGTACAAATCCAACCATAATGGATGTGAAAGGCCTAAACCACATTAAAGTATGATGGATTAGCTATGCTAAAGAAAAAGGGCTTGACGATATCCCTTTCGGATTAAGAGGAATCAATTTTCCAATACAAGTACTATACAATTCTCTTCACTGCATCACCTCCCTTCTCGCAATATATCAGCAACCATAGCTCCAAATTTAATGAGGCTAGAACCTATGACAACTAGACATCTAGACCTTTCCAAGATGTCTAATTTGAAGAAATCCAAGCCCCCGAAGACCTCCAAAAGCAACATGAAAGCATGATAAAAAATTGGTAAAATCAGGAAAGGAAGAATGAAGGGCCTTCTAGAGTAAACAATGAGGTAGCAACAGGATCCCACTAGGGTGGGCGTCTACTACAGTTGGCGCACACCATAGAGGGATCCTACTCCCTCTTTTTTGCATAAATACCCCCCTCCTTCATAGTTTTTTGTGCACAAATTTCCCATACATTTCCAAACTTCTCTAGGATTTTCTCTAGACCACTCTTCTCTCTCTTCCTCTCTCTAGTCTAGGCTAAAAACCCACCATACCCAAAAAATTAATCCAGCAGCCTTTTTCTTCATTTCCATCCTCCAAAACCCCATATGTAAGCCTCTAATTTCTTTTGCTAAAGCTAGGATAGTGTAGTTACTACCATAGCTACCATTTCCTTTTAATTTTTCCTTGTATATACTCTTATAATCTATTAAGTTATTTCTTTTTTCATGATCTTTTATATTATTTCTCTTTAAATACAAGATTTTATATTCTTGTTTTCTACTTTCAAGTCGTTTTAAATTCTTGCACTTTATATTCTTGCTCTTTAGTTTCCTTGTGATAGGGATATTTTAGCTATAAAATTAATACCCACAAAGCATCACACAAAAAGGTCGACGATACCCACGTACCCGTCAGCTTCATGGAAACCAACGGAAGACTTAGGCGGATGGCACCAAATGTGACGTCCCACGATGAAACTCGACGAGCACCTGTATTCCGACGGGAAACCATCCAATGGGCTAAGGGCCTGACAGAGAGGATAAGCTGACAGGGCCAGCATGGCCTATCTTGGTCCCCACGAATACCTATACATGGAAATATCTTACGTGACACGTAAGATAGGACCCATTATTTGCCCGTATCTCTCTCATATGGAAAGACACCCTAAAATCTTCGAAACCCTAAGCGCTAAACCCTCCCAGCATGGAAAGATCCCTACTTTGAAGGGATTTCGATTCACCGCTCGCTACTATATAAACACCAGACCTTCACCTTTTGCAAGTGCACAAAAAATCCCTAGCTCTCTCACTAAAGAGTTGATAGAGATTTCTCATTCTCTAACTTGACCTTCAAAGGGTTTTTGGCCAATACCACACCGGTGCCTTCTGTTTGGTCCATCTTTTCTTCTTCCACGGGTACCTATTGGAGTGGTTTAGAGCCTATAACTCACTGATGATTTCAACACATCATTAGTTGGCGCCATATGTTGGGAGCTTCTACAAGTAATAAGCCATATCGCCATCTCAAAGACAAAAAGTTGCATGGTCCTGACAGGATCAATGGCTACCACCAACCAAGAGACCGAAAACCCACCCACATGCTAGAAAGGCAAGTGCAAACCCTCACCACAGCGATCGAACAACTCACTCAGCGGAACCATGAGCTAGAACGACAGTTGGAGAAATAGAATGATCGGGAGCCGAATAACCAGAATGATGGACAGGCAAGGGACGAGCGTGATGATGGTCGTCCCCTGACAAATGATAACCAAGAAAGGGGTGACCAGGAGGAAAGCAATGTCGTCAGTAGGCAGGATCAGCAAGAAACTAGTCAACCCTTCGAGCTAGAAATTGGCATATTACACATGATGCAAGAAATGCAGGCTATGAAAGAAAAAATGGATATGATGATAAACACCCTGAAGGGACGGATGTCCACCAATTTGGACGAATTGGTTCAACAGACGAACTCCCCATTCACTGCCTAGGTGACCACCTTCTCCCTTCCAGCAAAGTTTCGGATGCCACAAGTAGAAGCATATGACGGATCAGAGGACCCGCTCGACTACCTGGAATCATTCAAGACCCTCATGCACCTACAAGGAGTTCCAAACAAAAACATGTTTAGAGTTTTCCCTACCACACTAAAAGGTTCATCAAGGGTATGGTTCAACAAACTCACTCCGAACACCATCTCAACCTTCAAAGAGTTGAGTAGACACTTTGTCACTCACTTCATCAGGGGACAAAGACAGAAGATCTTCAACGGCCATACTGAGCATTATGCAGCAGGAAGATGAAAGCCTAAGGTCATACGTGACCCGTTTCAACAAAAAGGCCCTCTTGATTGACGAAGCCAACAACAAAGTCCTTGTTACTACCTTCACCCATGGGTTGCGACCAGCAGAGTTTCTCTTCTCCCTCGGCAAAAATGACCCAAAGACAATGGCCGAAACGCTGTATAAGGCCGTGAAATACATGAATGCCGAAGACATGATGATAGCCCGAGGGGACCGGCCAAGGAAGAGACAAAGACAAGATGACCATCATCCAGACAGAGGAAGGAAGTTGTCTTGAACAAGTGAGCGAAGGGACAAAAGGAGATCAAAACCCCCGTTAGGGAGGATGACAAACTTCACCCCCTTAAACACCCCGCTGGATCAAGTCCTCATGCAAATAAGGGATGACGCAGAGCTGACATGGCCAGACAAGTTGAAGGACGATCCAAGCAAAAGGCCCTGAAACAAGTACTGTCATTTCCACCAAGACCACGAGCACAGTACCTCCAAATGCTATGACCTCAAGCAGCAGATCGAATACCTCATCAAGCAAGGGAAGTTGCAGCGGTTTGTCAAAGGTGGAAACAACCCACCAAAGGACCCCAAACACAACCGATGAGCCAAAGAAAGACCCAGTGCCCTGCTCAAAGAGATAAGGGTAATCATAGGAGGAAGCACTATGGCGGGATCATCTAAAAAGGCAAAGAAGGCGTATTTACATATGGTGTAGAGCATCCAAATCTCCGAATGGTCTCCTAAGGCAACAAGGATCGACAACCCCGTCATCAGCTTCACAAAAGATGACGCTAGGCGACTACACCACCCCCATGACGATGCCTTGGTTATCAGCCTGTCAATTGCAAATTTCAATACCCGACAAGTTCTAGTAGATAACGGGAGCTTGGTAGACATCCTCTACTACCCGGCGTTCCAGCAAATGAAGATTGATAGAGAACGCCTACTACCCTTTGACACGCCATTTGTAGGGTTCGGTGGCACCAAGGTCTTCCCCATGGGAACCATCACCTTGCCGGTAACCATTGGGATGTACCTTTAATAGCTCACCAAGGAGGTCAGTTTCCTTGTCGTCAGTTGCTCCTCTACCTACAACACTATCATTGGTCATCCCACGCTTAACGCATGGCCACATACCACCTGCTAGTAAAGTTTCCAACGGAGTACGGGATAAGGGAAGAACAAGAAGACCAGATGCCCGCTCAAGAATGCTACATAGCCATGCTTGAGATGGACGATCACTTACAATCCTTGAACATCGAGGAAAGAAGGGTCACTGTAGAGCCAACGGAGGATCTGGAAGAAATCTCCTTAAATGATAATACACCTGGCTGGACTACCCGTATCGGTACGCAAGCCGACCCTTCAATCCGCAAAGAGCTTACCCTCTTCCTAAGGAAAAATCGAGACGTCTTCGCCTAGAGCCACAAAGACATGCCCGAGATTAGTTCTAGTACCATGGTACACAAGCTCAACGTATGCCGATCCTTTCCCCCGATTCGGCAGAAGAAAAGGGTCTTCGCCCAAGAGAGGAACAAAGTCATAACCAAAGAGGTACGCATACTGCTAGAGGCATATTTTATCAGAGAAGTCTACTACCCCGAATGGTTGGCCAATGTGGTCATAGTCAAAAAAGCAAACGACAAGTGAAGAATGTGCATAGACTTCACTGACCTGAATAAGGCTTGCCCAAAGGACAACTATCCATTCCTGCGCATCGACCTCCTCGTGGACTCTACAGCTGGCCATCAACTATTAAGTTTAATGGACGCTTTCTCAGGGTATAATCAGATCAAACTAGATGAAGCAGACCCAGAGAAGACTTCGTTTGTCACAGGCGAAGGACTTTTCTGCTACAAAGTCATGCCATTTGGGTTGAAGAACATAGGGGTAACATACCAAAGACTTGTAAACAATGTATTTACTCAGCATATTAGGTGAAACGTGGAGGTGTACATAGACAACATGCTTGTGAAAAGTGCACGAGAAGTTAGCCACTTGGACAACCATCGGGAAACGTTTGATACCTTTCACCTCTACAACATGAAGCTCAATCCCAGTAAGTGTGTGTTCAACGTGGCGTCAGGAAAGTTCCCACACTTCATGGTGTCACAGCGTGGCGTGAAAGCCAACCTCGACAAAGTTTGGGCTATAATGGAAATGGCTCCTCCGAAAAACATCAAGGAGGTGCAAAGCCTGAACGGCAAAGTTGCAACCCTTAACGGTTTTGTCTCTAAGGAAACAGATAAGTGTCTACCATTCTTCAAGGTGCTAAGGAAAGCTTTCGACTGGACTGACGAGTGCTAGGGGGCATTTGAGGAACTAAAGGCGTACCTCGCTTCCCCACCATTGCTCAGTCCATCCAAACCTGGTAAAGAACTCTCCCTATACTTAGCTGTATCCCCAATGACCATCAGTTTTGCTTTTATACGGGAGGAAGATCGAGTGCAGTTACCCGTATACTACACCAGTTGGGCACTTCTAGGAGCTGAGGGGAGATATCTCCTAATGGAGAAAGCTGACCTTCACACTAATCACTGCTGCCTAAAAGCTCAGGCCGTACTTTTAAGCACACACCATAGTGGTCTAAACAGACAAGCCGTTGCAAAAAACAATGAATAAGCCAAAGGTAGTAGGATGATTAGTTCTATGGGCAATTGAGCTCAGGGAATTCGATGTCCACTACCAACCAAGGACCACGATCAAAGTGTAGACTTTAGCTGATTTCATTGCTGAGTTCACAACAGGTGAAGACGAAGAGGAGAAATTGATGGCATGGATGATATGGATAGATGGTTTGTCCAACCAACGAGCCGGAGGAGTTGAGGTCCTGCTACGTTCACTGGAAAGAGATACAATAGAATGTGCGGTCCACCTTCAGTTCTCAGCGACCAACAATGAGGCCGAATACAAAGCAGTCCTCTTAGGCCTCGACCTAGCTAAAGCAGCGAGAGCTAAGTCAACTGTCATACACTGCGATTCACAAGTTGTGGTCGAGCACATCAATGGTGACTACGAGGCAAAGGGGGAACAGATGAAAGAATACTTGAGCATGGTCAAAAGCAAGATGGGCGAGGGATTCTTGGTTAAGTTCGTACAAATCCCAAGGGAAGATAATGAACAAGTTGACTATTTAGCCAAAGCAGCATCCGCTGAGTATACGGACATCCCCAGTCAGGTACTATCCTTCATCCAATATTCCCCTGCAATTAACAAAGTGGAAGTACATATCATTCCCCTAGGAGTCGATTGGACGATGCCAATCATATCCTACATCAAGGATAGGACATTGCCAGAAGATCGCAACGCTTCCCGTAGGCTGAATGCACAATCGTCACGCTTTGTCATGATGGGGGATGTCCTTTACAAAAGGTGTTTCTCCCATCCATATCTGAGGTGCCTGACCCCCAGCGAAGCGAACTATGTCATGAGAGAAGTACACAAAGGGGTATGTGGAAACCACTCAGGGGCACGCTCACTGGTGCACAAGCTGATACGGGCTGAATACTACTAGCCAACTATGTAGAAAGACGCCCAGTCCTATGTAAAGGCATGCAATAGGTGCCAACGCTTCAGCAACGCTATACGACAACCGACGGAGGAACTCACGCCAATGAGCGCACCCTGGCCATTTGCCCAATGGGGATTAGACATAGTGGGTCATTTTCCCATGGTTGCGCGGCGGCTTAAGTTCCTCATTGTGGGTTCGATTACTTCACCAAATGGGTCGAGGCCGAGCCATTAGCCACTATCACGGAGAAGAACGTCTAGAACTTCGTTTGGAAAAGTATCATTTACCGCTTTGGAATCCCCAGAGTCCTTATCTCTAACAAGGGAAAGCAATTCGACAATGGCACATTCAGAGATTTCTACCAACAATTGAGGATCAGGAACCATTACTCCTCCCCTACTCACCCCCAGGCCAACGGGCAAGTTAAAGTCACAAACTGATCCCTGCTCAAGATGATCAAGACTCAACTTAAGGGGGCAAAAGGCATATGGCCAAATAAGTTACTAGGCATATAAGACAACGATCTGCATGTCTATAGGAGAAACACCTTTTCGCCTCACTTACGAGCACGAAGCTGTCATCTCGGCAGAAGTAGGACTGACCAGCTACCAAGTATCCCATTATGATGAAGGAAGGAATGAGGAAGGGATGCAACTATAGTTAGATTTTCTTGATGAAGTCAAAGCAACGACAGAACAGAGGATGGCTCATTACCAGGACCTTATGTTAAAGCACTACAACACCAAGGTCAGGCCTCGTCATTTTCAGGTCGGGGTCCTGGTCCTAAGGAAGGTGACAACGGCCACTAGAGATCCCTCACAGGGTAAGCTGGTCCTAAATTGGGAGGGACCCTACAAGATCATCAACTGCTATAGAAAGGGGACTTACTATTTGGAAACCCTTGACAGGCAGAAACTCCATCACCCATGGAACATCGAACACTTGAGGAAGTACTACGAGTGACAATTAGAAGCAGCTTATTTTATCGCTTTTCGTTTCTCCATTTTTCTTTATCAATAGTTGAATGTCAAAGACTCTAAAGATGTCAAGTTTCTTTTTTAGCTCTTTCTATGTCATCAATAAGATTTGGATGCATTATCAAAAACGTTTCTTTACTCTCTACCCTTCAGCGAACCAACAGGTACCTGGTCTCGTAAATTTTACTAAGTCTTACCTAAGGATTGGACGGACGACCAAGGATACTAACGAGTACCTGGACTAGCAAATTTTGCTAAGTCCTACCTACGAGGTGGACGGACGACCAAGGATACCAACGGGTACCTGATCTCGTAAATTTTACTAAGTCCTACCTATAAAGTGGACGAACGACCAAGGATGCCAAGGATACCAACAGGTACCTAGTCTCGCAAATTTTGCTAAGTCCTACCTACGGGGTGGACGGACAACCAAGGATACCAACGGGTACCTAGTCTCGCAAATTTTTTTACTAAGTCCTACCTACGGGGTGGACGGACGACCAAGGATACCAACGGGTACCTGGTCTCACAAATTTTACGAAGTCCTACTTACGGGGTGGACGAACAACCAAATATACCAACGGGTACTTGATCTTGCAAATTTTACAAAATCCTACCTACGAGGTGGACAGCCGACCAAGGATACCAATGGGTACCTAGTCTTACAAATTTTACTAAATCCTACCTATGAGGTGAACGGAAGACCAAGGATACCAACGGGTACCTAGTCTTGCAAATTTTATTGAGTCTTATCTATAGGGCGAACGGGTGACCACTGGTACCGACGGGTACCTTAGTCCTACTATGGATTAAAAGGATGTAAAAATTAGACAGAATCAATAATGAAACTAAAAAATACACAGATGCAAAACAGTATAATTAAACCTGACGGGGAAAGTGTTTAACATAAAAGCCCAAAAACCAAAAAGGGCGTTCAATATTGTCTGACAAATGAACTTACAAAATCAGAATTTAAATACAACTTAAAAAAAGGGGGAGAATCAGGACGGAGGAGCATCAGATGCCATTGGGTTCGCAGTAGTCGGGCCACATTCATCGACGGATCCACAGTTGACAAGACAGTAGGAGCAATGGGGCCCTCAAGGGCATGCTAAGCAATAATCACGCCGTCATCCTTCACCTCCTGCTGAACTACATGAGCAAAATTGTCTATCTCGCTACCGGCAGGATCGTCCCCTCCAGGAGTTGGCGATACAGTGTCGTTTATAACGATCTAGGACAAATCTAAGTCAAGGTAGACAGATCCAACCTACTTTAGGAATTCATCAAACCTAACACCATAGTATGTACCGTATGCATCAAAAAAGGGCTGCATGACCTCGAACTTCGCCACACCGTCAACCTTGGCCTTGTCCACCTATTCACGAAGGGCAGTTAGCTACGTCGCCAAGTTTGTCCTTACTTTCTCTGCCTCCATCCTAAGATTGGACTCCTACTTTAGCTTTGCAAGCATGGTCGTCAGTTCCTGGTTGAGAGTACAAATGGCTTCTTTATACTGGTCCCACCTTTTGTTCTTAATCTCTTAACGCTTGTGAAACTACTGGATCACCCCCTCCTTGGCCACGCATCTGTCTTCAAGGGCCTTCATCCTCACCAACGCCTAAAATAAAAATAACAACGGTGATTAGGAAGGATACACAAGAATTACCAAAGTAAGAATGACTGATACATACCCTCGACAGATCAAAAAGTCCTAAGGCCCCAAGGTCTTCTATCAAGTACTCCCCATAAGGATCTAGATCCGTCTCCTTGATGATCGAATTGACCATCTCAACGACATATTCCTTGTGCATAACAAGCCACTAAATTGGATCATTAACGATGAGGCCCTTACTCATCATCAAACCCTTGCCAACACCGTGCTTAAGGGGAGGAGGAGATTTGCGCTGCTAGTCCCTAATAGATGGACCTACCCCCTTCTTGGGTGGACGATCGTCCTTGGATTCGCTTTTTCTCTTGTTGGATGCCTTAAGGACCATTTTAGGGGCATACGTCGATGCCTCCCCCTGTTGCTTACAAGCCGTAGCTGATTTTCTTATCAGCACCCTCTGTCTGCCTATATCCACCTCTGAAAGAAAGGGGAATGGGACGAATTAAAAAATGAACGGACAGGTCATATAAATAGGGTTCAACAAAATACTGACAAATAAGGAAATCTATGACCTCGTGAAGAAGCGTGCAGACGTTGGGCTACAGGCATTGGCTTGGGACCACCGCAAAAGGCGTGGAGGGTGTCAAAGGTAACCAAATCCTTCCACTTCCTTTCTTCCAAAAGGATTGCCCACACCTTCTAAAGCAAGTTTTCCTGCTCGTTAATTATCTCAAGATGGACGAAAGCTGAAAAAGAGAAGATCATGTTAGATACGAAACCAGGCATAACAAAGACATATAAAGCCGAAGGCTTATCAGACTCCTTGACAATTCCTCATGTGTTATCAAACCCATCGGGCATGCTGGCCCACTCTTTGGGCCTGCACACCCACTCCGTCCCCTTAACGATAAAAATACCAATTCTTCCAGTTTCTATTAGAATCTGGCATGTCAGACACAAACCTGAGCAATGCCTTTCTAGCTCAAAAATGGTAGATGCCCTTTGATGAAGATATCTACTAGGGCTTGTAGCAATAAAAGAGCTCGTTAAGTGTAAGGCGACGGTTCCCTCCACTCAACTGACCCTATATTACCTCCGCACCAATAAAAATCCTCCACACATTTGGGGCAATCTGGCTGATGAAGAAGCCTAGGTAATCTCCCTCGTCATTTTCTCCTTCGTCTACTTCATACTCTTCCTCCTCGCCCTCGTCAGGAGAATGAGCAAACGGTTACCTTTCCAGGGACCAAGATAAGCCTTCCTCGGGCCCACGACCTGACAGGTAGACCTCGTCGTAGCGTGCACCCTCACAGACTAACAACGACTGTTCACTCACCGCTCCTCTACCACCTGACATCTATTTACCTACAAGTGATAGAGGTATTCTAAGAACCTACTCGACTAGTCATTGTATAGATGATGACTAACTAAGAAAAAGGAGAGAAAAGGGAAGAAGGTAACTTACAAAGTAGACGTAACTCAAAGTAGCAAACCCCTCAAAAGTGACAAAGCGATGCAAAGGACGTGCGCTCAAAAACAACGGATGAACTCAAGGAACTCTGATCTCTAAAGCTCTCCAAAGGATGAAAATAAAATAAAGGGGACAATTGAGGGGAAGGGAACTATTTATAGAGAGAAGGGGTGCAAAAAATGAAGCGACGCTTTTGATTGGAAACGAGGCCAACCAGCAAGTGCCACGTGTCACCTGGCATTTAAGTTTACTATTGCCTACATCAATTAATGACACTTTCTCCAACAAAACACCTAATTAATAGTCATAAATACTTCAGTACTCCGTGGCCCGTCAGCCAAAGCTGACGGTACCACGGAGTAGGGGGCAGCTGATAGGGATATTTTAGCTATAAAATTAATACCCTCGAAGCATCGCACAAAAAGGTCGACGGTACACATGTACCCGTTAGCTTCGTGGAAACCAACGGAAGACTTAGGCAAACAGCACCAAATGTGACGATCCCACGATAAAACTCGACGAGCACCTGTAAGCCGACAGGAAACCATCCCACGGGCTAAGGGCCTGACGGGGAGGATAAGTTGACGGGGCCAGTGTGGCCTATCTTGGTCCCCACGAATACCTATACATGGAAATATCTTGCGTGACACGCAAGATAGGACCCATTATTCGCCCGTATCTCTCTCATATGGAAAGACACCCTAAAATCTTGGACACCCTAAGCACTAAGCCCTCCTAGCACAGAAAGAGCCCTACTTTGAAGGGATTTCGATTCACCATTCGCTACTATATAAACACCAAACCTCCACCTTTCACAGGTATGCAAAAAATCCCTAACTCTCTCACTAAAGAGTTGATAGATATTTCTCATTTGCTAACTTGACATTCAGAGCGTTTTTGGCCAGTACCACACCAGTGCCTTCTGTTTGGTCCATTTGTTCTTCTTCCACAAGTACCTATTGGAGTGGTTTGGAGCCTACAACTCACTGACGATTTCAGCACATCATCACCTTGTATTTTATATTTAAACTCTTTACATTCCTTGCTATTTACATTCAAGTTATTTATTTTAATTGTCATTTAAATACAAGTTTTTTTTTTAGAGAGAGTTTCAACCTATGGCATCGGCTTCTAATAATAGCTCTTTATTATTAGATTAAGACACCAGTTGGTTTTTGGTGTAGATAAGGATTGAACCTTAGATATCTTATTCAACCATCATCTATCAAAGATTTTACCAATTGAGCTAATTGAAACCCACAAATACAAGTCATTATACAATTGTCTTTATTATAATTTTTTAGGGTTGTGTTCCTTTATAACATATTCACGGGTATATGCTATATGTGAAGGTTTTTGCACCTTCTTTTACACATAGGTATACTAAATCCCATGGATTTTAAGGAAACCAACATTCCATCTTGATTATATCAATATGGTGAGTGAAAGATTGTCCTTGTGCACCACCATTTTTTATTTAGGTATAAGGATTTATTCAAGATGAGTCAATCTTGATATATCCACTATATTCTAAACCAATATGGTGAGGGGAGGTTTATCCTTCTGCACCACAATTTTTTATTTAGGTATAAGGATTTAGTCAAGATGAGTCTGTCTTGATATATCATCTATATTCTAGATCAATATGGTGAGCGGAGGTATATCCTTGTACACCACCATCATTGATTTATCATCGATATAAAGATTTAATCAAGACGACAACACCAATGCCTCGACTTCAAACGGCTATATACTCATTTTAAATTCAAATTGGGCAAAATTTTTGTTAAAATTGAAACCCAAGATGTTTAATTTCCAATATAAAAAACTCTTTCAAAAATTCTTTGAGGTTCAAATGATATTGTCAAAATTGTGAGAAAATGTCATTTTTAGACATTGTTCTCAAGGTAATTTTGAGTGCTTTTAAATTGTGATTACTTTTGAACTATCAAAATTACTTCAATTAATTACCTTTGGTTGACATATAACAAGCTCATCTTTGGAGCGGGGAAAATATTATTAACCAGTACAAAATAAAGTGTCTACACATATAAATTGATAAAATTTTAAAGTTTAGGTTTATAAAATTTATTTGGTCTCCTCAAAATGGAAAGTTGTCTAAAGAGAAATAAAAACAATTATACGACGTCCTAGACTATATATGTCATCAGTGGCCCTATCCCAATTTTTTTTTTTTTTAAATTCCCTTTATTGACAAAATAAAAATAAATGCCATACTTGACTTTATCTTTTTTTTTTTTTTGTGGTTGAATAAAAATTAATCTCATCCTTGCTTGTGCCAATGCTAAGTGTTTGGCCTTTTTTTTAATTTTTTATTTAACAACATTGTCTTTAGTTAAAAGAATTATGCGTTTGGTTTTTTTTTTTTTTTTTTTTTTAAATTGTCAATAACTCATGCATTGTACTGAAAATTTTAACAATTTTTTATCACTTTTTTTTTTTTAGAAATAAATAAACACTAGGGAGATGGAAAAGGGTTCTAACTCAAAAACACACCACAAACTCTACTCAAAAGACATGGTAATTTTTAAGAGAGTGTGGAGCAAGTTATACTACACACAATACACTCTCTTAAGTAATGTGGGACAATTACCCATTCATTTTTTGAGAAACAAACACGCATGCACACACACATATGGTGGTTATTAATATGTAAATATTATAATTGTATTTTTGTTCATGGAAATATTTGTTCTCACATTTAGAAAACATATGATGTGACAAATTTTAATGGAGTGTTTAAATATAAAATAGAATTTACAATCAATTAAAATAATGGTGTGTAAAATTGTCAATTGTTAGACCTCAAAATCGTATGTTGCAAAATATTTTGAGGTTAAACCAAAGCAACGTCTTTATTTTATTATTCCTTGGGTAATTGATTTTTTTTTTTGGTTGATAATTACAAAAGGGAATGGGGGATATGAATCCTAGATGTCATGGACACATTATGAGATGTCAACTAATTGAGTTATAAGACTATTTGCAATAAAAATATGAATAAATTTCTTGAGTGAATTGAAAAAAATTTAACTGTTCCCACAAATTTAAGCGTAAAATTATCATCGTCAAATTTGCTTTTTCTAATTAATATAATTAAAAAAAAAGGGAACATAATACTTTAGTAAATTCATAAATATTTGATTTCTTAAAAGGAAATTAAGAAAATAAATCACTGTTATATAGGTGCAGCTATTGCTTTAAAAAAATTATAGCATGTAACATTTCTTTCTCTCACTATTATTCAAAAGAGGAGGATCAGTGGGTTTGGTTTTGTTTGTGGAAAGAATAGTAAGATGGGAATGGTGGAGGGTATTCGGGACTTTAGGTCATAGGTATTGTAATAAGTAACTTAAAAAGGCAGCATATATATACATTGAACTGTTTTTTTGTTTGGGGAGGGGGGAATTGCCTCTCTACTCCGCCATTATATATAAATATAAAATACAGTAAGATGGGAATGGTGGAGGGTATTTGGGACTTTAGGTCATAGGTATTGTAATAAGTAACTTAAAAAGGCAGCATATATATACATTGAACTGTTTTTTTGTTTGGGGAGGGGGGAATTGCCTCTCTACTCCGCCGTTATAGATAAATATAAAATGATGTGTCACTACAAAAAAAAGCGCCTGTGGCCGCAGTTTAAAAACGCGGCTATAGGTCACAAAAACGCAGCTATAGCCCGATTTGGCCTATAGCCGCAGTTTTTTAGGCCGCGGTTACAAACATGGCCTAAAAGCCGTGACTATAGGCCCGAAAGGGTCTATGGCCAGGGGTTTTAGCCGCGACCTAAGGGTTCGTCCTGCAGCCGCACTTAAAACATGGCCTAAGGATGAGTCCTTTAGCCGCGCTTAAAACGCAGCCTAAGATCTGGTCCTTAGGCCGCGGTTTAACTGCGGCAGTATGTCCAGTCCTTAGGCCGCGTTTGAAACGCGGCTATAGAACGAAACGTACGGCCACGGTTTAAGCGCGGCCTAAGGACTGGCTTTTAGGCCACGGTTTAAACGCGGCCTAAGGACTGGTATTTAGGCCGCGTTTTAAGTGCAACTATAGACCTTTTTTTTTTTTTTTTTTTTTTTTTTTTGTCTAGGCTAGATGACGAATGCAAATTACAAAACGCTGCTATAAGTTTGTCAAACGCTACTATAAAAACCTGTCACACACAATTCTAACTGGTTATTCTAGCAAAATTCAGAAATTTTCTCAAACCTGTCACAATTCCAATTATCAATCACATGTAGTTCAATACAACAACAAAATAGGCATGAAGTTATACGTCAACAAAATAAGCATCCTGTCACAATTCCAATTATCAATCACATATATACATCAAGTTTATACTTCCTACAGCTATCTCAGATGCTTCTAGGGGTGCCTTGTCTACATGTGGGGCACTGCAAAAATGTAAAACACAACAGTCAGCTATTTCGAACTTTTATGACATAGTCAATTAGAAAAAAAATTTCAAAAACTAAAGAAAAATAAAACATTGTCTGCAATTATATATATCCATTCAGAAATTAACTCATAGCCATGCATATCCAAGTCAAACCCATCGAGAGATGCTATAAACCCAATGTCTAGGACTGGGCAACAATTTAAACCAAGAAAACCCATATTTGCCCAAAACTCCTACTTTTACACATACCAAAGAGCTAGATGTCCCTACAGCTGCTAAGACCCCAAGATGCTCCTCAGGTGGGAAGCAAGGACCAGGATGCATTTGTTGAGCATGGTGCTTACTAACGGTAAGTTCCCACAACTCAGCTACCAAACAATAGGAAAAGGCTCACTCTGCCAGGTGTATGCTGAAGAAACTTTAAAAGGGATAGGTCTGCTTGCTCTTCGGACTAGTTGAGAAGGAAAGAGCCTTTTCAGTGCCCTTGGAATGGAAATTTCCAGATGCAAACTGCAATGACTCAAGGGATCAGCAACTCCATAGGCCAACATACTATACCATAAGCAATAGCTCTATCAATTCCACATTAGCAGCTCCACAGGCCTTTCATTACCTCTAGGACTGAAAATCTGCCACTGATAAGCCACATTTACTAATGCCATTTACATTCAAGAGATGCACTGGATCTCCATTCCTCTCATTTATCAAAAGTTGTTCAAATTCCACCTAAAGTTACTTCCTACAATTAACAGTGCATAAGATTCGTAGCAATGATTTCCCATGACACCAACAAGCAGGGAGTTATCCAAAATATGTGATGGGGTCAAGGCAAGCAACGCAGTTGCTTTAGCACCCAGCCCAAAAATATATTATGTTAAGGCTGTGAGGATTGAAACAACTGTTTGGTACCATCCCAACTATTGATGACTCATCTCATTTTCTTGTTACTACAGCATTGCTCAAAAAAAAAAAAAAAAAAAATGAACGAACAAACAAACTTATAAATCATCTATTAAGTGCAACACTTCCAATTAAAAAAGTCAAGATTTGAAACCATGAGAGAGAATCAATCCTCTACCTTCTCTATCCCTCCCACCATCTCCACATTTTTTTATTTTTTTTAATAGGTCCAATTGCCACTCAATTTGCCATTTTAGCATGGGAAAATGTTGTTTTCTCCAATGACTTCCCATTAGTTGCATCTCTTATTAGTGCAGCTCAGCAACAACACTTGTAGTGTAAGAATCCTTCCATCCACAGCTTGATAAGATGCGCTTTGTGGCCTCATTTAACAAGCTCTTTTTTAAATTCAGTATCATATCTTCATCACATGAACTCGTTCAAATAGAATCCTACATAAATCAACTAAAGAAACACATCTAGGGTAGTTATAACTTAAATAGCTAAGGCTTACTAATTTTAAGGAAACTCTTACTAAATGCCACAAAATTCTCTTAGAGTGCATTAGTAAGCTTTTTTGGTATCTTATTTAACTAATTTGCTCATATACAGCTATTAAAGTCTAACTTTTGCCAACTTTCCACAAATAAGCAAAAAGCTAATCTGAACACACATTTGTTGAATCTGCTTATATAATGAGGAAATAAGATTTAAATCTTAGATGTTTTTGTTGAAAAAAATTAGAAAGTATTAATTGAGATACAAAACTCTTCGTTAAAAAATAATATTAATAAAACTAAACAACATAGGGTAAATTGTAATTTGCCAAGAAGAAAATTGTAACGCAGTTACTCAATTTTTGCACATTACAAAATATAAAATGTGTCAAGCAGCAAAACATGCTTATGCAATGCATTAATATAAATTTAATTACCTTAGTGGACCTGACTTGTTTCAAGGATGAGTCCAATTGCCACTCAAGCCGCTGAAGGTCATTTGTGTTTAATGGGCCCAAAGCTTCCCCAAGAAGGTTTCTAAAGGACCAAGGAAAAACCTTTCATGAGTGAATGCACTTGTGTGGTAGAATAGCTGAGCTCATAAACAAAGGATGCCACAATATTAATGATCCAAAGCTAAAGCTACAAATTTTTTTTGGGATAGTTATATTTTAAACCCTATAATTTAGGAGTGAAAAAAAATTGTATTTTCAAGAATATCAAATTATAATTTATAATTTCAAAAAGTAACAAATTAAACCTTCAAATATTGTAAAGTGAAAAAGTACACCATCAAGCTATATTAAACTTCAAACATAGTACCATTCCACTAAAATGGCTTGAGATCTGATTTTTAATTTTTTGAACTTTAGGGTTAATTTGTTAATTGTGAAACTAAAAGGTTTATTTTTTATTTTTTTGTTAATGTCAACCAAAGAAATCATCTATCTCAATCATTTTATAACAGCACTAAATAAAAACACTAACCAAATTTAATTTTTCTAAACAATAATTACCTCTGAGTTCGTTGTAGGAACTCAAACCTAGCTTTTAGTTTCAAGTACTCCCGGTAACTGATCTGTTACATTACATGATGACGGTGATATTAAAATCACAAACTGAGGCATAGTACAATGTTTAGACAAAACACCAAAATTTATTTAGTTTATACTTTATAATTTATACCATATATTAGACACTCAAAAAAAAAAAATTGACATCCATATTTGCCACATTCTAACAATGAGACAACAAACCAAAAGAACACTTGGTTGCAGTCCATCCAACAATCCTACAAACACACTCAGTTTAATATATCATTTTCACATAGATCTATCGCTGATATTATTTTTATTACGCATCAATCATACCTATACACAGTAATTAATTGGATGCATGTGAAAGTAGATATAGAATTAGGTGTCTCTTCCTACTGGTTCTTATGATGGTAAATGTCTGATGATTACTTCAAAGTCAGGTATAGGGAGTGAGATACAGTAAAACAGTCATTGCATCAAAAAAGATACATGAGTAGTGATTACTTATTATGATTTCTGCTTTGCCAATTTTGTTGCAAGTTAATCTCATTTTGCTGTTCTATAGGTTCAAGTATTAGAAAATTAATTTAGTTCAGTAGTTTCACAGCATAATAATTTTATGGTTCTCCTTCCAAACTTATGATTAGGCCAATAAGTTGTTTTGCACAAAGTTCTATATGGGTTTAGCGAAGAAAGAAACAACAAGGATTCTTCTAGAATCGTTTCGTTGTTGTAGTTCACATAATGTATGTTCAGGTCGTTGGAAATTCTAAGGAATATGGTACAATTTTGTTGGTAACACTGATCCTGACATCTTAAACATCCAACAGTAAACAGGTTTTGGCTTGAAAAACTTACCTAACCCCAAAAAATAAACAAATAATAAAGTCACAGTTTCAGGTAATAAATGACATATTTTCTCAAGTGCCCTTCCTCTATAGAGTTTATGTGTTCAATTTGCAAGTGCTCTTTTCCCCGGCAAATTAGACACACACACAAGTAAAATTTTTCAACATATAATATTCTAGCTGAGCTAGGGAAAACATGTAAGTATAAGGTCACCGTATGCACTAGTAATTCATGAAATTTTATGTAAGTATTTTATTCAAAAGGAACGGAAAATCACATACAAGAGGTGTGTGTCTATCCCATCGTAAAGAATACAATCATATATAGACAAAGTCAAAATGTATAAAATCAAAGTAGGACATCAAGGGGATGCTACCCAAGGCAGCCATCCAATCATACAAGGACCTCAACAGAAACAATTCGATTACAAAAGTTGGTCGCTCAACACCTTCAAATTTCATCCTACAACTGTTGTGGCAAAGTGTCCACAATATACATAATGGAATAACTTGTAACTATATCATAAACCTCTAAAAAAACAATCGAAACCTTACTCTGACTAGGTAATGTGACGATGCAGTTTTTCTTCCAGAAGAAAAGGTTTAGTAAAGTCTAAAGTCTTGACTTTTGTACCATTTTCAATAATAAAGCTGCAGCATCACTCAGAAAAGGCAGCTGGCCTGAAGTCCCTAAATGTGCATCACTTTCCATTCAACGATCACTATATGACAACATATATATTATGTTTGGTAATAATTAATGCTCTCTGAATTCATGCAACCAATGTTTTAATAGCAAAATTATTACTGTATTTCTTTCATCAAATTAATATCATGTGTATGGGGAAATGGACTTCTTAGTATTGTCTTTTTCAGGGTTTTAGTTCAATTGTAGGATATCTTCAAGTTTTGTTTTGAATATTAGAGTATAATAATTGTAATTAATGCTATAGGAACCACATTCTTTAGCTTCCTCTAAATTTTTCTTTACATATTTGCCTAGCTAGAAGCAATGATTGAGTAAAAGGTTCATTAATTATTCATCCTCATAAACAAAATCTTTACTTTGCCCAGTTACTGCCTAGGTAACTGGTCTCTTGAATTGGATACAATGTGTGGTTTAAGACTCCATTTTGTCATATGAGGTTGAATGATGTTTGTATTTTCTTGCTTAACAGAAAATTATATTGCAGAAAAAAAAAATGATAGTACAAAAGGATGAATGGTCTAACTACATATACACAGGCTTGGATATTTAGCTAAAATTTAAAAATATATATGGATATTTGCTCTTCATTCGTATATGACCTTAAACTGGTAAGGTTTTTATGTTTTTTTATTACTTGACCCCCTAATTCTTAAACTTCTAGATTTATTCCTGATTGTTAGAATTTCAATAACTCTATTATTATTAAGTTACTCTATAATTATAGAATCTTGATCTAAGTATGAAGATAAATTATTCTCTTGCCGAAAATATATCTTTCAATGTAATCTGTGAAATTTTTTTATGATATGTACTGAAGGATTATGGTATATATGTTATTCTCTAGTAGTACTGATCAATTATATAGTTATTTAAACGATCCTTTAGATAGGTTGACTAGATAAGAGGCCACTGAAGCGTCCTATCCAAAGATAAAGCATAGTAATCCATTAAGAAAGCTGTAAAAGAATGATAACCACAACATATATTTGTCCAGGACCTCACTCTAGTTTCTCTTACATCAAACTTTAAGTAATTAGAGAAGGATTCCAAAATCCGTCACTTATAATTTTTTTTTTTTTTTTTTTTAAACTCTATGAAACCCTTACTCCTCTTAATCATCCATCCCACATTCTTCTCCATGTTTCACATAAATGACCTTCTCCAAAGATGGTCATGGAATTCCAACAAGGAATATGATTTTAATCAATAACATACCAAATAAAGAAGTCATAGATCAAAGATTTTTTTTTTTTTCCCTTGTGGGCTCCCATGCGTGGGACCTGCGACGGTGAAAACATGTTGCCTATCTCAGCATAGGCAATTTTTTTCCCTACGGCGGTGAAACCCAGTGTTTTTTATTTTCACTTCTCTCAACGCTATCTCTCTCCCTCCCCTCTCTCCTTCACTCTTCTATCAACATTCTTTGTAACCATGGATGACCTCACTGGTAAGTGGGCCCGCCTCTCCCTCAATACACGTGAAACTCAAACAATCCCTTTGGCCCCTGAAGTGGAGAACAATAACAGAGTATTGGTGGCTAAGCTCTTCACAAAACGCCGTGTCAACATCGAAGCGCTATCTCGCACACTGAAGACTATGTGGCGGTCTATACAAAATTTTGAGGTTCGTAACCTCACCTCAAACACTGTTCTGATCCTTTTTTCCAACGAGGTTGACGCGAAGAAGATCCTCTCTCAGGGACCTTGGTCCTTCGATAAGTACCTGATTGGACTGTACAAACCAAGCGAATCTGAGTCCGTGGATGACGCAAAATTTGACACCGCCTCTTTTTGGGTCCAAATCCACAACCTCCCTCTTAGTCGCATGAATAGAACAAACGCTGAGATTATTGGAAGCTCGCTTGGTAAGGTTGAACAAGTAGACGCCTCACCCACCGGCGAATGTCGCGGTCGCTGTGTGCGAATCCGGGTTGCGCTAAATATTGAACAACCTCTCTGCCGTGGTCGCTTCGTGGACATGGGTGCAATCGAACCTCTATGGGTCTCGTTCCAATATGAGCGCATGCCGGTGTTCTGTTACTGGTGTGGGCTCATGAATCACGATGAGAAGGATTGCCGGTTATGGACGGACAGTGGCGAAACTTTGGAAAAAGAGTCCCAACAGTATGGACCGTGGTTGCGAGCCACCATGGCAAATCCCCAGCAAACTCAAGTTGTGCACACCAAAACTCCACCGCCCACGGCACCGCCGTCTACACAACGCCCAACACCATCCCCCATAACGCGCCCCTCACCAGCGATGGAAAGGGCCCACAACTTGCCGAAACCCGGCACTTTTATGGAAACCCGGCACTCAGTACATGTCAAAAATTTTTCACGCTGGTTTATTGATGCCCATATAGTTTGTGATATAACAGGTATAACATGGAGGCTAACTGGCTTCTATGGCCACCCTGATACAAACAAGCGTGAAAAAACATGGACTCTTCTTGAATCTCTTGGAAGATCAAACACTTTACCTTGGCTATGTTTTGGTGACTACAATGAAATTCTCAGCCAAACGGAAAAGGCCGGAGGACGCCTTTGACCTGCCAGGCAGATGGACCGTTTTCGTATGGCAATCTCACACTGTGGTTTCCTAGACCTGGGCTATCGAGGTTCTCTATTCACATGGTCGCGGAACCATCCCACTGAGGGCCGCATTCGCATACGCCTGGATAGGGCGCTTGCCACCGCTGCATGGAAGTCCAAATTCCCCGGTGCATCAGTTCAACATCTTTCAATGTCCACCTCAGACCATTCCATGATTGCAGTACATTTGCCACCTTTTAAGACTCGGCTAAAACGTCCTCGACCACCTTTCCGCTTTGAAGCAATGTGGCTTCATGACCCACGTTGTGCTGAGATAGTGGAAGAGGCATGGATGGAGGGACTCTATAATCCAAATGGTGCCCCCATTAGCAACTGCCTTGAAAGTTGTAGAGCTCGGCTATCTGCATGGAACAAAACTGAATTTGGCCACGTCGGAAAACAGATTGCAAGGTTGGAAAAGGAATTACAATCTTTGGAACAACATCCCCATCCTAACCATGAAAAGATTGAAGAGGTCCGTAAAGCTTTGAATTGCTGGTTGGATGCTGAAAACACAATGTGGCACCAGAGGTCCAGACACTTGTGGATCACTGATGGGGACCGAAACACCTCCTTCTTTCACCAAAAAGCCTCAAACCGTAAAGACAGAAACCTTATCTGAGGCATTACGAACTCAAATGGGGTATGGCAGGAGGATGCTCAGGCTGTGGAAAGTGTTGTTCTAGACTACTTCAACACCATTTTTCAGTCCAACGGCCCTACAGATACTACTCAAATAACTGCGGCCATTCGGCCTGTGGTCACTGCCCAAATGAATGAGTACCTTTGTCAGCCATTCCAAGCTGATGAGATACATAAAGCACTGAAGCAAATGCATCCGAAGAAATCCCCGGGCCCAGATGGTATGCCCCCACTCTTCTATCAACATTTTTGGTCACTATCGGGTGAGTGTGTTACAAAATCTATACTTGACTTTTTAAATTTGGGAATCATGCCCCCTAAATTTAATGACACTTATGTCGTCCTCATCCCGAAGGTGAAAAATCCTACCAAGATAACAGAATATAGACCCATAAGCCTAAGCAATGTCATCTCTAGATTAGCTTCCAAACTTATTGCAAATAGGCTTAAATGTTTTCTCCCAGACATTATTAGTGAAAACCAGAGTGCATTTATGTCCACTCGGCTTATTACTGATAATGTATTAGTGGCTTTTGAGACCATGCATCACCTAAATCAAAAACGAAGTGGCCGGGTTGGAGAGATGGCTTTAAAACTTGATATGAGTAAAGCTTTTGATAGAGTTGAATGGGGCTGCCTTCATGATATAATGTTAAAAATGGGTTTTCATACTAAATGGGTTAACCTTATGATGCTTTGTGTTACCTCTGTCACATATTCAATCAGGATCAATGGCGAGCCCCATGGCCATATCACCCCTACGAGAGGTTTGCGAAAAGGGGATCCCATATCTCCTTTTCTTTTCTTGTTTTGTGTAGAAGGACTATCCGCCCTCCTCAATCAAGCCTCTAGAAGTGAGGCAATCCATGGTGTTGCTGCATGCCCACGAGGTCCACGAATCTCCCACCTTTTTTTCGCAGATGATAGTATAATCTTCTGTCGAGCCACTAGTGCTGAATGCGCTCACCTGGAACATATCTTGGAGACCTATGAACAAGCATCTGGCCAACAACTCAACCGTGACAAGACTGCCTTATTCTTCAGTCAAAACACAGCACTTGAGGTTCAGGAGGACATTAAACATCGTTTTGGGGCAGAAGTTATCAGACAACATGAAACTTACTTGGGTTTACCCTCCCTGGTGGGTCGATCAAAAAGAAATACCTTTCGAGCGCTTAAGGAAAGGCTGGATAACAAGCTCTCGGGGTGGAAGGAAAAGTTACTCTCACAGGCCGGAAAGGAAGTCCTCATTAAGGCAGTGGCTCAAGCCATTCCCACCTATACAATGAGTGTCTTTAAGCTTCCAAACTCCCTTTGTGACGAGATGACAAGTACGGTTCGTAATTTTTGGTGGGGTCAAAAGGAAGGAAGAAACAAAATGGCTTGGTTAAGCTGGGAAAAAATGTGTGCACCCAAAAAAGATGGAGGTTTGGGCTTTCGTGATCTCAAAGCTTTTAACATGGCACTCTTGGCAAAGCAAGGCTGGCGCCTTCAAAGCAACACACGCTCCCTAGTTCACCGTGTTCTCAAGGCACGTTACTTCCCCGACCGTGACTTCCTCCATGCTGAATTGGGCCGAACACCCTCCTATGCTTGGAGAAGCATAATGGCTGCCCAAGACGTTGTTAAGGCTGGTCATCGATGGCAAGTGGGTGATGGCACTTCTATACAGATTTGGAGAGATAAATGGCTGCCAAAGCCCTCTACTTTCCGAGTCATCTCTACGCCAAACACCTTAAATGAGGCTGCAACTGTTTCTGAGCTCATCGATGAAGTTACAGGAGAGTGGAATGTCGATTTGGTTAAGCATGTTTTTCTACCTGATGATGCACACACCATTCTTGGCATCCCACGTAGTAGCAAACGTAACAGAGACCGCATGATTTGGGCCTACACGCCTAAAGGTACCTTTACGGTGAATAGTGCTTATAAAGTTGTCTTGTCTTTATCTCAATCCAAATCAAAAGAAGAAACATCAGATGCTAGCAGCCACAGTCAGTTTTGGCAGAAAATCTGGAGCCTCCGGATTCCAAACAAGCTGAAAACCTTCGCATGGAGAGCAAGCCGAAATATTCTCTCCACTAAGGCGAACCTCTGCTCTCGCGGAGTGATCGATGACCCTACCTGCGATGCATGCGACCTGAATGCCGAGACCAGTGGGCATCTCTTCTGGGACTGCAGACATGCACATGAAGTTTGGACCGCTACAGGTATTCCTTTCGATAATCTGGGTGTACACTATCGCGACTTCATCGACCTGCTATGGTACCTCATCTTCAGGCAGCATGTGGGCCAAGACGTACTTGAACTCATTATCACTATCGCATGGTGCATGTGGTACAATCGGAACAGAGTACGACATGGCTCCCCACGGCAGTCTTCAAATGAAATCCTACACAAAGCTCGCACCGTCATGGAGGATTTCCAATTGGCTCACTTCGCATGTCTTCAGCCCACGGATCCATCAGACACTCGCTGGGTTCCTCCTTCAAGTCCGTGGTTCAAGGTAAACACAGACGCTTCTATCTTCAAGAATCTTGGCTCAGTGGGCATCGGTACAGTGATTCGGGACCACGCAGGAATGGTCATCGTAGCCCTCAGTCAGCATCTGCACTTGCCATTGGGTCCTTTGGAGGCTGAAGCAAAGGCGATGGACGTAGCGGTTTCATTTGCATGGGATGTTGGCGTACAAGAAGTTATTCTTGAAACTGACGCCCACGTGATTTTCTCTGCTCTGTCGGGCTCCACCATTCCACCAGCCACAGTGCTTCACGTCCTTGAGAGCATCCAGCAGAAATTGCATGATTTTAGACGCGTCAAAGTCCAACATGTGAGGCGCCAGGGAAATAAAAGTGCACATGCCTGGGCACAACATGCAAAGGGTATCCACGGTTTTATCACTTGGTTGGAGGAAAGTCCACCAATAATTGAATCTCTACTACTCCAAGATGCTATGTATTCATCTTTTACGTAATAAAAAGTTTCAGTCTTCCTATCAAAAAAAAAAAAAAAAAAAAAGAAGTCATAGATCATACATTTAAACTAGCTCGGAAGAAAAATTAAACATATAACTTCATTATTAATTGGCAGAATTTAAACCAAGACTATGATTTTAATCAATAATATACCAAATAAATAGGACCTAGAATCTCCTAGGCAGAGAAAGTAAGCAAATAAACAACGTAAAGTTCTATGGTCAGGCTATGGAAACCATAGTCACTATTAATTCTGGAAATTTCAACCAGGATTATGTTAATCAATAATATACCAAATAAATAAGACCTAAATCATAATTTTAAACCACCTAGAGAAAGTAAACAAGTAAATCATAATATATACTAGTGCCAGTTAATCCGAGAAAAGTAACAAATTGACTTCAGTGGTCTGTAACGTGTTTGGGATAATGCCTACATATTTATCAGGCTTGTTTCTTCCTAGATTTTTGGGAAATTGTACTACCCAATTCTACTCCCTACTGGTATAGAAATTTCAAATATCTAGAAGGCTTTCCTTTTAAATGGGATTTTAGGGACTTTTTGGTTTTTTTTTTTTTTTTTTTTTTTGAGATATTATATACTACTTGAATCTACTTTTGTTTGTTCTTTAATTATTAATGATTTTTTTTAATTACCATTATCAAGAAATCAATAAGCTATTTTAATTGAAAGCAAGATTTAGTTCTAAATTGTAAATTTCACATTCAAGAAAGTACAAATATATATTGAATTAATTAAAACTCACATATATTTTTAACTTATTTATTTAAAAAAAATACTATTATTATTACTCTTTTTATGGAGAAAATGTAAGGTAAAATAAAAAGAAGAAACAAAAAGCTAGAAGAAGAAGAAGACAGCAACAGAAATTGTCAAATACAAAACCATTTATTATCATATACCAGGCCCACAATATACAAACAAAAAAGGACAAACAATTTTCGCGGCAATCAAGCTTGATAGGTATAAGGGTAATGTGCGTGAAAACAAGTTATGGCCTACCACTGCTGACTGCAAGGTTAGTTCATCTTTTTTTAAAGTGATAGTTTGGTTCACTTTTTTTAAAGTAATAGTTGTATTACTAAAACTATATTATTAAAAAAAGCCCAGATGGCACATTGGGCCCAGATAGAAGTACAAAACTAGTCTAACTCAGTTGCTTTGAATACAAGCACTCAGAAAAGTCCTATCAAAAAAAAAAAAAACAATCCTACGTCAAACAGTTCATATGCATGATACTTGATGATGCCGAAAATATCAACAGTGAGTTGCACGATGTTTATACCCTCAAAACGACACTTGCACAAAGAAAAGAGGAGAAGACCTCACAGAGAGCACCGGTGTGGTACCGGCCAAATACCCTCCGAAGGTCAAGTTAGAATTCTTTTCAACTCTAGAGTGCTAGAGAGGGGTTAATTATGCGTACCTCGATTTATGTGGGTATTGAGGTTTTTATAGTAGTAGAGGGTGGACCTTTCCTTCTTGGAGTAGAAGTCTTTTCCTTATAGGACTCCTTATGAGCGTGGATTGCGGAATCCTTTCCTTATAGGACTCTAATATTGAATGAGGAATACAAGTCATCCTTTTATAGTTTTATGCGTGGTGGCTAAGCCTCGGTTCTGTTAAACCGTCAGCCTTGGGTCCGTCGGCGCATTTTATGTCCTTCAGCCATGAAGTCCCGTCAACCCTCTTCAAGCCCTTCAGCTATGAAGGGTCGTCTGCCTTCACTTCTCCCGTCAATCATAAAGTCTCGTCAACCCCATTCATACCCTTCAGCCATGAAGGGCCGTCAATCACCTCAATGCCTTTTATAAGCTCCAGGCTGACGGGTTGATTAGGGGCGTCTAGTGGCATATTTTGTCTTATCAGTTGCCCCCTACTCCATATCTCCGTTAGTTTAAACTGACGAGTTATGGAGTCTAGTTTCTTGATTTCCCTCTGGACCAGGAGAGAGCAATTATTGGGCGATTCCTCGAGCCGCCAACCATTAAATACTTAGACACGTGGCGCCCGATGGTTGGCTCCGTGTCTGGACGAGGGCGTCGCTTCGTCTTCCGCGCCCTTTTCTCCCTTATATATAACCCACCTCCCCTCCATTTTTGCGTTCATACTTTCAGCAGTTCCTGGAGAGAAGATCCGTCAACATACATTCCGTCAGCACATACTCCGTCAATACTTGAACTTCTTCCGTCGCTTCTAGAAAGAGCTGTCACTCGTTTCGACAACTTGTAAGTCCTTTTTTCTTCCTTCGCATGTTCCAAAAATTATTATTTTTATTTTTTATAGTAAGGTCGTCATTCTAGGTGCTTAGAACCAATCTGTCACTTGTAGGTAGTCAGATGTCAAGTGACACGCCGAGTGATCATTCGTCAGTCCGCGATGGAGCGGGCTACGACGAAGTATTTGGTTCAGGGGATGAGTCCGAAGGCTCTTCCCATCCGTCAGAGAGAGAGTCGTCTGCCCAATCTCCCGTCGAGGAGGAAGGGAGTCAGGGTCAGGGAGGAGTAGGAAGGGGAGAGATTAATGTTGAGGAGGAGGAGAGTAATAGTAACGGGGATGACGGTGACGAGGAGACTTGTGAGGGGACTTCAGGGAGTCCTGGATGTAACCGTCCCTTCATCCTTCCCGAGGAATGGGCCGTTAACAAATTTTTACCGTCAATGAGCGAAAAGGTATTTAGGGAGTTGCGCACCTGTTTCCAAATTCCAGACCACATCCCAATTCGTCTCCCCAGAGAGAACGAAAAGTGCTATACGGGGAGAACCGCAGATGTTGGTATGTATGACGCCATGTTTGCTGCTGGGCTTAGGTTACCCCTGACGGCCTTACACCGTCAGCTGGCTGATTTTTTAGGGGTGTCCGTCAGCCAGATCGCCCCAAACTCATGGAGGATCTTCATTAGCGCCGAGATCCTGTGGGGTCGTCTGAGTGGAGGAAACCGTCAGCTTACCTTAGACGAGTTTTTCTATTGTTACAGACCCCACCATCTCTCTTCTTCTAAGGGGATGTACCATTTCACCGTCAGGGAGAAGGAGTTGAAGTTAGTATCTGAGATGCCAGACTCCAATAGAGATTGGAAAAGTAGGTTCTTTTTTGTTGAGGGGACGGACTGGGTGTGCCGTCAGGAGGAATGGGAAACAATTCCCCATGGCTATTTTGATAACACCTGGGCCTTCGTCAGGGACTCAGGTTACAGATTTTAGTTCCATTGGTTTTTACTTTACCTTTGCATTCTTTTTATTTATTTATCTTTACATCGTCGTCTTTATTTGTCTCTTCAGCTTATGTTCGTCCTCTGATTACTGACGAGCAAAGAGATTTCATCTGTCGGGTTCTCGAGATACCTCTAGAAGAACGAAAGTGCCGTCATCTAATAACTCTTGACGCTCTTTTCGCATTTTGTGGGGGTCCTGAACCGTCGCCAGAAGCACTTAAGTTAGAAGAAATTTCCCGCCGTCGTGAGTGATTACTCCTGTTGTGCAGTTACTTTCTACCATCGTCACTTTTCTAACGCGTCTTTTTTTTTTTTTTTTTTTTTTTTGTAGAAATGAAGTCAGCAAGGCAACGTATAAGAGCTGCAGCGGCTCGTCAGAAGGAAGAGAAAAAAGCAAAGGGGGAGTTGGGGGTTTCGTCAGTTCCTAAGGTCGTCGCGAAGGGTTCCGCTAAGAGGAAGAGTGAAGGGAAGGACGTCCGTCCCCATAAGAAGGTGGCCGTCACCCCTGGGGATGAGGCCCAAGAGAAGTCACCTCCTAAATCAGCCCACGGGGCTGGGAAGGGGGTGATGACATCTTCTGGTCCCGTCTTAAAGGGACCTCGCTGCCTGCTAACACACAAGGACTATGCCGTCGAGGAAGTAGAGTCGTTCATAAAGCCGACGGATATGGATCCTTGTGCCCTGCTAGGGACGGAGGATTTGGGGGCGTCGGCCTTATTTGACCGTACACGGGTAAGCCGTCTCCTTCCCCTCTCACTTTTCCTTTGTTTATCTTCCTCTCTCTTTTTTTTTTTTAAACTGACGGCTGACGGTTGTGTCTTTCTCAGGCTCTGGTACGTGTAAAAGCACTCCAGGACCAGTGTGTGGCCAAGGAAGGAGTCCTTGCTCGTGTTAGTAGGCATAATACTAACATGCAGAACCAACAAGTTCAGTATAAGGAGGTCGTCCGTCTTCTGAACGTCGAGCAAAAAGAAGTAAAGCAGAAGTTGGAGGAGGCGAACCGTCAGAGGGAGAAATTGGAACAAGAACTGACGGCCCTATGTGACCAGGTGGAGACGGCCGGGGCTGACGCGGTTCAAAAATTTAAGGCGTCAGATTCCTTCATCGATTCCTGCAGGGGATATTACAGTACTGGTTTTGACGACTGCCTTAAGCAGGTCGCGTCGGCTTTCCCAGACTTGGACTTATCTGGGATCACGTTGGATGACGCTCCGCCCGTGACGCCTGCTAGCAACACCGTCTATGTCGAAGGTGACGACTCTGCGGACGCTCCTCCGGCTGAAGATTGTGGCGTCGTCCTAGCCCAACCAGCTGCGAACCCTCCAGCAACTACCCCCAACCCTTCTGTGGAGCTGCTTGACGGGGAAGATACCCCTGCTCCAAAAAAGTAGATTGACGCCCCCTTGTATTTGACGTCTCTATCTTTTTGTAAACAGTTTTATTAAATGCCCCTATGTTTTTGGGCTTTCTTGTTTGTAAGTGTTACACTATTACTCATGTTTTTTGGCGCCCGTTGCTTTTGCTCTTGTATTTTGTGCTTCTTTTTATTGCTTTCATGGATGTTAAGGCTACTTGTGTCTTAGGTTGGGGTCGTCAGCCTGCTCACTTTACGCGCCCCTAGGTCCCTATATCCGTCAGCTTATTAATATTGTTAGCTTCGATGGTAGTGCTAGGGCCATTGG
Source organism: Quercus ilex subsp. ballota (assembly GCA_032727855.1). NCBI lineage: Eukaryota > Viridiplantae > Streptophyta > Magnoliopsida > Fagales > Fagaceae > Quercus > Quercus ilex. Next base: position 3,190,012 of record CM064919.1, read on the forward strand.
CTTAGTGAAGCCGTCTACATTGGTTCGTCCACTGTGGATGGGCAACTTGTCAGTCTTTTTAGGCCGTCAGCCCTATAGACTCGTCTACTTGTAAAATGACAGCTTTAGTCCTCTTAGGCCGTCGGCCTTATAGATTCGTCTACTTGTGGACTTAAGTTTTTTTTTTTTGTCAGTTTAGTAGCTGAGTTTTTGGTGGATTTAGCCACTTCGTTAGTCTTCTATTTAGATCGTCACTTTTAAAGTTTTGTCCCTCTTACGGGCTTGGTCATTTTTAGACCGTCAGCTTTTTGACTAGTCCACTTTGTGGACTTTGTCATTTTTAGACCGCAGCCATTTCGCTCATCCACTTTGTGGACTTGGTCATTTCTTGACCGTCAGCCATTTGGCTCGTCCACTGTGTGGACTTGGTCATTTTTAGGCCGTCAGCCATTTCGTTCGTCCACTTTGAGGACTTGGTCATTTTTTTGACCGTCAGCCATTTGGCTCGTCCACTTTGTGGACTTGGTTATTTTTAGGCCGTCAGCCATTTCGCTCGTCCACTTTGTGGACTTGGTCATTTTTTTGACCATCAGCCATTTGGCTCGTCCACTTTGTGGACTTGGTTATTTTTAGTTGGTCTTTTATGAGACCATCAGCTTGAGAGCTGAGTTTATGAGACCGTCAAGATTTTATTTAAGCCGTCAGCTTAGTAGCTGAATTGTGGACTTAGCCATTTTTCGTCAACCTTTTATTTAGGCCGTCAGCTTAGTGGCTGAATTGTGGACTTAGCCATTTTTCGTCAGCCTTTTATTTAGGCTGTCAGCTTAGAAGCTGAATTGTGGACTTATCCACTTTTCGTCGGTCTTTTACTAATTTTCACTTGTAAGTAGAAATTCCAGTGGTTCTGAATAAATCATGCATCCGTATAAAAAGTAGCTTAAAAAGGAAAAACCTGCCCTTTTGGGCTTATTGTAGCAAAACTAAAGTAAAAGACATGCTCGTTGGGCTTATTGTAGCGAATACTTAAAAGTAGACAGTAAATAAAAAGATAGGTGTTGTTCATGTCATCGCCTCTACTGGTAGTACTTTTGCAGGTGTTCAGCATTCCAAGGATGCGGTAGCTTCCGTCCGTCCAATGTCTCTAGATGGTAGGTACCCTTCCTCTGCCATGCCGCAACTCGGTAAGGTCCTTCCCAATTGGGGCCGAGTTTTCCTTGGGTTGGGTCTCTTGCTGCGCCCATGACTTTCCTTAGAACGAGGTCTCCCACCGGAAGTCTCGGTGTTTGACCCGGAGTTGTAGTTCTTGGCCATGCGGTCCTGGTATCGTGCGAGCCTTTGCTCCGCGGCAGTCCTGACTTCGTCCACTAGATCGAGCTGTAGACGAATGGCTCCGTCATTTTTCACTTCGTCATGGTTGTGCACCCTGTAGCTTGTGAGGCCGACTTCGGCTGGGATGACAGCTTCGCTTCCGTATGTTAGCCGGAATGGTGTCTCCCGTGTTGGCGTCCTTGTCGTCGTCCTATAGGCCCAAAGTATGCTCGGTAACTCTTCAGCCCATATACCCTTTGCCCCCTCGAGCCAAGTCTTGATAATCTTCAGCAAGGATCGGTTCGTGACTTCGACCTGTCCGTTGGCTTGAGGGTGGGCGGGGGAGGAGTAGTGGTTCCGTATCCCTAATTGTGAGCAGAAGTCCCGAAAGGCCTCGTTGTCGAATTGCTTCCCGTTATCCGAGACTAAGACTCTAGGGATGCCGAATCTGCATATGATACATCGCCAAACGAAGCTGCATACGTTCTTCTCCATAATGGTGGCCAAGGCTTCAGCTTCGACCCACTTCGTAAAGTAGTCGATGCCCACGACTAGAAACTTCAGTTGTCGTATTGCCGTAGGAAACGGTCCCATGATGTCCAGTCCCCATTGAGCGAACGGCCATGGTGCCGTCATCGGGGTAAGTTCTTCAGGTGGTTGTCTGATGACATTGCTGAACCTTTGGCACTTGTCGCATTTTTTTACATAGGCCTCGGCATCCTTCTGCATAGTTGGCCAAAAATACCCCGTTCGTACTAGCTTGTGGATTAACGATCTCGACCCTGAGTGGTTTCCACAGATTCCTTCGTGTACTTCCCTCATGACGTAATCTGCTTCTTCAGGACCTAAGCATCGTAGGTAGGGGCGGGAGAAGCCTCTCTTGTACAAGACGTCTCTTATCAGGACGAACCTCGCTGCTTGAACCTTCAGCTTTCTTGCAGCCTCCTTTCCGTCCGGTAATACGCCGTTCTTCAAGTAGGAAACTAACGGCGTAGTCCAATTGCTTTCGGAATCAAGCTCCTGTACACCGACAGAATTTATAAGTGGGGAGAGCTGAATGAAAGAGAGTACGTTACCAAGGGTGGCCATGTGTTCGGCTGAAGCGGCTTTTGCTAGGCGATCAGCTTGCTCGTTTTCTCCTCGGGGTATTTGTGTAATTTCGGCTTTTAGCTCGTTAACCCTCCACCTCGCTTGGTCTAGATATTTTTTCATCCGTTCGCCTTTGCACTCATAATCTCCATTTATTTGGTTGACCACGACTTGAGAATCGTAGTGAATGATCATTCTTTCGGCTCCTGCAGCTTTGGCGAGGTCAAGCCCTGCTATTAGAGCTTCATACTCCGCCTCGTTGTTGGTGGTAGGGAACTCAAGGCGAATCATACACTCGACCATGTCTCCTTCGGGCGAGTGTAGTACGATTTCGGCTCCCCCAGCCTGCCTGTTGGAGGACCCGTCTACATGTATGCTCCATTGGGGAGATTCTTCTGCCCCCTTGTCTTCGCCATTTGTAAACTCAGCTATGAAATCTGCAACGACCTGTCCTTTAATGGCGGTTCGTGGGCGGTACTGGATGTCAAACTCGCTTAATTCTATAGCCCATAGTGCTAGTCGCGCAGCGGCTTCAGGGTTGCTCATTGCCCGTCGCAAAGGCTTGTCGGTCAGGACGATCATCGTGTGGGCTTGAAAGTACGGCTTTAGTTTGCGTGCTGCTGTAACCAGTGCAAATGCGAGTTTTTCCATGGGCGGATATCTTTCTTCGGCTCCACGTAGCGCTCGACTGGTGTAGTACACAGGTTTTTGCACTCTCTCTTCTTCTCTGATCAAGGCAGCGCTGACGGCGGCTGGGGAGACGGCAAGATAAAGAAAAAGTTCTTCACCCGGTTGTGAGGGACTTAGCAACGGGGGGGAAGATAGATAAGTTTTTAATTCTTCGAACGCTTGCTGGCACTCGGCAGTCCACTCGAAAGATCTCTTCAATGTTCGAAAGAAGGGTAAGCACTTGTCCGTTGCCCTTGACACGAACCTATTTAGCGCCGCTATCTTGCCGTTAAGGCTCTGTACTTCCTTCACATTTTTTGGTGGTGCCATCTCCATTATAGCTCGGATCTTGTCCGGATTGGCTTCGATGCCCCTTTGGGAAACCATGAATCCTAGGAACTTCCCGGCCGTCACCCCGAAGGCGCACTTTCCTGGATTCAGCTTCATGTTGTAAGAGCGAAGAGTGTTGAATGTTTCCCTGAGATCTTCCAAGTGATCTTCCTCCCTTCGGCTTTTCACCAGCATATCATCTACGTAGACTTGGACATTTCTCCCGATCTGCGGTGCGAACATTTTGTTCATAAGCCTCTGGTATGTTGCGCCCGCATTTTTTAGACCAAACGGCATTACTTTGTAACAGAAGAGGCCTTGGCTGGTCACGAACGAAGTTTTTTCTTGATCGGCTTCGTGCATCTTGACTTGGTTGTAACCAGAGAAAGCGTCCATGAAGCTTAAAAGCTGGTGCTAAGCTGTAGAATCCACTAGAGTGTCGATCCTCGGGAGGGGGTAGCTATCTTTGGGGCATGCTTTGTTTAGATCGGTGAAGTCTACACACATCCTCCACTTCCCGCTAGCTTTCTTGACCATCACTACGTTGGCTAGCCAGTCGGGGTAGTAAACTTCCCTAATAAAGTTTGCTTCCTGTAGCTTGCAGATTTCTTCAGCTATGGCTCGATCCCGTTCGGGGGCAAATACCCGCTTCTTTTGCCGGACGGGTGGAAAGGAGGGTGATACATTCAGCTTGTGCACCATGACTGAAGGGTCTATTCCTGGCATGTCCTCGTGACTCCAGGCGAACACGTCCCGATTTTCTCTGAGGAAGGCTGCAAGTGTTTGTCGGATCACGGGACTTGCAAGGGTCCCAATCTTTGTTCTTTGGTCAGGTCTGGAGTCGTCAAGGGATATTTCTTCAAGCTTTTCGACGGGTTCCGTCGTACTTCGATGTTCTTCTATGCTCATGGCTTGGAGTTGATCGTCCATTTCCATCATAGCCACATAGCATTCGCGTGCGGCCACCTGATTTCCCCGTAGTTCACATGTCCCATACTCGGTAGGGAACTTGATCATTAAGTGATAAGTTGAGGTTGCCGCCTTCCATGAATTGAGGGTAGGTCGCCCCAAGATAGCATTGTAGGCCGACGAACAGTCGACCACGAGGAACGTTACGTCCTTTGTGATCTGCTGCGGATGGTCGCCGGCCGTTACAGATAGTGTGACCGCACCCAGGGGAAACACCCTCGTTCCTCCAAAACCGACAAGTGGGGCATTCGTCGGAATCAATTGTTCTCTGCCGATTCCCATCTGCTGGAATGCCGGGTAATATAGAATGTCCACCGAGCTCCCATTGTCAACCAACACCCGGTGCAAGTTGTAGTCTCCCACTTGCAAACTGACAACAAGCGCATCGTCGTGCGGGTGGTGGAGACGTCGCGCATCTTCTTCGGAGAACCCAATGACGGGGCTTTCTCTCGGTGCTATTTTTGGCACTGGACCCGTCAGCTGGACATTTTGGACTGTCCTGAGGTACGTCTTCTGAGCCTTTTTGGATGACTCGGCAGCCGTCCCTCCTACAATCATCCTGATGTCGCCAATGGGCGGTCTGGGGCGGTCATTGTCCCGTCGGGGGGGCTGTTCCTGAGGTGGTGGATCCGTTCTTTCCTTGCTTACGAACTTCTGCAATTTCCCTTGCCTTATAAAGGCCTCGATTTGTTGCTTCAAGTCGTAACAGTCGGCTGTGTCATGGCCGTGATCTCGGTGAAAGCGGCAGTACTTGTCTCTCGAGCGCCTGCTAGGATCTCCCTTCAGCTTTCCAGGGAAGGTCAGAGCCCCTTCGTCCTTTATCTGCATTAGGACTTGATCTATTGGAGTGGTTAGCGGGGTGAAGCTTGTGAATCTTCCTCCTGGAGGTTTAGAATGCCTTTCGTCTCTTCGATCTCCTGTTCTGGGCCTCTTCCTCCCTTGGTCTGGTCGTGCGTCTTCCTGCCTCTCCCTTTTCCTCGGCTTCTCATCTCGGGCCTGCAGCGCGTCCTCAGCATTCATATACTTAGTAGCTCTATAGAGTACTTCCGACATGGTCTTCGGGTCGTTTTTGTATAGGGAGAACAAAAACTTGCCCTTTCGCAACCCATTTGTGAAGGCTGCTACAAGTATTTTGTCGTCGGCTTCGTCAACCGATAGCGCTTCCTTATTAAAGCGCGTTATGTAGGATCTTAATGTCTCATCCTCTCTTTGCTTGATGCTCATCAAACATGCCGTGGACTTTTTATACTTATGTCCCCCAATGAAGTGCGTTGTGAACTGAGCGCCTAGCTCCTTGAAGGTGCTGATAGAGTTGGGGGTCAGTCGGCTGAACCATACCCTTGCGGGGCCTTTGAGTGTTGTGGGGAAGGCCCTGCACATAATCTCGTCTGCTACCCCCTGAAGATGCATCAGGGTGTTGAAAGTCTCCAGATGATCCAGTGGATCCTTCACTCCGTCATAGCTATCTATATTCGGCATGCGAAACTTGTGGGGTAGGGGGAAGGAGTTCACGGCCATAGTGAAGAGCGAGTCGGTGCGGTTGACTAGGTCGTCAAGATCACTGGAGACTCGCCCCTTGAGGGCGTTCATCATAACCTCCATCTGTTCCCTCATTGCCTGCATCTCGGCGATAATATGTGGTGGAGTCGCATTCGTGAGGGAGGGCATGCTCACGTGCTGCCTCTCCGGCCTGCTTAGGGCGTGGCTGCCCTCAGGTCTCTCCTGACTCTTTTTTGGAGCGTTGTTCCCCTCTTGATCCTCTGGTTGATCGTTCAGTGCTGCATTCTTCTGCCGCAGCTACTCCTCCAAGTCGTGGTTTTGTTTGGTGAGGCACTCCACGGCAGCACCAAGAGTCCGTACTTGTCTCTCGAGGGTAGTCGTGGGTTGCTTCTCTTCTTGAACGTCGTTAGTAGTCGCCATTGAGCGAGTGAGTACCATGCAACTCTTTAGTCCGGGAAATGATAGTATGGCTTAAATACTTCGAGTCGTCGTTTTCCCACAGACAGCGCCAACTGATGATGCCGAAAATATCAACAGTGAGTTGCACGATGCTTATACCCTCAAAACAACACCTGCACAAAGAAAAGAGGAGAAGACCTCACAGAGAGCACCGGTGTGGTACCGGCCAAATACCCTCCGAATGTCAAGTTAGAATTCTTTTCAACTCTAGAGTGCTAGAGAGGGGTTAATTATGCGTACCTCGATTTATGTGGGTATTGGGGTTTTTATAGTAGTAGAGGGTGGACCTTTCCTTCTTGGAGTAAAAGTCTTTTCCTTATAGGACTCCTTATGAGCGTGGATTACGGAATCCTTTCCTTATAGGACTCTAATATTGAATGAGGAATACAAGTCATCCTTTTATAGTTTTATGCGTGGTGGCCAAGCCTCGGTTCTGTTAAACCGTCAGCCTTGGGTCCGTCGGCGCATTTTATGTCCTTCAGCCATGAAGTCCCGTCAACCCTCTTCAAGCCCTTCAGCTATGAAGGGTCGTCTGCCTTCACTTCTCCTGTCAATCATAAAGTCTCGTCAACCCCATTCATACCCTTCAGCCATGAAGGGCCGTCAATCACCTCAATGCCTTTTATAAGCTCCAGGCTGATGGGTTGATTAGGGGCGTCTAGTGGCATATTTTGTCTTATCAATACCCTAATTAACTAAGAATATAAGAGATTTTGTCACTCTATGCATGAACTAAACAATATGTATACATGAGTACTTTTTTTTTATAAGACAAGTGTTTCGCTGTTGCTCAGGACCAAAATCTGGCTGAAACCAGATAAGACAAGTCCTCTTTTGCAATCAAGAGGAAGAAATTTTTTATTACCTTTTCCTCAAGTTCCCTTTTGGCAAGTGTGTGTGGCTTGGATATAATTTGAACTAAGAGTAGATCTTCTCAACCCTCACAACCTTCATAACTAGATCTCCACCTTGTTGGCCTTCAAACCTTTTGACAAAGAACAGAACAAATGGTTGTCCACTATCCTAGTGACAATATTATGGACCCTACGGTGGAGGAGAAAAAATTAATTTTTGATAGTGAAAAGATGGATCCCGTAGGTACTTTGATTTATAGAAAAACAAATGTAAAGATACAACAATATAAACATAGTGTAAAGAAAGCTAGTAGCCAAATCAATCTCTAGGCTTCCGTATGGATTTCATTTATAAGGATAATTACAAGCATTTGAAAAAAAAAAGAAAAAAAAAAAGCTACAACACTATAAAAAACCCATTCTTGCATCAAGATGGAATTTCAAGGGAGAATTCTAAAATTAATGAGAATGAATAATGAGACCATTAAATTAATATGGAATTCATATTTTTTGCTAATATGTAAAGCCACACTGTTTTTTATGGTTATAGGGGTGCACATATGCAAATCCACCATACATAGATGACCCAATAAAAGAGGCACCGGAGCTGACCTTGTCGAGAACCAACTTGACTATTGGCTCTCTGAGCTAAAGTTCTGCTGTCTGAAGGTCTTTCAGCAACCCTGAAATGAATATGTGCACATAAGAACCATACCAGAACAACAAGAAGTTATAAATAAAAAGACATGAATAACTGCAGAAACTGAAAGTACCATCACAATGCATTAACATTCAAATTTATTTAATTTATAATTAAGCCCAGGAAGTACTAAAAAACACATGATTTTACTTGAGAAACACATGATTTTACAGAGGATGCTGCCTAAAACAGTCAACCACTCATATCAAGACTGGAAAAAAATTACTTAATTACACAAATAGGCCTTTCAACACCATCAAAATTTCTACCATTTGTCTCTCACGAAACAGTCCACAACACACAAAAGGGAGTAGCATTCCAAACCCAACAATCCACAATATTTTGAGTAAATTTCTAAAGATAAGGATTATCAGGAAAAAAAAAACAAATGACCAGAACTGGAGACAGATAAGGAATCTAAAAATAAAAAATGGAGACCAAAAAGGTGCACACTCAACACAGAAAAAACAGAAACTGAAAGTCACAGTCATAGACCATTATTGCAAAATAGCAAAATAGGTAGCCACCGGAGCCAAAAAAAAAAAAAAAAAACCTAACCACAACACCGACCCATTATAAAATATCTCACCACAACAAAACTCAAACTCCCCCTCTCTGTCTGTGAAAATCTCTCTACAATTTACTCAAAACCATGGACGTCTCCGCCGCCGCAACAAACTCAATCAAAACCATCATCAACTCTCTACCGCAAGAACAAAATTTCACAGGTAATACATAGAGTTATTTCTAAGTTAAGCTAGGACCTTGACATAAATGAAAGAGCCATTATAATTAACACCATAGTAATCATAGAAAACTCTGATATGCAGTAGCTCAAAATTTGCCTATTAGAATTTCTATAAAGAGGAAAGCAACAAACATGTGACATTACTCTTAGTGCAATGAATGAGAAAAATGTAAGACAGATCTTAAACAATGAAACAGTAAACAATCATGATACTAAAGCCATTGCATTGCCACCAAGGGCTATAAGATTGTGAATTTGTGATCCTCATCCATCATATAGATGAGAAACCCAAGCATACCCATTAACAAATTACACTCCACAAAACAAGCAAGGCCACTTTTCTACTCACAATTTCAAATCAAACTCCTTGAAGAGAGAGAGAGAGAGATAAATATAAATATAAACATAAATATATATATATATATATACTGCCCAAATGCCAATATAAGGGAAAAGCAAACTCTGAATCTTAATCTTCTATATCTAACCAAAATCTATATAAAAGTCATTGAAAGAACACATATGAAACATAACCCATCAATTATTTCATCTAGATAGTGTGTATAATCACATTCAACAGTTATAAGATAGCTCATTTTTTTCAGGAAACAAATACCCAATTAATTTGGAAAAAGAAAAAAAGAAACTGGAAGACACATTAGGCAAAACTTGTAGAGTTTTCACCAAGATAGAGAAATTAGACTCACCAAGATATATCGGGCTTCAAATCGATGGAGGCTGACGGCGGCGTTCGATGATAGCGAAGGGATCTACAACATCGAAACGACGCCGATGGTTTGGAAGAGAGGGGCGGAGGGAGGGATCTGGTGGAGGTCGGCGGAGATGGTGGTGGAGGAGACGAGGCAAGCGAAGGGTTGCAATGGGTTGTGATGTATCGGCCGGCTTCAGATCATGGAGGCTGTGTGTGATGGCTAGGAGCTATGTGTGATCACGGTGGTTTTTTACTTTTAGTACTTAAGATTTAAAAAAATACGCAGGTCATTAGGCCGCAATTTTAAACGGGGCCATAGCTAAGGGGCTTAGGCTGCATTTTAAACGCGGCTTTAGACCCATTCTATGGCCCCGTTTTTAAAACGAGGCTTTAGCCTGTCTAGGGCCGTGTTTTAATAAACGCGGCCCAAAAAAACGCGGCCTAATGGACCTGCGTTTTGTAGTGTGTAAAACTGTGAAATTACAAAAGCTTATATGGCAAAAAAAAATTCAGGTTATACCAAAATTCAAACTTTTTGGTTTAGGCATTACTTTCCCATCAAATATATATAAGTTCATAGAATAACTATCGTTATTTATCCCTTCGTTTTGCCAACATAGAAGTCATCCTAGACGATTTCTCATTCCTTCCATGTCGAGCCACATATAGATTATGCAAATCAATTATGATTCTCAATTACAAGAATTAAATTTTTGGTTAAGTGAGCAGGATTGAGAACATTTAGGGTTCTTGAGAATCTCTAGAATTGGAACATTCACATTTTCTAGAATTGGAATAGCAACATTAGTTGTTGGCAATCCCACATTGACTACTGAAGAATTTGAATCTTTTCTTTTGAAAAAATCAAACATTGTAGTTGATTTTTTCATGATCTACAAATAAAATAAGAATCATATATGTTATCTCACAAACTGTAGTTGTTACTAACTAAAGACAAATACTAGAATCTAGGTAATATGCATGATGCATTTAATTATAAATTTAGTATTTCTCACTTCTTTTCAATTTTTAAATTTATCTAATTTAGCATTATGAGTTAACAATAGACGCAAGTGAATCACTGTTATTTTCTTAAATTTGTGTGACAATTTTCTATATTATATGATTTGTTTTTTTCTTTTGTCTTTGGTCTTTGGCTCATTCCCTTTATTTATCTCTTTGTCTTTGTCTTGTCTCCATATTTCAGACACTAACCCAATCCCACTACCAACACTATAAATTTATTCTACACTACTAACAACAACTTTTCTTTAACTTTACCCTTTTTTTTCTGTCACTTGTCCCTATTATTACCCAACTACCAATCAACAAAGAACAAACAGACAAACACTACGTAGTCTACACTAATATATTCTCTAATCTCTACAAACTCTCTCTCTCTCTCTTATCTATATACTACAAGAGGGAGAGAGAGAGTCACAAACACAGCGTCACAGAAAGTTACAAAGCCAAAAAGTCAAAAAAAAAAAAAATTCACCACAGCACAAATTCAATTCACAATCACGGAATCACCAACATCAGTTCATCACTCATCAGTAAAAACACAAACACCACAAGTCCACAAGTACAGATTGTTAGATTCCGAGATTCACAAACATTATATTAGGTTTTGAAGGAAATGATAGATTAAATACCTGTGAACTATGAAGGCTGGAGCAACGAAGCTGGGCTAGGCAGATTGAGCAACCGGCGGCGGCAGCAAGATGGGTCTCACGTGGCAGCGTTGGTATGGCCATTTCTCGTTTGGGTATGCGACAGTTGACAAGGACGGGTCTCACGTGATGGCGGCGTGGGTACTAGGTAGCAAGATGGGTCTCTCTCGCGTGGGCATAGGCGGCAACGTCACGCATGGGCAGCGACGTCATAGCGTAGGCAGCGTCTCTGAGTACTCTCTAAGTCTCTCACCCCTCACTTTCTCTGTCTCAACTCTCACTTTTTTTTTTCTTTTTTTTTTCCTTCGTTTCTCGCTTTTCCGTTTGGTTTTGGAGTCTTGGACTCCTAGGTTTTCTTTTCTTTTTTTTCCTTTTTACATTTTTTTTTTTTTTGGTTTACATGGGCTCTTCCCTCTGGGGCTGGCCGGCTAGGATAGGGATGGTTGAGGGGGGCCTGAGCTACAAACTAAGGGGGGCCCAAGCCTTTTTTTCTTTTCTTTTTAAAATTTTACCTACTAAATTTTTTTTTGGGCCCAGGCCCCCTTAGGCCCCCCACTTGGGTCCGTCCCTACTTGACATAATTCCATCTATTAATGATCAAAAAAATTAATAGCCTATCAACTTGTGTTGTAATGTGATATTCTTGCACTAATTAATGCATTAATAAATAGTTATTTTGTGTCTTTTATATATACACCAAATAGATATTATATACGTTTCATATTCTAATTTAATATACTTCATGTCTTTAAATGATTAAATAATTTTAATTTATGTTTTAGTCTAAAAATAAAATTTTGATACCCAATATTCAGAATTTTTTTTTTTTAGAGATGTGAGTGTAGTTACACACGTAACAAATAAATAATTAAAATAAAATTTGTAGAATGAAAGAGTTTGACATAATTTCATTTGTGTGGTTACAAGTTTATACAACACGAATTTGTGAAATGCTGACTATGAGTCTGTTTAGGAATAGCTTATTTAGCTGAAATTAAAAACTTTTTGCTGAAAGTACTATAGATAAAGTTACAAGTTAGCAGAAATAGTACAGTGAGATCCATGAATAATACCAAAAAGTGACATGAGACCCATGAATAATAATAAAAATAAACTAAATAGTGAAAAAAGTTGCTCAATATAAGCTATCCCATACGCAACCTACATAACCCAATATGGACTTCTTCTTCTTTTTTTTCTTTTTCCTTTTTTAGCAGTTATAAGCCACATCTGTGTATAATGTACAGAATGGCGTGAATTGAGAGGTTTAGTAAGTCCGATACATAAACCCTACTAAATAAATGGAGGCAGATTTAATGAGTTAATCGGTAGCGTTGTACGTTACATTTATAACATCGATTGCTTTTGGCTTCTGCATCTTCCGTTTGGCACTGCACACTTGTTAGTTGTGATCTACAATTAGGTTTGTCATTACCAACACGTGTTCTATCTCTGTCCATAATATTTTTTTATTTTTATTTGAGGATTGTAGTTTAACTTGTATCATGTATGCTTTCTCAACAAAAACAACAAAAAACTTGTATCATGTATGCTTATTGCTTTCTCAAAAGCCAAACTAATATGTAGTAGTACAATTATTTATTTATTATTTATTAAGAGTAATGTTACTTGCATTCAGGAAAAAAAGAGTAATGTTACTTGCACAATATTTTATTTTTTTTATAATAGATTTAATATTTATTGAGTTATTAAGTTATGGAAAAAGTTTGGCTACAAACTTAGTTGTAGTTTAAGGTTACAACTTCAATTAATATCTTTTTATTAAATATGAATTTTGACAAATACACTATCATATTATATTTTCTTCTTAATTATATATTCCATATTTACAAAATTTCTAGAAAATAAGATCGATAGCTATATTATCAATTAATTGTTTAAATTGCATGTTTTTATAGTTTAAAACTATCCATAAAAAATATGTTTATAGATCATATAATAAATAACATTCAATTAGCACAAAATTCAACATATATATTAAGAGTGTAAAAAACATAAAATCCAATTGTTAGAATTTCAAAATATATAGTAATGTTAATTTTTTTTTAAAGGAAGTTGTTTCCTTAGGTCACAAGAAAATTTGTAATCAAACTATATCCTTAAGTTATTATTGATTCTCATTTATACATATCACTGAGATTACTTACTATGTATCACATTATTATCTATTATTTATAACTTAGTCACCTAATTAAAAATTCAATGAAAAAAATAATAATTGACCCTAGATTCGTTAATTTTTTATATAAACCCCTTGTAGCTCTTTCATTCTTAAAAGCTCTCATAAACAATGGAGTCACCAAAGGCTAATGAAAAAGAAGAACACACGGTGATTGAGATAGATAATTTTGGCACACAAGACCTTCTTGTAGAAGGAGAGAGATCCCACTCGCAGGCATATGTAAACTCTTTGTCTTCTTGGGAGATGGACACACTTACTGCGCTTTGTGACAGCTTCTTGCCTTCCATTGATGTTTCCAACGTTACAACCAATGACTCTGTTGTCAAATTCTACACCACTTCTGCTTCAATGGCTGGCACTCCAGAACGAGTAAGATAACTCATATCCATACCCATATTCATAATTTTTCTAACAATTAGATACATGCATGCATGCTGAAATTTCATATATTATGCCTTTTTTGTTTTGTTAGTAATTAAATCGTTACAACAAGTGATAAAGAGGACTTGAACCTTGGTTTTCTCTTAAAGGAGAACAAGCACTGTCACTGAGCTAGAAGGCTATGGATGTCTTAGTTTTTATGAAAGAAAAATTTTGCAAAGTTCTTATGCAAAAATATGTACAATTTTTCTCATTTTTATTTAGACCCATTTGGTAGGTATTGATATTGAATATGCATGTAGGTGGGGGGTTTGATAAGTGAGAGACTGAACCACCCAAAGAAGTGGCTGATGAGAGTGGCGTTATGGGTGTTATCAACTTGGATTGGGACCTTAATACTATGTGGGAGAGCAAGCCTTTATAGTCAATTTCCATACTTTCAAAGATTTTCTCAGGTGTCTCGGCAAAAAAGAGAAGAAATAGTGTTTTCATTATCTCTTAGTTATTTTTATCTTCTAAGAATGCTCATCAAGGCCATGAAGATTCTCACACTCTATGTTTTCTTCACTCAGGTTAGAGCTGGTTTCCCTTTAGAATTAATTATTTGGATTTATCATGGTTATTTGATAATTCATTAATTTTGCATACAAGCATGCATGTATGACTTCATACTTTTATTATATAATTATAATAATTTACCATATATGTACATGTATCTATCCATTTTCTCCAAATGTTTACTTTCTTTGTTTAATTTATATCTATTGATTATCTTATCTTAGTCAATAATAGAATCACGATGTCACCCAAAAATTTATCTGTTATTATAAAAATCAAATAAATAAAAAATCGATATGTTAGATATTTTTAGCATAAATATTTATATATAGTTATTTCTGAGGATTTCGACATCAAACCAACTTCCAACCTAAGATTGACAGCCAACAGCTAATTTCTACTTCTTGCAAAATTATTTGAAAACTATATTGCCTCACTATAATATTATAAAAATACTTTATTAATAGACCAGTGGATAAGGAAATTGCAACCAATTAAGGGAATACTGTGGATTTTTTTTTCCAAATTTAACAAAAGGGATATAGGTATATATATATAATCCCATTATTGTATAAATCTCTAAAAATGATAATATTAAATTAAATTGAATCATAAACCTCACCCTTATATATAAGAAATTAATTCTAAACCAAAAGGTCATTAGTAAAGCAAACGGAGATTGGTAAAAGTCATTAAAATATAGTATTTTAATCTAACAATAAGAGTAATTGATTATATCATGGAGTGTACTTTATAAATTTATATTATACGGTATTTATAAAAATAAATAGATAAATCTAGCAAACCAGCACACAGTTTTTCTTTTCTATACTTTTTTTTTTTTTTTAAGAAACTTCTTTTTTTGATATTGATACTGATATGCATCCGTTACATAAAACCTGCCTTTTTCTCTCCCGCCCAGTGAAGAATTTTGCCCCATCCATGAAGGCATGAACAAATAAGTCGCATATTTTGTCACTAGTAGACTTACCTATTCTCAAAGACACAATTCCTTAACCACATAAATTGTCAACTACATTCATTGACAAATAGAGACCATTTTACAATTAAGAATTTATTTTATCTAATAATATACAAAATATCATATAAATGTTTTTTTTTTTAGAGAGATGGTTTCAATTTATGATATCTGCTCCTGATAATTATTTTTTATCATCAGACTAAGACACAAAATGGTTTTATAAGATGCCTTGCCCTCATAATAGGTTAAAAGAAAATATCAATTCTGAAGATAATTATTCTTTCCAAATCAAAATTATTGATAGGAGCTTTTCAACCGAAATAGAAAAGAATAATTCTTTGTTACAATCAAAGTAGAGATGTGTATTAATTATTGATATGTGTTTTTCAACGAACAAAGAGAATCTTTAGTTATAATCAAAGTAGAAATGTGGATTATTCAAGAATGTCGATTTCACTATAAATTAATGTGGTTATATTGATTATTTATTGATTATGTAGAAAAAGTCAAATATATTTTTTTTGGACACATGTCAATGACCTCTTGGTGTAATGAGTTTGAGAAAATATAAAACCACAACTTTTTGTGTCACAACATTTTCATAACTCTAATGTAGAAAATTGTGATTAATAAAAAAAAAATTGTGGATCTATCTAAAAGTGATAGGTAATTATTCAATTTACCACATAAAAATTGTGGCAAAAATTATAATATAAAAATTGTGGTCCGAACGCAATGAGCTCTCTTGTTGCCACCACCAAGATGCGAGCTCAAATTGTCCAATGCCTTAATTTGTCTTCCATTAATTTGGATCAAAAATTTTTAAAAAATAATAATAGAAGGATCCGAGTTTAGAAGATAGGTCACTCTTAGATTTTTTTTTTTTAAAAAAAAAATAATAATCTGAATATATTTATCTATTTATCTTTTTATAGAAGTGTCCAAACCAAGTCTTGTGCAAAAAGTAGTGGGCATTAATTTAAGTGAACCGCCTTTTCAACAAGTGTTGGTGGCACGTCCTTCAACTTCAACTGTCTTCTTTTTTTTTTTTGAGAAAAAATTTCAACTCTCTTAATCCATGTGTGCATGCCAAACACTTGTACACTTCTCTTCTTAATAAAGTGTGCTGGTGCTTTGTATAACAATTTATTAATATTAGAGATTTGTGATACAAGACTTTATGCTTGCAGCTTTTTTTCTTTTTTCTTTTTTCTTTTTTTTTTTTTTTTTTTTTTTTTTAGATAAACGGCAGAATGCTTGCAGCCTTATGCAGTACTTAACCGGATACTTATGTAGTATATAGAAAAACAAAATATAAGAATTCCATTATTTTTATTTGAGCATTATTAGGGATTGATACTACAGAATTTTATCATATAAGAGTTACAAATTAGGGAAAATTACACTTTACTACCCTAAACTATACCTCATGTTACACTTTGCACCCTAAACTTTTCAAATACATGTTGTGCACCCTAAACTATGACTCTTGTTACATTTTGCACCCTGACATTAAGTTTGCTATTAACTTGGATGAAAATTCAAAGTTTATGGTGCAAAGTGTAATAAAGAGTATAGTTTAGGGTGGTAAAAGTAATTTATCTTATGTTTTTAAAGCATTGAAAAGATGAACAATTAGGTCGTTTCACATGGTGTCATATTTTTCCATCCAAGTTAACAACTCACTTAACATTGGGGTGCAAAGTGTAACAAATGTCATAATTTAGGGTGCAAAAAGTGCATTTAAAAAGTTTATGGTGTAAAGTGTAACATGAGGTATAATTTAAGGTGATAAAGTATAATTTCCCCTACAAATTAAGGTGTCACTAATAACAAAAATAAAAATAAAAATTCATTCAAACATTTGTTTATTAGGTTATTGAAATCCACCAATCACATTTATTATTTTATCCGTTTGTAAACATTTTATAATTAATTATGTGATAGCTTTAGCATTTTTCTTAATCCACCACCCAATACCCATCATCAAAGTGAGAATTCATCACTAATCAATCATATCATAGAATTGTATTAATATATAAATATTAATGGTCTTTGTAACTCTTTTTTTTCTTTTTTCTTTTTTCTTTTTTCTTTTTAATTTTAAGATCAATGGTCTTTGTACCTTAAGAATACTTTTACAAAGAAGAAAATGTCCTAAGACCAACCTATCATTAAATGGGAGTTATAAGACTAGCAATTATTCTACGGTCTACTTTGAGGAGGCTGACTTATGGTATTAATACATTCAAAACAATTCAAGAGCACATACATATGTAAATACATGCACATACCCATATATGTGCATATATGGGAAAAACAAAATACCAATCTCAATTTGTAATACTAGAATAAATTATGACCCTTACATATATACACAAAATTATACATGTGAATATATATATATATATACACACACTAGTGGGTAGCCTGAGTAATGCATGGAAAAGGTTAAATATAATTTTTTTTTATTCTTTATTTGGTCTAAATATGTAAATTGATAATTATGATAATTATTAATAGACATTTTTATGATTATGTTTGTATATATATTAAAAGGATAATGATTTATAAAATTGTGAGGTTTCAAAAATGTATGCGACACAATAATATGAGGTCAACCAAAGTAAAACGTCTTCAATTTTATATATTGTAGATATATATATATATATATATATATATACACATAGAAAATAATTATTTAACTATAATAATTTTCCTCATAAATTTTAACTACCTTGTAACTCATGCATATGCATGGGATACATATATAAATAAGCATAATTAAATGCGTATTAAAATTTTTCCAAGGTTATATATAACATATATAATGTTTGTATATTTGAAAATATAAAATAACTACTTATAAAATAAATATAATTTTATCTGAAACAAATGAGAAAATTTTCATTCAAATTGTTATCCATGAAATTTCCAATTATATAGTTTGTCAAACCATTATAATAATAATAATAATAATAATAAATATTGATAATAAATGTTATTAATTTTGTTTTGTGCTAGAGTTTAGTTTACGTTGATTTAGTTTTGGTCTAAATGGGAACAAAACCTAAGCTGAAGCCTAAGTCCAGCATAAATATAAATTCTATTTTCGTTATTATTTATTTTTTTAATTTTAAATTTTTCCCAATCTCCATTGCCAAAAATCACGTTAATACTCTGTCAAAATCTAATCAAACCTTTCTTTTTCATTTTTATTTTTTATTTTTGCCTTTTCAGCTTTAACACTAAAATATCACTTGGAACAAAATTAAAAAATTATATGGGACATATAGCACAAAATTAAACTCCAATTTAAAATCTAGTTGGATTTTCTTTTTTTGACTCCTTGGCTTTTGTACTAATAACTCTTCTCTATTTTTCAAATGGAAAAATTATTAGGTACTCTCGGAGTACTATAAATGCGTACTCCCCCCATCTTACGTAAATTGTGAGTCACTGGGTCCCACCATTAATTTAATTAGTGGGACCCACCATTCATGTAAGAGGAGGGAGTACGCATTTATGGTACTCCGGGAGTACACAATAATTTCCCATTGAAATGAGTAGTAAATATCTTCACAAAAATTAAGAAATTGAATTGACATATGTTACAAAATTAGAGTCAAATTGAAATTCAATTTAGAAATCTAATTAAATTTTCTCTCAATTTTGACATTAAATATAACTAGCATGTAACCATAATTACACACGAAACCATTCAACAATTGTAATAATGAGATATTCATCTTGGTTTCCACACTAAGCATTATGAATGGAGGCCACTTGGCACCAAAATTTAAAAAATTAAATTGGAAACATTTCACAAAATTAGACTACAATTAGGAATTAATTTTGATTCAATTTGAATTCTAAAATTGTACTTCAACTTAATATAATATATATGATTATATTTTTTCCACTTTTAATAAATTAACAAAATCTTAATCCAAGCACACTGAAAACTATTAAAAAAATAAGATTGAAATAAATCTTAGACTATTTTTCTTATTTTGTAGAATATTTTTTCCTTCTTTTCTTTTTTTATTTTAAGATGTTACTATAAGCTACAGTTTAGAGAATGCACTATCTATTGCCAAATGCAATAGTAGATATAAAACTTACCCATAAGATTTATTTGTGGCTTGAATTGTTGTTGTTTGTATTTACTCCTTGCTCATCATAAGCACCACATCAACACCACCAATTGAAAATGATTACCAAATGTTAATATGTTTAAATTAAAAAATAACAATAAAAAACTTAAAATCCCAAAAGAAGACGGAAAATAGGAGTGCAAAAATATTTACCTCAATTGACACCTTGAGTATATGATTTATGAAGTCCTTGGGCCTTTATAAAATCTAATTAACAAATATTCATAAAACATTTATGAGGAGTTGAAGGTTTTATCAAGTTAATTGACTAAAGCCTTGGAGAATAAGGTTTTAACCCAAAGAAGGAACAAAAACAACAAATTCTTTAACAACGTTATGAAAGGTGAATGACAGTGTAGAGATTAAAATATAGAAAAGAGAGAGAGAGAGGATTAACTTGGGATAACATTCTCAAAATTTTCATACATAAACATTCAAAATTTATAAAACCCATCAAAAGAACAACCAAGAGAGAGAGAGAGAGAGAGAGAGAGAGAGAGAGAGAGAGAGAGAGAGAGAGAGAGAGAGAGAGAGAGGACTAACCTTGATGGCATTCTTGAATTTCTAGTACACCTAAAGAACCAAATTCATAGGTTAAAAGGGACAACATGAGAAGTATCTATAATATACCCAAAAAAAATGAAAATAATTAAACAAATTTGAAGATTTGATTTCAGAAACAGCACTGGTTTAGGTAAGCTTCCTTCATGAAGAAAATAATTCTATTGAGACCACAAACTCCAATAGATGTTCACAAATTTCTTATATATAATCTCTTTAACTTTTTAACGCGTTGGACCTCTCAATTCTCACCGTAGTGTAAATTCATGCATTAAAATTAAAAAAAATTAGCTCCTCGTATTTTGTGTACGTTAAATAACTTATTTGGCACCAAAATTAAGAAAAAAAAATGGAGACACATGACACAAAATTAGACATTAATTGAAGATTCTATTTAGATTTTCTCTTAGATTTGGCTTTATATATATGTATATGTGTAATGAGCATACAAAATTTGTCTAATTTGCTATAGACATAAAAATATCCACACACATAAAAACCCAAGCACTTCCCATCAAAGCAATGATTAACCATGATCTTTCGTATGATAAAATTCCATTATTAATATTATTATCTTCGTAATGAATTTTTAACAATTTCCCACTCAATGTAAATTACCAAATTGCAAGCTAACATTTTTTTTTTTAAGAGAAAAACTCGCTAAATTCTATGAGAAAAAAGATTTCAAGATGCAAGAGCAAATTTTACCATATAAAAGAAAATCTAGAGAGAAAAAAAAAATTTGTTCGAGTGCCAACTCAATTTTTTTGAGGGCTCAACTATCATAAAAATTTAACATACGCATTTTATATATTACATGATTTTAGTTTTAAAGAATCACAAACATTGTATCGTAATGATCATTTCTTGTTTAATCAGTTAGTTATTCACTTATTTGAGACCCATAAGATAGGGGAAATTTATAAAGCAATGTTAAGTTCTGATTAACTTTTTTATTCTAGATCCTTTTTTCAAGTAATATAAATTAGTCAAAACTCAAAAAACAAATAAATAAAAAGAAGAAAGTAGTTGACTTATTTTTGCTAAGTGGAGGGAGGGATTGAACATTTGAACCTCGGAAACAAATCCCACAAAGCAAGTAGACAACCACATTATTGATATGCTATTATCTATTTCGGACTTTAGTAATGCCTTCAACTGGGAATTTGATTTAACTTACCATCCTAGAGAGATAGGAATTTGATAAAACACCAGAACTTATTGTTTATAGTTATACTAGGAAGATGGTTTTTTATTTTTGTTTTTCTATTTTTAGATGATGATAAACCAACATACAATAACCAATATGCAATTTCTGTAATTCTACATTTGCAGAATACGGAAAACAAAAAGTCTTATACCATTTTTTATGTATATTATGTTTCACTTTGATCCTAGTCTCATGCCCAGATTAACATGTCCAGGTGGATGAGAAGGACAATAACCTATCATGGAAAGCAATTGGTTATAGTGGACCTGACCCAGAATTCAAAACCCAAACTGAGCAGTCCAAGGCATTAAAAAAGATTGGATATAAAGAATCTGATGAAGAAGAAGATGGTAGTAAAGAATGGTTTTGTGGACCTCTTTACAAAGGCCTCATCAATCTAAAACAATCCTGGGACATGGCTGCAAATACTCTACGTCGACTTGGATTTCCTGTCTCAGTTCTTTCTCAGAAAACCAATCCTCCCAGCCTATCTTATCCTTCTTTAATTATCCAATGTGATGCAGTAGTGATTGGTTCTGGCTCGGGTGGTGGTGTTGTTGCTGGTGTTCTAGCAAAGGCCGGTTACAAAGTGCTTGTATTGGAGAAAGGAAACTATTGTGCCAGGAAAAATCTGTCTCTTCTTGAAGGCCCTACTATGGATCAAATGTACCTATCCAGTGGTTTGTTGGCAACTGATGATATGGGTGTATTAGTACTTGCAGGCTCCACAGTCGGCGGAGGCTCTACAATCAACTGGTCAGCTTCAATTAAGACACCCCAGCATGTAATTAATGAATGGTGTGATCGCTATGAACTTGAACTATTTGGTAGTGAACTATACAAAGAAGCTTTGGATGTGGTCTGTGAAAAAATGGGAGTTCAGTCTGAATTCCAAGATGAAGGATTCAATAACACAGTCTTGAGACAAGGTTGTCAAGAATTGGGATATCCTGTGAAAAACATACCAAGAAATTCACCGCCGGATCATTACTGTGGTTGGTGTTGTCTTGGCTGCAAGGATGGAAGAAAGAAAGGCACATCCGAAACATGGCTTGTGGACTTGGTAAATTCAGGCAATGGTGCAATTCTTCCCGGTTGTGAGGCTATTAAAGTCTTAACCAAGACAAAGAAAGGAAGAGATAGGAAGACAGCAACTGGGGTTGCTTTCGAATTTGAGTACAATGGAGCAAAAGACATTGCCGTGATAGAGTCTAAGGTGACTATAGTTGCGTGTGGCGCCATCAGTACACCTGCATTGTTGAAAAAAAGTGGCTTGAAGAATGGTAACATTGGTAAGAACTTGCATCTCCATCCAGTGACAATGGCATGGGGCTACTTTCCAGATACACCTTTACCCAATGTTTGGCCAGAGGAAGACAAGAAGAGCTATGAAGGAGGGATAATGACAGCAATGTCTACAGTTGTTGCAAATTTGGATGGGTCTGGATATGGTGCCATAATACAGACGCCTTCATTGCACCCTGGTACATTCTCAATTTTAATGCCATGGATTTCTGGGACAGATATGAAAAACAGAATGTGCAGGTTTTCTAGGACTGCCCATATATTTGCATTGGCAAGGGATAAAGGATCAGGAACAGTGGTTTCACCAAACTCAATCAGTTACCCAATGGAAGTTGCTGATGAAGAGAGTCTAAAGAAAGGCTTAGAAAAGATACTGAGGATATTGGCAGCAGCAGGAGCTGAAGAAATTGGGACTCATCACTGCAAAGGAAAGACCTTAAATGTAAAGAAAGTAAGCTCACGTGAGTTTGAGAGATTTGTGAAAGAGGAGAGTTCAAGGCCATTGAGAGGTCTTTCAGCACCAATATGTTCAGCACATCAGATGGGGAGTTGTAGGATGGGGGTTGATCCAAAGAAATCAGTGGTGAACCAGATGGGAGAAACATGGGAGGTAGAGGGATTGTTTGTGGCAGATACAAGTGTGTTTCCAACAGCTTTAGGTGTTAATCCAATGGTCACTGTTCAGGCTATTGCTTATTGCACTGCTCAATCAGCTCTTCAAGTTCTTAGGAAGAAAAATTAGTGTTAGATTTTATACTTTTAAGATAGCAACTTATTCCAATGTTTTCCTGTACTTCAATAACAGCTGACTGACTCCCTTGAGGCAGACGCGTGGACATTATAAAGCTTCATGAATACATTATGCACCAAAGTTAATAATACCAAAAGAAGAATATGGCGATTATGATCTTTGGGGGCTATTTTCTTCATTGCTTCTCAGATTTAAAAAAATTTGCACATTATGATTATGTTAACCCAGAAAAGAAAATCTCATACCAAAACAAAACACAAATCTTTTCACATGTTAAGGTATGGATTGAAAGTGACACCAAGGATATTATGATTTTATTATCTTGGTCTTATAAATTGATGTGTCAAATTTTAAACGGAAGACAAAGACTGTAAATAGTTTTTGATGTGATACCAATTATAATAATTATATTAGTTTGTGAGCATTTTACAATAAAACGAGTAATAAACTTCAATTGTTTAAAATAAAAAAGATAATAATAAATAAATAAAAGAAGGAGGAGGTGCGAGTGTGGAGGGAAATCACATCAGTCACACAAAACTTCTCCCCGATCTTATTATACAACTCCCAATAGCAGTTAGAATACGCTCTGAGAGTCTCGCCTTCCTTTATAGACATGGTGATTAAGGAATCAAAAGACTTCGGAACTCGGCTACAAGTCACAAACCTTGCACCGAAGGTTCTAATTAACTCATCATATTCGTGGATGGATTTCTTATCCAATCCATCAAACCATCTTATGGCCATGGGTCCAAGGCTTGAGAGAAAGATTTTGCACATCAGAGCCTCATTCCTAAAGTAGATGGTCATACTTTGATTGTAATGGCTAACATGCTTAACGGGATCAAACTTATCGTCTTAATTGACGAAGGTGGACCTTACAAACTGTTAAGGTCCAAAATATTACAAGTATTGAAATCCAAAACTAATGAGCCCTTAAGGATAGGAAATGCCTAATCCGTGAGGCAATGCCCATTTAAAATGGGTAAAAGGAAGCCCAAGCTCATGAATGGGTAAGTTTTAGGCCTTAGAGAAGGAAAAAAAAAAAACAGAGGAAGCTTGGTCCAACCTCTGTGAGAAGAACCCCCAGGGAGCCTAGAAAGAGACTGGACCAATATACCGAGGAGCTGCCAGAACCAGGGAGGGGATCCTCGGGAAATGCAGGAAACAACCAGCTAGGAGTTGGACAGCTCAAGGAAGCATGCTCATGGACACAAGGAACAAAGAAAGACATGTCCCATCAGCCGCCTGCAACTCAGAAGAAAAGGCTTTGGAAACAGCTAATGACTTAGGAACTAGCACCTATGAAGGGAAGCCTAGTACCTCAAGAAGAGCAGCAAAGAGAACCATAAAGGAAGGTGGCTGGAGATCTTTTAGCCTGACAGGGGGGAATCTACCTATTTAGAGAAAAAAGACAAAGGATGAGGCAGCCAAAAGGGGGTTTTGAAAAGCCTCTCTAGAAGTCTTAGAAAAAGAGATTAAAAGTCAGCCCTTAGGACCCCCCAAAAGAGGAAGGTTAGCTAAGGACTTTTTGGAGGGAAATCTCAAAAGAAGAATATAGTGAGAAAATGAGGAAAAGACCAGCCACCAATGTTGCTAACACAACATTGGTTCTAGTACCCAGAGCAGCAAATGAAGGGAATCAATGGTACACCAAAAACCCTAGGAACGTACTATAAAAGGGGATTAAGTCATCAACAAAATTCATTCAATAATAAGGAATCAGAGCTAAAAGATCCTTTGAAAAACTTCTTTAAATCTCAGAAAAATAGAAAAAGGGAAAAACACTGTGAGGAATCCTGAGACAAGCACCAGAGGATACACTTGGATTAAAGGGGATTCAAATCTCACAAGTCTTGAAAGGCTACAAAGAGCAATCTAAGTCTGTGACTTTTGAACTTATTTGAACCTTGTGACACATTCCAGTGAAAAGAAGGGTCCAATGTACTAAAACTTAATATAATGAAATATCATTCTATTTTTTGAGGATCCCTAACGCCAATGCCTGCTTTTTCTTTATTTCCTTACTATTCTTTAGCCATTTATTTTTACAATGTGTATATATTTGCATGTATGGATATGTATGTGTTGTAGGGCCCATGTTTTGTGCACAACTTGGTTCGTAATCAACCTAATATAGCTGCAATGAACCAAGCTCAGTCTACCAAACAACAAGTATAAGGCCCAAGATCCTTGTTTCTACTTGGGCTTGGGTACTGTCCAAAATAAGAACCCACACAAACCTTTCTCGATCTCCTCAAAGAAAAGAAAACAAGAAATTTGTTGCAATGCCTTACTCAATATGTCATTCCCCATGATACGCGAGGTGGAAGGCTTACCTCGATTCTCGGGCACTTGGTTCCCTCTCAAGGAAGTCGCCCTTTCTACGATTCAGCGAGGAGAAAACTCTATCTGCTTATACCTACGCGAGGGGAATCCACCCTCTCTCTGAATCCATGAGGGGGGAAGTCCAACCTCTCCCTATACCTACGAGGTGGGGAGACTGATCTTTCCCTATACGTCCGAGGTGGGGAGACTAATCTTTTCCTATACCTACTCTGCTACTGATGGTGAAGTGTGTTCTCTCCACCACGAGAATCCCCTCCACCCAAGCTATTCTCCTGACGATCCCTGAGGCATTCTCGATCTCCATCTCAGGAATTGTTGATTAGTAAGTAAAGTTTTTATAATTCTATTGATAAATGGTATCTATAAAATACATGTGCTAAATTTTCTACAAAGTATTTTAGTCTTTGAGGTTGAGATCATTGTTCTAAGCTGGTCACATTTCAAAAATAATTTGCTACTTTTTGAACCTTTAGAGGCATGCATGCTCACTCAGTGTTAAGGATTTCAACTTAAGATCTCTATTTCAAAGGTTGAGTTTGAAATCCAACAATTCCTTAACAAAACTAAACCAACCCAATTCATTAAACCTCATATATAACTCTAAAAAAGTTAAAAACCTCAACAACATTGCCCTTCCAAAGTCCCAACCTTACCAATAGATACTAATCTAGATAGACAAATCCAAAATAAACCCACACAACCCAAAAAAACAAAAACAAAACAAAAACAAAAGGAGACAAAGCCAAAAACAACTCAAAGAAAATACAAAATCCCATAGACAAAACCATTGATATTTTGTGAATTCAAATTTAGTACTAAAGGAAAAGAGAGATACAGAGGTTTAAGAGGATGAGAAGTGTTGAGAGAAGAAGCAAGCCGTGGGAGGATTTTTGCCAAATTCCATCATTTCTGAAAGGATTTCAAATCAATGGATTTGCACATCTCAAATCCTACTTAGATTTGGGCTAAATCCAAATCCATCTCTTTTTAAGTAACCTAAACAAAAAAACTGGATTTGGGCTTCTTAAATCCAAATCCATAGGCCCAAATCCGAGCATCCAAAAAAAGCATAAGGAAACCGAATTAAATCATATACATGAAGACGTTTTCTTTTTTTTTTACAAACAAAGGTATCCCAGACCTCTTCAAGTATCTAACTATTCCTTCAAATATATGCAGTCCCTCGTCTCAAAGGTTATTACAAGGAGTAATCCCTTGGGAATGGCTCAAAAATTCTGCCAAGAGGTTCGAATCCAGAATCTTTTGGATATCATAAGATCTTAGGAACCACCTAACCAATCCCTTGAGGTTCATGAAGATGAAGTTAATTTAAGCTCTCCTACAAAAAAAAAAAATTTTCTTTCTATTACTGTCTTTTTAGCGAATTAGAAGTCAATTTTAAAAAGAATTTTCACTTCCTTCTTTATTTAGAGTGCAAATTAATCTTGAATGGTTTAAAATAAATGCCTCTTATCTTCTTCTTTTTTCTTTTTTAGTATTCAATTGCATATAAAAGTTCAGCTTAATGTATGTAATATAGTAATTTTTTTTTCTTTTGAAATTTTTGATTAATTTCTTTTTTATGTGCGTGTGGGCTAGTACCAATTCATGGATTTTTTAATGAAGTTAATTGTGTTGGATATATTTTAGAAACAATTCATTTTTGTGACTATGCAAACAAGAACAACATAATATGTATATATATATATATATATATAATCATAAACAAGGACACAAATAGATTCAATAGATAAAATCCATATATAGATATGTATATAAGACGAAATCTGTAAAATAATTAAATAATTCATAGACCAAATGCATGAAGAATAGTGACTTAAAGCAGATTTTGCCCCTTACACAATATGTGGAATGTGGTACTTAGAGAATTACAGACATTTGCCTCCCAGAATAAAATTGATGATGAACAAAATCAGTAGGCTGGACAACTCGGCTTCGATGGGCTGAAAGTGGTAGCGAAGGCCTAAAAAATAAACAAAATATCAAAGGAGACCGGGGTGGACCGGCCTAAGACCCTACGATGACTAAGTTAGTATCTTCTCACGAATGGAGTTCTAACTGTATTGGAGTGATGTCAGAATGCTCTCATACCTTTACTTGATTCAGACCGGTCCTTATATAAGGAACTTTGGGGCGGTTATTGGTTCAATAACTGCCCCCAAATTTATGGAATCCGGACATAACTTCCTCAACGGCTATAGAAATTACAACCGCTGCTGGAAGTTACATACTTGGGAGGAATTGGTGGCAATGAACACGGGTTGATTAACTGCTCCAGAATTTGCTAAGTGTTGCGTGGTCGTCCATGTGCTTTGCCCATGGACGACTCTTTGTATACAGACTGATGTTGTGTGGTCGTCCATGAGCTATGCACATGGACGACTCTTCCGTCCTGATTGCCTGAGGTTTATTCAATTGATCAATACTTAGGGACGACATATCTGGACGAATCAGAGATGGTCCGGCCATTTGGCTAACTAGTGATCATGGACGACTCCTCTGGACGAACCATAGATAATAATTTTCGCTATCCCATCAGTTGCCCCCTTGTCCAGGGTGTCGTCCAAGGATATTATGGGGATTTAATCCACGCCTTTTTGTAGCCACGTGTCATGATTTAGTTCGTTGACCTGTTACGTCGATTACATTTTCCCAAGTGACTGCCACGTGTCGTTTTCTGAATGGCTGGCGTCGCTTCGTTGACCCTTTTCTGGGCCCTATAAATAGGTACTTTCTCTTTCTTGCCCTTCACCATTCTCATAATCTCCCTTCTGCCATCTCGTCCAAGAGTCTCGTCTAGCTCCTCATCCTAGTTTTCAGGTATTTCTACTTTCCTTCTTAGGTTTTCGTCTTAATCTTTATTTCAGTAATGACTTTGTCTAGTAGTATGGAGAGAGAAATAGACGAGTACCAGGACATTTCTTCTGGTAGTTATGAGAGTGGTGAGGGGAGCACGAGCCATAGTAGTAGTTCCACGGACGAGCAATACTCATCCGAGGTTCCTGGCATTCCCTTTAAGGAATTTCAGGAAATGCAACGTAGGACGGCATCCGGGGCTGGGGCTAGCTCGTCCAGAGGGCCACCCTGTGTTTCTCAAGACGAGGATGAGGAGGAGGAGAATGTCATATACAGTTGTGCCCCCGAGGTAGCGTCTACCCTAGACGCCCCTAAGTTAAAAACATTAGTAGATAGATACCAAATCCCTAGGGAGTTTGAACCTTGTCTACCCAAGGAAGGAGAGTGGTGTTGTTCTCCTTCTTCTGGTTTGGGAGTATACTCATCTTATCTTTTAGCTGGTCTTAGGCTTCCCCTAAATTCTTTTTGTAGAGGTCTTCTTCATAGGTTGGGCATTGGTCCTAACTAGCTCAACCCCAATGGATGGAGGACGGTAGTTGCCATGCAAGTGTTATGGCGTGAGGCATTGGAAGGGAATTGTCCTATCACGGTGGACGAGTTCCTTTATTGTTACAAGCCCTCAGAAATAAAGAAGTCTGCTGGTTTTTACCAGTTCTCGTCCAGAGGCTCCTATTATAGTTTAATTAAGGGTCGTAGCTCGTCTGACAGGCTCTGGAAAAAAGAGTTTTTTATTGTTTCTGGAAATTGGGCTGGGGACCCAGCTGATGTGGGTAATGCCCCCTTTCCACCTTTTACTAGCCATCTAGGTCGTCTTCGTCCTGAGGGTATGTCTTCTTCTATTTTATTTTATTTTTCTAAACATATTTTCTTCCAACTTTCAGTCGTCTAACCTCTATTTTTTTTTTTTAACTGATTTCCCTCGTCTTAGGAATAATTACAATGAGAGAGAATAAGGAAAAAACAGTAACTAGTGGGGACAAGGATGTAACTGCACCACCTGTCGTCCAAAAAACTTCCGTCTAGACAGGGAAGAGAAAATCTAAATCAATATCTGGTGCTGTGGATCTGGACGATCTTCCCAATCGTCGAGGTTCTAAGAAACAGAAGCCTGGCAAAACTTCTCTCCCCAAGGTTCCCAAATTCACAGCTCCGACGGTTAATCTAGACGACCCTCAGGTGGATGTGGAACCTGTCCAGATAGTTCATCCCATCCAGACTGACCCTACTCCCCCTCCAGCCAAAACTTCTCGCAAGCCACATCCATCTGAGCCATCTGATCGTCCTTCAAACCTGGTGCTAGACGAGGGTTATGCATGGAGGACGTTCAAAAGAATTGTCACTAACAATGAAATTAATGAATGTTATAAGATGTTAGTGAAGGAATTTGAACGTTCTGGTATCCATGACCTCTTTAAGGTATGAGTTTCATTCGTCTTTGTGTATTTTCAATAAGTTTTTCAAAGATGAAATGTCTAACATTCCTTCGTCCAAACATAGGCCATGTCAAAGTTTTACGCAGCGACGTGCCAGGCCAAGGAACTAGCTAAGGAGGCAAAGACGGCTAAAGAGAAGGCTAAGGAGCTGAACAATGAAATTTTGTTAAAGAAGGGGGAGGTGATTAGGCTGACTGATGACTTCAATCGTCTGCTTGCAAGTGAGACGAAGCTAAAGAACGAGGTGGAGGAACTCAAGGCAGATGCCATCGAGAAAGATACTCGCATTGCTCATCTGGAGTTACAAGTCTCAGGGTTTGCTTCGTCCTTGGAGAAAGCATGCAAAGAAGCAATATCAGCATTCAAGAAGTCTGATGAGTACAAGAATCGTCTAGACAGTCACTATGCTACTAGGTATGAGGACTTCCGTGCTGATGCTAGGGAAGCTTTTCCTGATTTAAACTTTGACTCCTTCAAGCTTCCCCTTGCTACAGAGAGTTCCTTGCTAGCGACGAGTTATGAGGACGTCAATGTGGTGGACGACGCTAATAACGAGGTGACACAAGACGATCCAAAGAATGCTCCTAGTGGTCAATCCAAGTGATTTCATCTTCCCTTTAGAAAGTTTATATTTTAATTTTATTTGGAGGTGCCCAGTGTTTTGGGCTTTTGCTTATTTCTTCTATAATTTATTCAAGTATAATTTCCTCGTCCAAGTTTATGGACGAGTTTTATGAATAAGCACTCGTTACTCTTTAAGGGTTTTTGGACAGTGGTCGTCTACCCTTTGAATTTTATGAATGTATGAATGCTTTTCCTTTTCATTGTTCATTATGTTTGAATATGCCTTAAGCTTTGTGAACAAGTTTCATTTATATCGTCCATACCATTTCTGTGGTTGTGGGATTTTCCCACTTATGGAGATTTTATCTCATCTTGAACATATGGACGAATTCCTTCTTGCATCGTTAGAAGAGTAACATGATGAGATGTTCATTTTCAAGTAATGTTCGTCCATGACTGATGTCTTTTTGCCAGATTTATTCGTTGCTCAAATTTAGGACGATTATTTACTCATCCTTTATGGAATTTTCCCAACAAATGCTCGTCCATGGGCTGAATTGTTAAGTTGGTTAGATTCGTCTATGGGCCTGTGGTGTTTTTACACGCACATTGTTCGTCCATGGTTTAGACGATCATACTTTAGGTCTGTCTCGTCTTAAGCTTAGACGGACATACCTTCAGTTTATTTTTCTTGCTTTATCCTTATCTAAAGGAAAGCTTTTAGACGATACTTCCTTGCGTCCAAGGATTTTATTCGTCTTTGGCCTTTCGCCTTCCGTGGATCATCTTGAATCATAGAAAATGGAGGATTCCCATACAATCATACATATACTTAAAACACATCATATATATATTTGGAAATCCATACTACGTAATCATTCGTCCATAATCATGGCACATGCTTAAGAGCTTGTGCTTTTAAGGAATTAAAAATACATAATACAACACAACTTCGTCCATGAGCAGCATAAAATACTTATACACTTAAAACACAATAATAATAAGCAAATACTGGAAAATAATATTAAACACATTACTTCAAACGTCCAAGGATCTCGTCCATATCAAGGCTCGTCCATCATCACCCTTCATTGATAGTATCTCCTTAGGTGTTCAACATTCCACGGGTGCTCTAACTTTCGTCCATCCAGGGCTTTCAAATAGTAGGATCCTTGTCTCTTAGAGTTGATAACTCTGTAAGGTCCTTCCCAGTTTGGTCCCAGCTTCCCATAGGCCTGGTTTTTGGTGGCCAAAGAAACCCTTTTAAGGACGAGATCCCCAATGCTGAAGCGCCTGGGTTTCACCATGGCATCATGCTGCTTTGCCATGAGATTTTTGTACCTTGCTGTTCTTTGCTCCACGCCCATTCTTACCTCGTCTATGAGATCGAGGTTAAGACGAAGTTATTTGTTGTTTTTCCCATCTTGATACTTCATCACCCTATGGCTGGCCATATGCACTTCTGTAGGTATGACTGCTTCTCTCCCATAAGCCACTTTGAAAGGAGTCTCTCCTGTGGGAGTCCTCACTTGTTAGGTTCTAAAGATTTAGTAATTTATGTATTTAGAACTCTAATTTGTATTATTGGCAAATCATGATCAAAACAGGTTGTTTAGTCTTGTTTAAGCTTGCTCAAAGTTGTGTCTTTCATGTAAAGTTGGAATCGAGAGGCTGCAGATGCATTGGTGCATTTCGGCCTGGCTCGATCAATCGAAAGAAAGACTCGATCGATCGAATCTCGGCCAGAATGCTTTTCTGCAAAATTTTCCAACTCAGCCCTAACTCATTAAATGTTTTGGGTTTTCTGTTTTTACCCTAGGTATATAAAGAAAAACCCTAGCCACGTTTTGAGAGTGGCTCCTGTTGTATTGTTGCTCATACTTTTCTATTTTGTGTAAATCTCTTGTGAGATCTAGAGGAGCTTTCCTTTACACAAAGCTTAAGGTTTTCAAGGTAGAGATAGTATCAACATCTTGATGATCAACTCAGTTGTTGCCATTGGAGCTTAAAGAATAACAAGCGTGGGTGCTTGTAGCTGATTGGAGAATCCAAGAAAGAAGGAGTCCATGGATTCAGAGCTTGCACGTGGTCGTGTCAGTAAGTTCTACTGGTAGGTAGCATTAGAAAGTTAAGCAGGGAGCTTGTAAGTCCTTTTGTATGAACTTCGATTCTTTTGCATAGTGGATTCAGTTTACCTTGAGGATAGCTAGGTCAAATCCTCCCCAGGTTTTTACCCTGTGATTTCCTGGGTGATCATATCATTATGTTATTTATATTTCTGCTACTTTATATTTTTGATATGATTGTATGTTTGTGATAACCTAGAATTGCATAATTTGACTAAGTTAATCACTTGGCTAATTAACTGGGTTAATCTGGTTGGTTTAAGGGGTCTAAAACCGTTCAAGTGGTATCAGAGCAGGTAGCTCTTTTTTTGTAGATCTTTTGATCTCTGAGTTGATCCTTGACCCCTGTTGTCATGGAACACGGTCACTCTCTTGTTGTTCCTCCTCACTTTGATGGGAATAACTATGCTTATTGGAAAGTAAGGATGAAAGCATTCCTGAAATCCATTGAGGAGAGAGTTTGGAATTCTGTTGAGTACGGATGGGAAAAGCCCACTACTTCTGTGAGTGAGTGGCAAACTTCTCAAAAAGAAGCAGCTTGGTTCAATAGCGAAGCTATGAATGCCATTTTTAATGTTGTTTCCATGGAGGAATTTAAGAGAATCTCTAATGTTGAGGTTGCTCGTACTGTTTGGAAAATCCTCCAAACTATGCATGAAGGCACAAAGGCAGTTAAGATAAACAAACTGCAGCAATTAACTTCTAGGTTTGAGAGCATTAAGATGTCTGATGATGAATCCTTTGATGAATTTTATGCCAAACTTAATGACATTGTCAATTCTGCTTTTAATTTGGGTGAAATCTGTGATCAACCTAAAATTGTTAGGAAGATTCTTAGATCTTTAACTTAAGACTTTACACCCAAAGTGACTGCCATTACTGAGAGCAAGGATGTGGATTCCATCCCTCTTGATGAGCTTGTAGGATCTCTTCAGTCCTATGAGTCTGACCTACCCAAAGCAAACAAATCCAAATCAATGGCTCTTAAGTCTGTTGATGTTGTTGATGTTGGTGGATTTGATGATGAGCTCTCTGCTGCAAAGATAGCTTACCTTGCCAAGAATTTTAGAAACTTTTTAAGGAATACTAACAGAAGGGCAAGAAATACAAACACTGCTGAACCTAGAAACTTTAGGAAGAATGATCCCACTAAGGTTAATAACTTTGAAAAACCTATAGAAAAAGTTGGTCAATCTTCAAATAATTCTTTGGGTGCTCAGTGTTTTGGTTGTCAAGGGTATGGTTATGTTAAATCTGAATGGCCTACATTCTTAAAGTCTAAGGGTAAAGCTATGGCTATAACTCTTAGTGATAATGAGGTTTCTGATGATGAGTTTGGATATGACGAGGATGGAAACTTCATTGCTTTCACTGCTACTGCTGCAGTCAATGAAAGTGTATCTGTTGAGAAGAACCCTTCTGATAGGGAACTCTCTGAGGATGCAGATCTTTAAGAGGCCTATAATAAACTTTGCAAAGTTGCTGCAAAGGATGCTACAAATGTTGAACTTGGCCTGAAGAAAATTGATTCTCTTGAGCTTGAAAAGAAAATTTTGTTTGTTAAATTATTTGATACTAATGATCTTTTGAACCATGTAAAATCTGAGAACATGCTCTTGCTTGATAAAGTTAAAATTTTGGAACATGATTTATCTATTGCAAGATCTGCTAGTTCTAAACTTGATCAAATGCTGAATGTTCAAAAGTATCCTTCTGATAAATCTAAGTTAGGATATGTTGAAAGCATCTCTGTGTCTGCTCCAAATTCCACAAACTTTGTTCCTTCATGTTCTTCTGAACCTTCCGTGAGTGAGGTTGTGAGTGAAACTGTCAAACCACCTGTGAGTGAGGTTGTCAAACCTATAGAAGTTTCACCACCTAGGAAGATTATGGTTGATCTAGAAGAGTCTAAACCTAAGGAAACTACCCTTTCTAAGGACAAGATGCATGGTAAACCTGCTTGGGTTTGTCATTATTGTGGAAAGTCTAGACACATTCGTCCTAACTGTTACAAGCTTCAAGCTGCTAAGAGAGCAAACAAACCAAAAGTGTCTGTGCCTTAAGCACAAGATCCTATAGCACTTATTAGTGAATTAGTAAAGGCTTTGAACCTTTATTCCAATCCTGGAGTTGGAAATCACTCGAATGTGAATAGGAACTCCAATGCTCGTGGTGCATCTAAAAGGTTTTAGACGCAAAAGACTCGATCTAATTGAGTCCTTCTGACATGGTCCTTGTGCTTCATTACTCATTTCTCTGTGACCATTGTTCTCTGGTGTTTTTTTTCTAGGACTTGCATTGCATTACATACATGCATTTCATTCTAGGATTTATTTGTTTTCTCTTTTAAAATTTAAAAAAAAAAAAGAAAAAAAAAAAGAGAAAAGCAAATTGTGTTTGGCACTATTGTTCTTGGTCTTTGAAAATAAGGTTGGTCATTTTATTTACACATAACATGTCTTGTGTACCTTGTTTAGCTTTGATGAGATTATTTATTGCACTTTACTAGTTGAAACTTTGTAGTGCATGTTGTGTGGGAAAGATGTTTATGGTGTTTATCACTTTGTCTTAATCTTGAAGTCACATGTTATTTGACTGTCGGACTTGATCCTTTTGAGAAAGGCATAAATAACCATCTCACCACTGTTCACTAGCCAATCATGAACACCTTAGTGCATATCATAAGATTTTGTGCTCGAGAAAGTGTAGCACATGTACAAAAAGAACATAAGGTGTAGCCTCGATAAATTGCTTAATGATTAAAACTAGTGTGTACTATTAGACTTGATGTCAATTCACTTGATTAAAACTGGTGTGTACTATTAGGATTGATGCCAAATTTCATCTAATTATGGGGCAAAATTCAAGAAACTTACGTGATTGCAAGCTTATGTTCTAGGAGATGTGGGAGTTATATGATGTAACTCTTTAGGTGATAGTCTCTTTTAAAATTCTATGTGATGAATTTTGTAGACTTTGTGATTGATTGCTATTCACATATCACCTCACATGTATCTCAAGCTTTTGCTAACTGCACACAATACACAAGTTACTCTTTGTTAAACATTGTACATGTTATTGTGTGTGTTTTTGGTCTGACCAACCAAGTTTGAAAATACCTTGAGTTTTATGCAAAACATTTTTTTTTGCTTAAGTATTTAAGGGAAGAATGGCTGAAATTTTCTTTGGAGAAACTGGGATTAAAACTTGGGTTTTTGAAAAAGTATTCCATCTCATACTCATGCATTTTGTTTTAACAATTTTAATGCTTTGAGGAGTTGTTTTCAAAATTTGGTTTGAGTTTTTCAAAACTGGATTTTTTTTTTTAAATGCTGTGAGCCGCTGCCTGTTTCGATCGATCCAACCTGTTTTAAGATCGATCGAAATTTGCTTAAAATCCTTTTAGAAATCTCGAATTGATTCGATCGATCGAATGTAATTTTCGATCAATCGAATATCGTGGAAAAGGTTTTTAAAATATCAGACTTTGAATAGTTCAAAACATTTTTTCAAACTTTTCAAACCTTTTTCTTCTCTCTCTGACTCGGCAAGGCACTACAGCGAATTTTTTGTCGTTTTCTCCCAAAATTTTTGCAAGGATTCTCTCTCCTTGAGCCGGTATGACTATCTTACCCTTCCTTTTGAGTTTATTTTCACATTTCATGCATTTTTCATGCATTTTATTTTGGGATTTTCAAACCTAAGGAATTTGGGATTTTTGTTGATTCAAGCCCTATTTTGTGAAATTGATCAATGGGTTTTTGTTGGGACATGATATAAACTTGCTCTTGGTGGTTTAATTTGATCAATTTTGGGTTTTGTGAAAAATTGAATTTTCTAGGGTTTGCATTGAATCCGAATTAGGGATTTTGTTCCATTAGGTTGAAATTGATGAAATTGGCTTGTTGTTTTGATGTAATTAGGCATTATAATCTATGTGTTGTGTTATGTAATGCTCAATTCATCAATTTGTTTCAAAATTTTCAAATGGTTTTTCAAATTTTTGGGGTTTTTGTTAGAAACTCTATGCTCAAGCCAATTTTGTGCAATTGAACTTAATTTGAACTTTGTTTACTACATTAGTACATGCATCATGACATTGTAACTATTCATGCATCATATAGATTTTTACTCTATATTTTTGTTGTGCTAACTAGCAGTCTACCCTTGGTTTTTGTTTTTTTTTTTTTTTTTCTCTTTGTGTCTTTGTCCTTTCCTTAGCACTATGCCTAGGAAGACTAGGGCTCGTAGGTCTATTCCCTCACCTACTCCTTCCCCTCCTCCCTTTGACCGAGAGAGGTTTCCTAGTGAGAAAAATCAAGAGATTTATGATACACTGAACCTTAAGAGGAAGATATGGTCTGAGCGTTCTGTCATCTTAGATGAGCTTGATCCTGCCATTAGGGAAAACTTTGAGCGTAGGGGCTGGTTACCCTTGGTGGATATTTCTGATCCTCCTCCACCTGCTACCTTGATTAGAGAGTTCTTTTCAAATATCTCTATCCGCGTCTATGATTCCAACACTTTGGTAAAGAGTTGGATACAAGGCGTAGAGTACACCATTACTCCTAAGGTAGTGGTTGATGCTCTAGGGGTACCTTTGGTACAACACCCTGTTTACCCTTATGATGAGTCTCCTTTATTGAGTGATGTCATGTCTTACATCACTGGGTCTTCTATCCAGTGGGGTTCTGATCCTAGGATCACCACTGCTGAGCTTTCTGAGTTACATTATCTCTTCTTTAGGATAACGTGTCACTCTTTCTGGCCCATTTCTCATCTTCACACCATTCCTCTCAAGCGGTGTGTATTTTTGTATGCTCTTGTCACTGATGCTCCTATCAGTTTTTCCCATTTGTTTCTTCGTTCTTTGAACGAAGTTTATAGGAGTTCATCTTCTTCTCATGCCCTTGTTCATCCTATTTTCATTCATAGGATTTTACTATATCTTGATCTTGGTGGCTTTCCTTCCTCTGAGCCCGTTCATGTGATTGCTCCTATAGGTGCGTCTTTTCTTAGACAAAGGGCTACTCACCTTCGAGTTGGCTCTAAACACCCTAGGTCTGCGCCTTCTGGTTCCGCACCTCCTCCCTCTTCTTCTACAGGTCCTGCCTGATGTTGCTGCTACTGCTACTATTCCTCCACCTCCATCGGATGACTTTGATATACGTCGCACTTTGGAGACTGTCATGACCGTTCAGGTGGCTCATGGTCAGCTTTTGGTGGACTTATTTGACGAGATCTGTGCTTTGTGTGCTGATCTGGCGCATTTGCGTTCGCCCTCACCACCTCTTTTTAATGATGGCTTGTGATTACTCTTTGGCATTCCGTCACAAAAAGGGGGAGTAGTGTTTGTAGAGGAGTTTTGTAGTTAGTGGGAGACTTTTTTGTTTAGAGGAGCTAGTGGAGATGTTAGATTGTATCTAGGCACTTCACTTTGTCTATCATTTTTTTTTTTGGGTTATTCATGTTAGGGGGAGTAACATTGTTTTTGATATACATGATATATTCTTGATTCTTGTTTTCTTTGGATTCACTGTTTATTGATTTATATTTCTGAGTTGTTCATTGATATATGTCTTTATTATGTGTTGTGTGAATCATACAAGAATGTTATACCTGTTTATTTACTATTTTCTGTCACACATGCGTTTATATTTTTTTTTTTAGTGTTTCAGGAATATACAGGTTGATTCAATTGAGCTGTTGTCTACACTTGCAACTGATGGATAGTAGTTAGGATTGAATTTTAGTTTTTATGAGCATTGTTTTTGTAAAGGGCTTTCACTTGTAAACTTTGAGCTTTGTGTTTATGTTTGTGTTTTGTCATGGATTGCCAAAGGGGGAGTTTGTTAGGTTCTAAAGATTTAGGAATTTATGTATTTAGAACTCTAATTTGTATTATTGGCAAACCATGATCAAAACAGGTTGTTTATTCTTGTTTAGGCTTGCTTTAAGTTGTGTCTTTCATGTAAAGTTGGAATCGAGAAGCTGTAGATGCATTGGTGCATTTCGGCCTGGCTCGATCGATCGAAAGAAAGACTCGATCAATCGAATCACGGCCAGAATACTTTTCTGCAGAATTTTCCAACTCAGCCCTAACTCATTAAACGTTTTGGGTTTTCTGTTTTTACCCTAGGTATATAAAGAAAAACCCTAGCCACGTTTTGAGAGTGGCTCCTGTTGTATTGTTGCTATACTTTTATGTTTTGTGTAAATCTCTTGTGAGATCTAGAGGAGCTTTCCTTTACACAAAACTTAGGGTTTTCAAGGTAGAGATAGTATCAACATCTTGATGATCAACTCGGTTACTGCCATTGGAGCTTAAAGAATAACAAGCGTGGGTGCTTAGAGCTGATTGGAGAATTCAAGAAAGAAGGAGTCCATAGATTCGGAGCTTGACGTGGTCGTGTCAGTAAGTTCTACTGGTAGGTAGCTTTAGGAAGTCAAGTGGGGAGCTTGTAAGTCCTTTTGTATGAACTTCGATCCTTTCACATAGTGGATTCAGTTTACCTTGAGGATAGCTAGGTCAAATCCTCCCCAGGTTTTTACCGTGTGGTTTCCTGGGTGATCATATCATTGTGTTATTTATATTTCCGCTACTTTATATTTTTGATATGATTGTATGTTTGTGATAACCTA
Source organism: Quercus ilex subsp. ballota (assembly GCA_032727855.1). Lineage (NCBI taxonomy): Eukaryota > Viridiplantae > Streptophyta > Magnoliopsida > Fagales > Fagaceae > Quercus > Quercus ilex. The sequence continues at coordinate 3,229,101 of CM064919.1, forward strand.
GAATTGCATAATTTGACTAAGTTAATCACTTGGCTAATTAACTAGGTTAATCTGGTTGGTTTAAGGGGTCTAAAACCGTTCATCACTATTGTTCTGTAAGCCTACAAAACACCTAGTAATTCATCCAGCCATATTCCCTTTGCCCCCTCAAGCCGAGTCTTGATGATTTTCAATAAGGATCGGTTTGCTACTTCTGCTTGTCCGTTAGCCTGTGGGTGGAAGGGTAAGGAATAATGATTCTTGATTCCAAGTTGTTCACAGAATTCTCTGAAGGGTGTGTTATCAAACTGTCGTCCATTATCAGATACTAGCACTCTTGGTACTCCAAATTTGCATACAATACTTTTCCAAACGAAGTTTTTGACATTTTGTTGTGTAATTTTCACCAAGGGTTCAGCTTCCACCCACTTAGTGAAATAATCTATCCCCACCGCCAAAAACTTCATCTGTTTGGTTCCAGTTGGAAATGGGCTTAAAATATCCAAACCCCATTGTGCAAAAGGCCAAGGGGCCATCATTGGGGTAAGATATTCTGATGGCTATCTAGGTATATTACTGAAACGTTGACATTGATCACATACCTTAACATATGTCTTAGCATCAGCTTGGATGTTTGGCTAATAGTACTCTGCACGGATGACCTTGTGGACGAGTGATCTAGCTCCTGAGTGATTACCACATGCTCCTTCATGAACTTCCCTCAATACATAATTCGCTTCGTCTAGAGCTAAGCACCTCAGGTATGGTTGTGAAAAACCTTTTTTGTACAGCACTTCGTCCATAAGGATGTATCTGGCTGATTTAACTTGAGCTTCCTAGCTTCGTCGTTCCCCTCTGGAAGCCTTCCGTCCTTCAAGTATGATACTATCGGGGTCATCCAATTTTCTTCACCTTCTATCTGCAACATTTCTAGGAAGTCTATACTAGGCATGTATTGTATTTCATCAAATTCACCCATTGCTTCGTTCGTGGAGGCTTCCTTCACTAGAGTATCTACTTCCATGTTCTCTTCCCTTGGGATTTGAACAAAATCAGCTTCTTTGAATTTCTTCATAAGGCGTACTACCTTCTTCAAATATCTCTTCATTCTATCTTCCTTGGCTTCACATGTCCCATTTACTTGGCCTATAACCAACTGAGAGTCTCCTAAGACAAGTATTGAATCTGCTTCCACCGATTTAGCCAATTCCAACCCTTTAAGAAGGGCTTCATACTCTGCTTCATTATTAGTCGTTTAGTACTACAAGCGAACTTTGTGCTCCAGTTTATCTCCTTCTGGTGACTACAAAACAACTCCTATACCTCCTGCATACATTGTAGATGATCCATCTACATGGACGACCCATTTTTTATTGTCTTCTTTCTCATCCAAGTCCTCATAACTTGGAGTGAACTTTGCAATGAAATCTGCCAGGGCTTGAGCTTTTATTGCATTCCTCGGTTGGTACCGAATGTCAAACTCACTGAGCTCAACTGCCCATTGAATTAGTCGTCCTGCAGCTTCAAGTTTGTTCATTGCCTTCTTGAGTGGATGATCAGTCATGACATTGATGACATGACCTTGGAAGTAGTGTCTTAACTTCCTAGAAGCTGTTATTAGTGCGAAAGCTAACTTCTCTATCAGTGAGTACCTTCCTTCTGCCCCTCTCAGTGCTCGGCTAGTATAATATATAGGCTTCTGCACCTTTTCTTCCTCCCTGATCAACGCTGAACTCACGGCATGCGGGGACACTGCTAAGTATAGATATAGTTCTTCTCCTAGAACGGACGGACTTAGCAATGAGGCTGTGGTAAGATAGTGCTTTAGATCCTGGAAGGCCCTCTGACACTCGTCCGTCCATTCAAATGCCTTCTTGAGAATTTTGAAAAAGGGTAAACACTTGTCAGTGGCTTTTAAGACAAACCTGTTCAGAGCTGCAACTTGTCCAATTAGGGATTGGACTTCCTTGATGTTCTTCGGTGGTTCCATGTTCAATATGGCTTGGATCTTGTCTGGATTTGCCTTAATTCCTCTCTCTGAAACCATGAATCCTAAAAACTTTCCTGACGATACTCCGAATGCACATTTAGTCAGGTTCAGCTTCATCTTGTATCGACTAAGTGTTTCAAAGGTTTCCTGAAGATCGTCTAAGTGGCTTCTCTCGTCTAAACTCTTCACAAGCATGTCATCCACGTACACCTCCACATTCTGTCCTATCTGTGGACGGAACATGTGATTTACCAACCTTTGGTAAGTTGTCCCTGCATTCTTTAGACCAAAGGGCATCACTTTGTAACAAAACAAACCTTGACTGGTAATAAAGATGTCTTTTCTTGGTCTGCCTCGTCCATCTTTATCTGATTATATCCTGAGAAGGCGTCCATGAAGCTTAACAGTTGATGGCCAGCTATAGAATCGACCAGTTGATCAATACGTGGCAAAGGATAACTATCCTTAGGGCAAGCCTTGTTCAAGTCAGTGAAGCCTACGCACATCCTCCACTTGCCATTTGCCTTCTTCACCATTACTACATTTGCTAACCAATCCGGGTAATAGACTTTTCAGATGAACTGTGCTGTGGTTAGTTTCTAAACCTCTTCCTTGATAGCCTTCTCTCGTTCAGGGGCGAACACCTTCTTCTTTTGACGAATAAGCTTAGAAGAAGGGGACACGTTCGATCGATGAGTAATTACACTTGGATCAATGCCAGGCATGTTGTCATGACTCCATGCAAAAACATCGGCATTCTTCTTCAGAAACTGGACGAGGTCTTCTTTCGCCTTCTCTTTCACACTTGTTCCAATCCTAGTGAACTTCTCAGGATCATTTTCTTGTAATAAAACATCTTCCAATACTTCAGTCGGTTCTGCAACAATTCTTCTTTCTTCTATACTCATGGTCTGCATCTGCTCGTCCACAGCCAACATGGCTAGATAACACTCTCTAGCTGACAACTGATCTCCTTGTGCTTGCCCAATCCCGCACTCCGTAGGAAATTTGACTTATAGATGGTAGGTAGATGTTATTGCCTTCCAACTGTTTAAAGTTGGTCTTCCAATGATGGCATTGTATGAGGATGAACAATCCACCACAAGGAAATTCACTTCCTTAGTTATCTACTGCGGGTATGACCCCACCACTACAGGTAATGTAATGGTGCCGACGGGCTGCACTTTCATTCCTCCAAATCCTATTAGTGGTAAGCATGCTAGACGAAGTTGATCTCGTCCAAGCCTCATCTGCTGGAAGGCGAGATAATACAATATATCCGCCGAGCTTCCATTATCCACCAACACCCTCCTGGTTGTATAATCCGCAATGAGTAGGGTAATGACGATTGCATCATCATGTGGATAATGGATCCTCTCAGCTTCTTCGTCCGTAAAAGAGATGGTTGGCTCATCTGTTTCCTTCGTCCTTGGGGGTTGTCCAGAGAGTTGGACGTTTTGCACCGCTTTGAGATATGTCTTCTTTGCCTTGGAAGATTGTCCTGTCCCACCAATGATAACCCTTATTTCTCCGAGTGGGGGCCGTGATCACTCTTCCATCTTTGCTTTCAATTTTTCATCTTTATGATCCCTTCTAACGAAATGCCTCAACTTTCCTTGTCTAATGAGATTCTCAATCTGCTGCTTCAAGTCATAACACTCATCCATGTCATGCCATGATCTCTATGGAAGCGACAATATTTATTCTTATTGCGCTTGTTAGGATCTCCTTTCATCTTCTCTGGCCACTTCAAGGAAGGATCATCTTTGATTTGCATGAGCACCTGATCGAGTGGGGTATTCAAAGATGTGTAATTCTGATTCCTTGCTGATGGGCCTGCCATCCTGTTATCTCTGTCTCGATCCTTTTTATCTTTTGTTCGTCCCTTCTTTGGACGAGGCCCTTGTTCAGAGTGACGCGTGGGGTTGACTTCCATTCTCTCAGCTCTCTTCCTCTTCTTAGCTATGATTGCGTCTTCTGCGTTCATATAGTTTTTGGCTAAATGGACGAGTTCAGCCATGGACTGGGGCTCTTTTTCATACAGCTTGTGAATGAATAAGTCCGAGTTAACCCCATTGTGGAAGGCTGCCAATAGTAGCTTGTCGTCCACCTCGTCTACTATTAGGACTTCCCTGTTGAAGCGGGTGATGAAGGAACACAGGCTTTCATTCTCTCCTTGCTCTATGGTTAACAAGCTGGACGAGGAACGCTTGTGTCTCTGTCCCCCAATGAAATTATTAATAAATAATTTGCTTAACTCCTCGAAAGAACTTACAGAATTCGAGGGTATTTTGCTAAACCAGACTCGCGCTGGCCCCTTAAGTGTGGTAGGGAAGCCTCTGCACATAATCTCGTTCGGGACCCCTTGGAGATGCATTGTAGTCTTGAAAGTAGCGATATGATCGAAAGGATCACGCGCTCCATCATACGAATCCAAGGAAGGTATTTTAAACTTCGAAGGCAGGGGATGGCCATTGATGGAAGCCGTGAAAAAGGAATCTGTTCGGTGAACCAAATCCTCTACAGGATTTGCCCTTCTCATGTTCTCCTTCATCTCATCCATAACCTTCCTCATCTGATCCATTTCCTTCTCCAAATGTGGCACCCTTCGCGAAGTGGTGCCTCTTAATTGAGTCTCAGGCTCAGCATTTCCCCCTCTATCTTCTTGACTCTGGGATTGTCTCTCAGCATATCCTTCACGGCGCTGCCTCTCTATCTCCCTAGCCAACTCTTGATTCTAGCGAGTTAACTCCACCATAGCGGCCGCCATGGATTGCATGTGTTGGATGGAAGGCGGCTGCATGACAGGCGCTGATTGGTGATCTCGGTGGGGATGGTTGGAAGCATCCTTACTCTCTTGGTGGCCTGGGCTAGTGGCCCTTGATCTAGTCCGAACCATACAGCCTTTTGTCGAAGAAAGATAAACTGCCAAACTTGAAGTTTTCTCTATTCCCCACAGACGACGCCAACTGATGATGAACAGAATCAGTAGGTTGGACAACTCGGCTTCGATGGGCTGAAAGTGGTAGCGAAGGCCTGAAAAATAAACAAAATATCAAAGGAACTGGGGTGGACCGGCCTAAGACCCTCCGCTAAGTTAGTATCTTCTCATGAATGGAGTTCTAACTATATTAGAGTGATGTCAGAATGCTCTCAGACCTTTACTTGATTCAGACCGGTCCTTATATAGGGAACTTTGGGGCGGTTATTAGTTTAATAACTTCCCCCAGATTTATGGAATCCGGACATAACTTCCTCAACGGCTATAGAAATTACAACCGCTGCTGGAAGTTACATACTTGGGAGGAATTGGTGGCGGTGAACACGGGTTGATTAACCGCTCCAGAATTTGCTAAGTGTTGCGTGGTCGTCCATGTGCTTTGCCCATGGACGACTCTTTGTATACAGACTGATGTTGTGTGGTCGTCCATGAGCTATGCACATGGACGACTCTTCCGTCCTGATTGCCTGAGGTTTATTCAATTGATCAATACTCAGGGACGACATGTCTGGACGAATCAGAGATGGTCCGGCCATTTGGCTAACTGATGATCATGGACGACTCCTCTGGACGAACCATAGATAATAATTTTCGCTATCCCATCAAAAATGATCAACAACATGGAGAAGAAACATTGCAATATCCGTGCTCAGCGAGCAAACTAAACTATATCTCTTTCTCTCTCTTTGACTCTATGCAAATGTATGCACAAAAATATTCTCTTTGAAGTTTTTCAATCAAAAGTTGTTTTTATGAATAAGTCACTATGAATATATTTATTAGTGAACATACATATTGTTCAGGAAAAAATTGTTGTGTATAGGCTTATTGACTCAAAAAATAAATTATAAAATATTATTATTTGAACAAGATGGCCCAATCCATACGTGCCTAAGCCCAATCTAATGCCCAACCCATAAACATATTAACATTTTTCTAACAAATTGTTCTTCACATGGATTTCAAGCTTAATAAGAGTTACACATTGATTAAGATATACACTTTCTCACTTAAAATTGTTGACATGCAGGTATAAAAAGAAAAGATATGGGATTATAGAAGGATGCTTGGGTCAAGAGTGTCAGGTGCAATGCCCTCATAGCATTCACACTATTTGACTCTAAGTGTGAAATTACCATTGGAGTATTTGCTTATTTGGTGGACTTGATAATTTATACTGCAAAACAAAACCATTGTATCACTCAATTTCCACTTGCCAAGCATCTTCCACTACTTTGGAACTTGATGGCTCTTTAATCCACATAGTTTTGAATCTGAAAGGCCTAACAAAATGGGGGCAGAGGTCTGAATTGGGAGCAACTAATAAATGTCTCACTCCCACTTTTGGAAACATGAATTGCCACTCCTGGTTTAATATTCCCTCATGCTACACTTACTATTGAAATCTCCAATTGTTAGCCAAGGACTAACAAAGGAATCCACAACATTGTTGACCCGTTCCCAAAAAGATTGCTTTCCCATTAAGGGAATGAGGGCCATAAACAGAGTATAGCATCCAAGCTTGCTCAGGAGTCAGGATGGTCAAATACAGCAAAGAAGCCACCAAATTTTTATTAGAATACACTAATTCAATATCAACCCCCATCCTTTACAAACTACTTCACCTTCAGCCTCGACACAAAAACTATATACAAAGTCAATCCTCTGCTTTATCCAATCTATTTTATTTGAATTAACTTTTGTTTCAACCAATAACACTAAATCCAGATATTTTTTTACCTATATATGAGGGATCTAAGGAAAACAACATATTTACCTATATATATATATATATATAGTTTTTGACGACATTTTTTCCTATATATATTTACCTACTTCCTTTGATGCACTTTTTTTTTCCCTTTCTCAACTTTTCCCTCTTAAGTAATATTGTTAATTACACAATCTGGAGGCAAATCCGCACGGACCGCACCTACCACTTAATCCCAAATGGAAACCTAATAGTCTGTAACACCGTTATCGTACATTATATTTTAATTTGATAATAATGCTACAATCACAATCTATTTTACAATATTTTTACAAATTATTATTGTAACTAATTGTTACTAGTTCTCATTTGAGCTCACGACTAATAAACAGTTGAACATCACATTTTCTTATCAATAATCACTTATCATATTGGCATTTTGTAAAATAGTTTCTAGCTATAGCAGTTTCCTTCATTTGAGCTTAAACCTTTAAAGGAAATTTCTGAGAAGAAACTTAAAAGCGTTGGCATCCGCAATTGGGGGAGTAACAACTGATATTTTTTTTTAGTTCAACACACAATCATTGAGTTATTTCTTAATTTCCAAGTCAATGGCCCCACTGAATGAAGCTTATTGCTTTCTCAATCAGCAAATCAATCGTAGTACACTTCTTATCTATTTATTTTATAAACCCCAGAAGCTTTATCATTCTTAAAAGCTCACACTAACAAACAAGCAAGCAAAATATGGAGTCAAGTGGTTCTTGTAGAGATGTTTGCTTCTCACCTTCAAAGACTAACGGAAGAGAGAAAGGAGAGAGAGTAAATTCTTTGTCCTCTTGGGAGATGGACTCACTCATTGCGCTTTGTGACACCTTCTTGCCGTCCATTGATGTTTCCAACCTTACAACCGATGACTCTGTTGTCAAATTCTACACCACCTCTGCTTCTATGGCTGGCACTCCAGAACGAGTAAGATTATACTATCCACACCCATTTTAATTATTTTTCTGATAATTACATACATGGGGAAGTGTTTCGAATCTTGATTCTTCTAGTAAAAAAGACTAAACAATATCACTAAGTTCGAAAACTCTTACCGTATTACAAGCATATGTCTTAGGTTGTTGGAAAATAAAGATTTTGGAAAGTAATTTTACAAAAAAATATACAATTTTTGCTGTTGTCGTTTAGACCCATGTGGTAGGTTTTGTTAACGTTGAAGTGTTTCTTTTTAATATTAAATGTTATGGGGATTATTTATTTTTTTTTTTATGTAGAAGTACTTGAATATGCATGTAGGTTGGGGCACTGATAAGCGACAGACTGAAACACCCAAAGAAGTGGCTGATGAGAGTGGCATTATGGGTGTTATCAACTTGGATTGGGACCTTAATACTATGTGGGAGAGCAAGCCTTTCTAGTCAATTTCCATACTTTAAAAGATTTTCTCAGGTATCTCCCCAAAAAAGAGAAGAAATAGTGCTTTCATTATCTCTTAGTTATTTCTATCTACTAAGAATGCTCAGCAAGGCCATGAAGATTCTCACACTCTATGCTTTCTTCACTCAGGTTAGAATTAATTATTTGGAATTGTGTTAATGTTGGCATTCTTCTAGCATATATGATTATTTGGAATTGTATTATATAATTTATTAATCCGATGCATGCTGAACACATGGACACCCCCCACCTAATAAGAGAGGGCAAATAATATAGTTTGTAATATTTATGTAGTAAAAATTCTTACAAAAGTATTGTACAGAAAAAGAAATTAAAACTTCCATTATTTTTATATGAGTCTTGGTAGGAGATTATAAATTTTAATATATAAATGTTACAAACTAGGGTGTCGCTACTCGCCAATTACAAAAAAGTAATTCAAATATTCATTTATTAAAATATTAAAATTTACCAATCACATTCATTATTATAACAGTTTGTAAGCAATTTGTAGTAGAATATGCAGTAACTTTAGCATTTGTCATTTTAGATCTACCACCCGTCATCTAAGAATTCATAACTAATTTTGAATAACTAAAAATTTTAAGTATATTTTTCCCGTACTCAAGTTCTCAGGTCTACACTATACCTTGAATTTTTGTTTGAAGAACCTGAAATATGGTATTAAAATACATCAATCAAGATTCAAAGCACATACATACATAAACATGCACATAAGTATATAATCATATATTTGTATATAGAAAAGAAATAACAATTTCACTTTTTAGTACTAGAGTGAATTATAACTCATAGATATATTATACACAAAATTATATTATATATATATAAGATAATTATTTTAACTAGAATAATTATCTTCTTCCTAAATTTTAATGAGCATATAAAAGCCATCTAATTTGCTATAGACATATAAAAATATCCACTCAAATTAAAAACCCCCTAAGCATCTCCCGTCAAAGCAATGATTAATTATGATCTTTCATATAATAAAATTCCATTATTATCTTCATAGTGAATTTTAAACAATTTCCCACTCAATGTAAATTACAAAATTGTTTGTTAAAATCAAATAGAAAAAAGATTTCAAGAACCAAGATGCAAGAGCAAATTTTAGCATATAAGAGAAAAACTAGAAATAAGAAATTATTTTGTTTCTTTTGGGGGAATTGGGGCAACTCAAATTGTTAAAGTGCCACTGACCATTTACACTGGCAAGTACACAAGTTCACAACTTAACAACATTATTAATATTTTTTTTTTATTTATAGTATTGATGTACTATGATTACTATGTCAGACTTTCTTTGTAATTTACCCTCCTAGAGAGATTGGAATATGTTAAAAAACCAGGAACTTATTGTTACTACTAGAAAGTTTTTTTTTTTTTTTAAATGATATACTGGCATACCAATACCAATATTCAATTTGAATCTATAATTGCAGATTTACAGAAAACAAAATGTATAGTTGCATATTCAGGAAAATTCATGTATGTTATGTTTCACTCTGAACCTACATGCCCAAATTAACATGTCCAGGTGGATGAGAAGGACGATAACCTATCATGGAAAGCAATTGGTTATAGTGGACCTAACCCAGAATTCAAAACCGAAACTGAGCAGTCCAAGGCATTAAAAAAAATTGGATATAAAGAATCTGATGAAGAAGAAGATGGTAGTAAAGAATGGTTTTGTGGACCTCTTTACAGAGGCCTCATCAATCTAAAACAATCACTGGACATGGCTGCAAATACTCTACGTCAACTTGGATTTCCTGTCTCAGTTCTTTCTCAGAAAACCAATCCTCCCAGCCTATCTTATCCTTCTTTAATTATTCAATGTGATGCAGTAGTGATTGGTTCTGGCTCAGGTGGTGGTGTTGTTGCTGGTGTTCTAGCGAAGGCCGGTTACAAAGTGCTTGTATTGGAGAAAGGAAACTATTGTGCCAGGAAAAATCTGTCTCTTCTTGAAGGCCCAACTATGGATCAAATGTACCTATCCAGTGGTTTGTTGGCAACTGATGATATGGGTGTATTAGTACTTGCAGGCTCCACAGTCGGCGGAGGCTCTACAATTAACTGGTCAACTTCAATTAAGACACCCCAACATGTAATTAATGACTGGTGTGATCGCTATGAACTTGAACTATTTGGCAGTGAACTATACAAAGAAGCTTTGGATGTTGTTTGTGAAAAAATGGGAGTTCAGTCTGAATTCCAAGATGAAGGATTCAATAACGCGGTCTTGAGACAAGGTTGTCAAGAATTGGGTTATCCTGTGAAAAACATACCAAGAAATTCACCGCCGGATCATTATTGTGGTTGGTGTTGTTTTGGCTGCAAGGATGGAAGAAAGAAAGGCACATCCGAAACATGGCTTGTGGACTTGGTAAATTCAGGCAATGGTGCAATTCTTCCCGGTTGTGAGGCCATTAAAGTTTTAACCAAGACAAAGAAAGGAAGAGATAGGAAGACAGCAACTGGGGTTGCTTTCGAATTTAAGTACAAAGGAGCAAAAGACATTGCTGTGATAGAGTCTAAGGTGACTATAGTTGCGTGTGGCGCCATCAATACACCTGCATTGTTGAAAAAAAGTGGCTTGAAGAATGGTAACATTGGTAAGAACTTGCATCTCCATCCAGTGACAATGGCATGGGGCTACTTTCCAGATACACCTTTACCCAATGTTTGGCCAGAGGAAGACAAGAAGAGCTATGAAGGAGGGATAATGACAGCAATGTCTACAGTTGCTGCAAATTTGGATGGGTCTGGATATGGTGCCATAATACAGACGCCTTCATTGCACCCTGGTACATTCTCAATTTTAATGCCATGGATTTCTGGGACAGATATAAAAAACAGAATGTGCAGGTTTTCTAGGACTGCCCATATATTTGCATTGGCAAGGGATAAAGGATCAGGAACAGTGGTTTCACCAAACTCAATCAGTTACCCAATGGAAGTTGCTGATGAAGAGAGTCTAAAGAAAGGCTTAGAAAAGATACTGAGGATATTGGCAGCAGCAGGAGCTGAAGAAATTGGGACTCATCACTGCAAAGGAAAGACCTTAAATGTAAAGAAAGTAAGCTCACATGAGTTTGAGAGATTTGTGAAAGAGGAGAGTTCAAGGCCATTGAGAGGTCTTTCAGCACCAATATGTTCAGCACATCAGATGGGGAGTTGTAGGATGGGGGTTGATCCAAAGAAATCAGTGGTGAACCAAATGGGAGAAACGTGGGAGGTAGAGGGACTGTTTGTGGCAGATACAAGTGTGTTTCCAACAGCTTTAGGTGTTAATCCAATGGTCACTGTTCAGGCTATTGCTTATTGCACTGCTCAATCAGCTCTTCAAGTTCTTAGGGGGAAAATCTAGTGTTAGATTTTATACTTGTTGAGGGTAGCAAACTAGTTAATTCCAATGTTTTCATTGACTCCCTCGAGGCAGAGGCTCGAGGACATTATAAAGCTTCATGAGCACACCGGAGTAAATAATACCAAAAGAAGAACAAGGCAATTATGACCTTTGAGGATTATTTTCTTTAACAATCTCATTATGTTTAAAATAAATAAAAATTAAAAAAAATGAAAACCCATCTCATACCAAAATAAAACACAAATCTTTCACCACATATTTGTGATGTGGATTGAGAGTGACATGAAGGATAATATGATTTTATTGTATTGATCTTATAAATTAATGTGTCAATTTTTAAGCATATGAAAAAAATAATTAATTAAGAAATACATTTATTATATTATTAATGTGATATCAACTATTATATTTGTTACGACAGTTTGTAAACACTTTATAATAAAACGGGTAATAAACATCACTTGATTATTGGAAAAAAGAAAAAAGTAGTATCTTTAAAATGAGATGTATGGTAAGTTCTAGTTAACTCAATTGATAAAGTCTCTTATCGTTGAGTTAGAGTTCGTTTGATTGGAGTGAAAACAAGAGGGGTGGAAAATGAGGAAGAAAATTGTTTTCTTGCCAACCCCACTTTTTTGTGAAGATGGAGTTTCTCCCCAAATTGTCGAGAAAATGGAGGAGAAAGTGGGTTTAAGATAGGAAATTACTTATCTACCCCTCTCTCTCTTTGCACATTGGTTTCCTTTTTCTTTTTCTATTTTTTCCTTTTTCAAGATTTTTTTAAATGTCAATTTTTTTCTTATAAACTTTTTTTTTTTTTATGTAATAGGGGTATGAGAGTAAATTTATAGAAACACCATTTTCTATCCTCTCATTTTTCTTCTCAAGCAAACAAAAAAATTTTCCTGCATCTCCAACAAAACATACATAAGGGAAAAGTAAAATCTTTTCTATCCCCCACTTTTTTATCTCAACCATTTACTATCCTCCCACTTTTCTATCTCTCAACTAAGCAAACCTTAACACTTTGTTTGGACACAGTGAAAGAGGAGAGAAGAGAATGGATTAGAAAGGAAATGAAATACTTTCCATTGTTTGGTTACAATGATGGAAGGGCAGCAAAGAGAAAAAGAAAGGATTTTGTTTCTGCCGGGCCCAAAAAATTGTGTCCGCCCAAAATGGAAGGAAATGGAGCCTCCGTTTACTAAAATGGAAGGGGTTGGTTTTAAAGGAATTTACTAAAATGCCCACGTTTTCTCTTGAAACAAAATTCATATTTCAAAACTTTACTCTCCCTGTATAATAAGAAGCACACCAGCAAAGCAAAACACACAGTGATAGCCCACAAAGAGAGAAAGAGCTAGTTCAATCTCTACCTCATCAACCAGGTCTCTCTATCTCTCTCTCTCTCTCTCTCTCTCTCTCTCTCTCTCTCTCTAAACTAGTCACTTCATTATGAAATTTTATCTTTTGTGATTGTGCATTTGAAATTAATGAAGAGCTAACGTTTTATCTTAATATTATTTACTCATAATTGCTATGTGTTGGCATGGGTAAAATGAGATTGGGGTTCTAATTTTTATTTATTTATAAGGATTGCAATACCCAAACCAACAATTGATTGCATGGTAGATAGAATGAAGAAATAAGGTTTAGGGCATGGACTGAAATTGGATTTTTTTTTTTTTTTTTTAATTAGCTACAATTAACGATATGTTGTGTAAATATCAAAGCACTTGTAAAGCTTATTTTCCTAGATGTTGTTAAGTTGTATATGTTGCAAGGTCCACTGAAACAAAAACCCAATCCTTATGGGGATGGACTAGGTTTTGTTTGAAAAAAAAAATAGCTATAGTTAATGATATGTGGTTGTAAATTTGAATGCAACATTTCTAAAGCTTATTTTCCTATTTGATGCTAAGTTGTATATGTTGCAAATATGAAGAAAGAATAATATCTTAGGTCCCTGAAGTTAAGAAATAAAAAAAAATTAAAAAGATTAAATTTTGCTGGAAAAAGGAGAAACAAAAGAGAGAAGTGACCTAATAAGAGAGTAGTAAATATGAGAAAGAGAAAAACAAAGAGAGATAAATTGGTCTCCGGTACTTAATAATTACTGCAAATGTATATGTTTCTTCGCTTTTTTTTCTTTTTTTTTATTTGATACTAAAAAAATTATTTTATTTATTGGCTAATATTTAGGCTTACTTAATACTATTACAATAAATAAATAATAATAATCCTATTGGTTAAAATTTGAGGGCCTTTTTCTTACTTAGGGTCTTAGGCGATCACATTAATTGCTTCTATAATGAAGCCGGCACTATGTATTTTGTTTATGTAGTTCTAGAATAGGTTAAGTTCGTGTCTAATCTATTCTAATATGGCATTGAGGAGGGATTTTTTCATAGGCAGTATTGGGATGTATCTAGTTATTATAATGCTATTTAGATATAACACGTGAAGAGGAAAAATTATGCATGACAAAGCTATTTGGACAGAGGTGGCACAGACAGACGTGGTTTGTACGGACCGAACGGCCACGTAGCATCCAGCCCATTATTATGTGGTCTCCAAGGAACCTTAAATGGAAAATACTTGCGACACACGATTAGCCCTGGTTTGTAAAGTCCCAACATGAGTAGAATTCTAAAATATACACGTATTAATGAGTATCTTCCCCATAAGGAAAAGACTTGTTCCACAAGCAAAGGAGTCTGGCCCTACGCTACTATAAAAACCCAATGACCCTCAAGAAAAATGTACGCATAATTAATCCCTCTCTAGCACTCTAGAGTTGAAAGAGGTTATAACTTGACCTTCGGAGGGTAATTGGCCAGCACCACACCGATGCTCTCTACTAGGTCTTCCCCTTTTTATTGTGCAGGTGCTGTTTAGAGTTTGCGAGTATCGTGTGGCTCACTGGTGAATTTCTCGGCATCATCAGTTGACGCCGTCTGTGGGAAAGGCAGCTAATATTCATAAGTCGTATTACCGTTTCCTGGACAAAAAGGGTTGCATGGTACTCACTCGCTCAATGGCAACCACAAACGACGTTCAAGGAAAGGAACCTCCCGCAACTGCCCTCGAGAGACAGGTTCGAACTCTCGCCACAGCTATAGAACACCTCACCAAACAAAACCACGAATTGGAAGAACAGCTGCGCCAGAAGAATGCCCCACAAGAAGATCAAGAAGGGAACAGCATTGAAAGGAGAAACCAAGAAAAACCTGAGGGCAGCAATGCCCTAAGCAGACCTGAAAGGCAAAACTTGAGCATGCCATCCCTCACAGACGCAACTCCGCCGCATATAGTTGCTAAAATGCAGGCGATGAAGGATCAGATGGAGGTCATGATGAACGTGCTCAAAGGGCGAGTGTCCAGTGATCTAGACGATTTGGTCAACCGCATCAACTCGCCCTTTACCGCGGCAATCAACTCCTTCCCCCTACCCCACAAATTTCGCATGCCACATATAGATAGTTACGACGGAGTAAAGGATCCTCTAGACCATCTAGAGACCTTCAAGACCCTGATGCATCTTCAAGGGATAGCGCACGAGATCATATGCTGGGCCTTCCCAACTACACTCAAGGGTCCTGCGCGAATATGGTTCAGTCGACTGACGCCAAACACCATCAGCACTTTCAAGGAGCTGAGCGCTCAGTTCACTGCACACTTTATTGGAGGGCACAGATATAAGAAGTCCATGGCGTGTTTAATGAGTATTAAGCAACGGGAGGACGAGACACTGAGAGCCTACATAACGCGCTTTAATAAGGAAGCGCTCTCAATCAATGAAGCCGACGACAAAATACAAGTAGCGGCTTTCACAAACGGGCTGTGGAAGGGTAAGTTCTTGTTCTCTTTATACAAGAACGACCCAAAGACCATGTCAAAAGTACTCTACAGGGCAACCAAATACATGAATGATGAAGACGCATTGCTAGCTCAAGAGGAAAAGCCTAGAAAAAGGGAGCGACAGGAAGATGCTCAACAGGACCGAGATCAAAAGGATGACAAACGCTCCAAGCCCCCTGCAAGGAAATTCACGAATTTCACCCCGTTGATTTCCCCAATAGACCAGGTACTAATGCAGATCAAGGACGAAGAATCCCTAATCTTTCCTGAAAAGTTAAAGGGAGATCCCAATAAGCGATTTAGGGACAAGTATTGCCGTTTCCACCTTGATCGCGGACATGATACGGCTGACTGCTACGACTTAAAACAACAAATCGAAGCCCTTATTAGACAGGGAAAATTGCAGAAGTTCGTCAGCAAGGAAATGACGGATCAGTAACATCAAGAGCAGCCACCTCGACAAGAAAATGAGCGCCCGAGACCACCTATAGGGGACATAAGAATGATCATAAGGGGCACGGCAACTATGAGGTCATCCAAGAAGACCAGAAAGACATATCTCAGGATGGTTCATGTTAGAACATATGTGTGTTCACTTGTTAAGAACATATGTCACTTATTTATGTAAATTGGCTAATCCTTTTGACAAAACACACTTTACTTGTAATTGGGTAGTTCTAGGTGTTTTTAATACTTCAAGAAATAAGGTTTTAAGAACAAGTGTTGAAGTCATCAAGTCTGTCTAAGAAAAAGCAAGCTGAAGTGCAAATTCATTAATTCTCGACACCTTCTCAATAGCTACCTCGACACCTGCTATCTGTCGAGAATTACAAAATCAGATTTTCTGATGTGATTTCCTTGGGATCCGTGAATATGCTTTTAGGCCTTCTTTTCTTCTAACCCTAAACATATAAAAGGATTGTTTTAAGAGCCGTCAAATTGTACACAAGTTGCAAAAGCGTTGAGCAATCGTTGTTCAAGCAAATTGTGATCAAAAGACGAAGTTCTTGACCTAGTTCATCTTCTCTCAAGAAGTTGATGTGTATTTGCACCAAAGAGTTTTGTGACCAAGCATCTTCCTGATCTTCATCGTGTAGGATGAACTAAAGAATTTTGCAGCCAACCTCTCCTTCTTAGTTGGTGTTTGAAGTCGCGTACTGGGATCCGCGCATTGGTTAGTCACATACTTGGGAGCCGTGCATCAAATGTGAAAATTGTCACTACAGATTAAGTCCAATTCGGTATTGGGGTAAGAGTTCAATTGTAGGTTGGTAAGGTACTTGGAATTCCTTTACTTGTAACCACTTGATTTGATAATAGTGGAGTTTCGGGAGTGGTGACCTGAAAATCACCCGGTGGGGTTTTTGTCGTTAGGGTTTTCCCCATTCGTAAACAAATCACAGTGTTATTTAATTTCCGCTGCATATTTAGTTTTTGGTGATTTGTTTGTGCTTCCACGCAATTAAATGATAAATTGATTAATTAATAACTTGGCTAATTAATTAATTAGTTTAATCACAAAGGATCATTCAGATTATGGCCTATCAGTTCATAACGTCCAGCTAACGGGCTCCGTACCAAAGATAGCACGGATAGAGAGCCCAATCGTAGGATTCTCAAAAGAGGATGCCCGACGTCTTCACCACCCTCATGATGACGCACTTGTCGTCACCTTACGAGTGGGGGACTTCAACATGCACCGGGTGCTGATCGACATTGGTAGCTCAGTAGACATCCTATACTACCCGGCGTTCCAGCAGATGAGAATTGATAAAGAATGGTTAATATCGACAAATGCTCCGCTGGTTGGTTTTGGAGGTACGAGGGCATTCCCATTAGGCGCGGTCACTCTTTCAGTAACATTAGGTGATTATCCTCAGCAGATCATTAAGGATGTGACTTTCCTTGGGGTCGACTGCTCATCCGCTTATAATACTATCATCGGATGACCCACCCTTAATTCATGGAAGGCGGTAACATCAACATACCACCTAATGATCAAGTTTCCTATGGAGGACGGGGTTGGAGAGCTACGAGGAAATCAGGTGGCCGCACGCGAGTGCTACATTGCCATGATGGAGACTGATGATCATCAGCAAACCATGTACGTAGAAGAGCAACGAACCATGGCAGAGGAAGGGAACCCACCACCTCGAAACACAAGACGGGCAAAAGTTGCAGAACCCATGGAACACAGAGCACCTACAAAAATACTATCAGTAGAGATAATATGAAGAACAACGGCGCTCCCTAATTTCCCAGTTTTTTTAGTTTTTTAGTTTTACTTAGTCAATCTTTTGCTATAATATGTTTTTAAGCCCAAAGGGGCAAGTACTTTTCTACAAATGCATGATTTCTTAATAAGAGGAATATTTAAACACAACTATGTTTTCCTACCTGCATTCCTACAAAGTCCACAAGATGGACGGATCACCTCAAGAGGGTAAACACTCCCACAAAGTGAATGGATCATCCCAAGAGGATGAAAATTATAAGTCCACAAAGTGAACGAATCATCCCAAGAGGATGAAAATTACAAGTCCATAAAAGAGGACAGATATAAATTTCAGTCCACAAAGTAGACGAATCATCCCAAGATGATGAAAATTACAAGTCCACAACCCCATGTGGATGACCAACAAAGTGACGATGTAACACTTAGTCACTTCAACAAGTCCACGACCCCACGTGGACGACCAACAAAGTGACGATGTAACAATTAGTCACTTCAACAAGTCCACGACCCCAAGTGGACGACCATCAAGGTGACGAGGTAACACTTAGTCACCTCAACGAGTCCACGACCCCAAGTGGACGACCATCAAGGTGACGAGGTAACGCTTAGTCACCTCAACAAGTCCACAACCCCAAGTCTTAGTCACCTCAACAAGTCCACAACCCCAAGTGGATGACCAACAAAGTGATGATGTAACACTTAGTCACTTCAACAAGTTCACGACCCCACATGGATGACCAACAAAGTGACGATGTAACAATTAGTCACTTCAACAAGTCCACGACCCCAAGTGGATGACCATCAAGGTGACAAGGTAACACTTAGTCACCTCAACGAGTCCACGACCCCAAGTGGACGACCATCAAGGTGACGAGGTAACACTTAGTCACCTCAACAAGTCCACGACCCCAAGTGGACGACCATCAAGGTGACGAGGTAACACTTAGTCACCTCAACAAGTCCACGACCCCAAGTGGACAACCATCAAGGTGACGAGGTAACACTTAGTCACCTCAACAAGTCCACGACCCCAAGTGGACGACTAACAAGATGACGAGGTAACACTTAGTCACCTCAACAAGTCCACGACCCCACGTGGACGACCAACAAAGTGGCGATGTAACATTTAGTCACCTCAACAAGTCCACGACCCCACGTGGACGACCAACAAAGTGATGATGTAACCCTTAGTCACCTCAACGAGTCCACGACCCCAAATGGACGACCGTCAAGGTGATGAGGTAACGTTTAGTCACCTCAACAAGTCCACGACGCCAAGTGGATGACCATAAAGGTGACGAGGTAACACTTCACTTAGTCACCTCAACAAGTTCATGACCCCAAGTGGACGACTAACAAGGTAATGAGGTAACACTTAGTCACCTCAACAAGTCCACGACCCTAAGTGGACGACCATCAAGGTGATGAGGTAACACTTCACTTAGTCACCTCAACAAGTTCACAACCCCAAGTGGACGACTAACAAGGTGACAAGGTAACACTTAGTCACCTCAACAAGTCCACGACCCCAAGTGGGCAACCAACAAAGTGACGAGATAACACTTAGTCACCTCGACAAGTGCGCCAAAAAAAAAAAGGAGAAGCGGACGGATGCATGAAGGACAATTGCATGTCATAAAAAAAAATGGACGGACACCACCCCCAAAAAGAAGAAGAAGGAAAAAAAAAAAAAAAGAAGAGAAGTGGACGAATGCAAGAAGGACAAATGCATGTCCATAAAAAAAAATGGACGGACACCACCCAAAAAAAAAAAAAAAAAAGGTGGACGGATGCACAAAAGTGGACGGCCACCAAAAAAAAAAAAAAAGGTGGACGGATGCACAAAGGTGAACGGCCACCAAAAAAAAAGAAAAAAGGACAGATGCACAAAAGTGGACAGCCACAAAAAAAAAAAAGATGTTGCATGTCCATGAACAAAGGTGGACGGAAAATCAAACAAAAAAAAAAAATTTGAAGTAACACTTAAAGGTTGACAGACAACCACCACCAAAAAAAAATATGATGTAACACTCAAAGGTGGACGGACACACACACAAACAAACAAAAAAATTTTGACGAAGTAACACTTAGTCACGTCGGCAAATCCATGACCCAAAGTAGACGGACAAAATACCTTAAGAATGGCATGCTAATAGAGGACTACAACGCGTCCCGAAGGTTGAAAGTTCGGGCATCACGTATCCCGGGGCAATGTATCAATGGCCAACCGTGCAGAAGGATGCCTAATCCTACGTATAAGCCCAACACAAAGGCCAACGCTTTAGCAAGACTTCAGAGCTAAACACTACAAAAGGAAGCCGACAAACACCTAATCCTCATCCCAATGGGATGGATCGACAACCAAGGATACCGACGATCAAGGATGCCAGCGGCGCCTGATTCTCATACAAAATTCAAGTCCTACTACCTACAGGTGGAAAGACGGACCAAGTCACTGACAAGTGCCTTGGTACAAATTTTAAGTCTTCCTACCTACAGGTGGAAGGACGGACCAAGTCACTCACAAGTGCCTTGGTACAAAATTTAAATCTTCCTACCTACGAGTGGAAGGACGGACCAAGTCACTCACGAGTATCTTGGTACAAAATTCAAGTCTTCCTACCTATGGGTGGAAGAATGGACCAAGTCACTCATGAGTGTCTTGGTACAACATTTAAGTCCTACTACCTACGAGTGGAAGGACGAACCAAGTCACTCATAAGTGCCTTGGTACAAAATTTAAGTCTTACTACCTACAGGTGGAAGGACGAAACCAAGTCACTCACAAGTGCCTTGGTACAAAATTTAAGATCTTCTACCTACAGGTGGAAGGACGAACCAAGTCACTCACAAGTACCTTGGTACAAATTTTAAGTCCTACTACCTACAGGTAAAAGGGCGAACCATGTCACCCAAAAGCGCCTCGGTCAAAATTTAGGTCCCCTGCGCTATAAATAATTTCGGGTCAGCCTGTCAAAGACTGACAAGTCTCTCAGGATCCAAATCGAACCGTCACCCCACAGGTCCTTTCACTCCGAGATCACGGACCCATAAGGTGAAGGGGGCAACTGAAGAGGAAAAATTATGCATGACAAATCTATTTGGACAGAGGTGGCACGGACAGACGTGGTTTATACAGACCAAACGGCCACATAGCATCCAGCCCATTATTATGTGGTCTCCAAGGAACCTTAAATGGAAAATACTTGCGACACACGAGTAGTCCTGGTTTGTAGAGTCCCAACATGAGTAGAATTCTAAAATATACACGTATTAATGAGTATCTTCCCCATAAGGAAAAGACTTGTTTCGCAAGCAAAGGAGTCTGGCCCTACGCTACTATAAAAACCCAATGACCCTCAAAAAAAAGGTACGCATAATTAGTCCCTCTCTAGCACTCTAGAGTTGAAAGAGGTTCTAACTTGACCTTCGGAGGGTAATTGGCCGGCACCACACCGATGCTCTATGCTAGGTCTTCCCCTTTTTGTTGTGCAGATGCGGTTTAGAGTTTGCGAGTATCGTGTGGTGAATTTCTCGGCATCATCAACAAGTATTATTTGTACTTATCAAAGAAGCCTATTTTGTGTCTTGTAATGTTATACCGTACTTTTTTGTGTAACATTATTTCACTATGGCTTGTATAATTTACCATGTCAAACAATTGTTTGTTATTTAATTGTTTCTTCCTTATTTTTCTTCTTCTTTTTTTTCTTTGTTCAATGGTCGAGAATTCCCTTGTAATATAGTCTTCATATTTTAAGCAAAATTTAATATTTTTTATTGAAAATAATTATTGTAATTTAGATGGATAGAGAAGTTGTTGGGGAAGGCTATAGGGAGGATAGTTTGGAAGATGAGGATGTACAATTTGCTATTGAAAATTTTGTATATTGGTGTTAGGACATATGTGATTCACTTGTTAGGAACATATGTCACTATTTTATATAATTGGCTAATCCTTTGACAAAACGCACTTTACTTGTATTTTGGTAAATCTAGGATGTGTTTTATACTTCAAGAAACCTTGTTTCAAGTTCAAATGTTAAAGTCATGCAAGTCTGTCCAAGAATCAAGTGAGAAAGTGTTGATTTTTAAAGCTCGATAGCTGCTTGACATCTCTCGACAGCTACGCTATCTATCGAGCTCTTCAGTTGATTGTTATCGCAATCTCGACACCTCCTGATAGCTAGGTCGATCGATCAAGCAATTTTATGTCCCCTCGATAGCTCCTCAATAGATCTCGATAGCTCGCAACTGATAGGCTTGACACCTCCTCGACACCTCTTGATCGATTGAGAATTACTAAGCTTTACGAAATTCAAATTTCCAGATCTGATTTTCGGCCCATGCTGACATGTATGTGTAGGGTTTCTTTTCTCACAACCCTAAACCTATATAAGGCTTATTTTAGAGGCTGTCACATAAGAGAATACAAAGAGAACATATGCAAAAGGTGACCGATGCCTTATTCTCTCTAAAAGAAGCTACTACGTTTTTGTGCCTTAGGGTTTTGTAACCAAGTGCTTCTAGATCTTCATTGTTGATGAAGTTGCTGTGAAATTTTAAAGTATTCACAAGTGTACAAACCGTACCGAAGTATAGTTTGACAAGAACGAGGTCGAACCCACAAGGACTTGAATGAATGTAGGAAAATTAATTAAACCTTAACCAAATTAATCCTAATCTAGTTTAATAAAAATTGGTTTTTCTAAGATTAAAAAAAAACTAAGCAAATAATAAAATTAAGCAAATAGTTAAACTAAGCAAAAGATATAAAGCAATAAAAACATATAAACAATCAAGAGAAAGGAATTAAGGTTTTGGAATCCATCTTGTAAGTCATATCAGCATATATTTATGATCATTAATTTTTCCCAACCACTACATGATAATCTAGAAATCAATCTTGCTATCATGGAAAATATCATCATTAAAACTTATGTTTAAAAATCTAAAGCATGTTCTTCTTCGCTTCTTAAGTATAAAACCAAATCATCAATTGTATCCATAGCCGAACAAATCACAAGATATATTCAATTCTAAAAATCAAATCATAAATTGTATTCATTGACAGACAAATCACAAACGCTACTCATGGTAATTGAAATAAAACACAAGAATAAAATACTAAACATTAAACTAAACAAATAAAATGGAGAAAGAAACAGTCAAAGTGTTAGAAAAGAGTCATAAAAGAAAACCACGCTCTGCTGCCTGCGCTCCATTCCTAGCCGCCCCCCTTAAACAAACTAACCTAAAGCATTATATAAGAAAAATAACTCCTAATACAATTCGGACTAGCCTCCCTTTCTATTGCGTTAATTTGCTAATTTATAATCACATGACACACGCGGCTGACCTAAGGCTTTTCTTTACAAAGACCAAAACCGAAGTGGCCCAATAGAAATTCCTTGTTTGATTCTTGAATATCGGTGAAGTTATAGGGAATTGTTGGACTAGAGAAAGCCCACAAACATGCAAACTTCTTGTCTTTACTTTTTCTTATCTGACACTTCACACTTTCCAGCCTTGCAAATTACAATTCTCTACAAGTTGGCTTCTTGAATCAATTGGCCCGACCTTATTGTTTCAGCATAGTCAATTACACTTCACTTGCTTTGCTTCTTCATTTTTCTTGTCTTCCACTAATTCTTGTAAACATGCAAAGCCTTTATAACCTATAAAACAAAGATAGATTATAATTAGTCACAAATTAATCATAAAAATGAGGTAAAATATGCAAATATTAGGGTACTTATTATATAAATTTCATGCACATCAGAAGTAAAGAACTTTGCAGCCAACAATCTTCTTCTAGTTGGTGATTAAGTCGTGTACTAGAATCCGCGCAATTGGTTAGTCACGTACTGGGATTCGTGCATTAAAGGGTGGCGTTCATATATTGAAGAGTTCAGAGGTTCTGAAGAGATAGAAGGTTTCTGTTGTAAATTCATCTACGGGGATTATAGAATCTAAGGACAAAAGTTTTGTACTAGATCTGAAACTTTTCTTTACTTTAGTGGATTGCTTTTCGAAAAAGTTTCCCCCTAGGTTTTTTACTGTGAAACTAGTTTGTTTCATTGGTTTTCCTAGGTCATCATATCTTTCTTTTTTTTTCCCACTGCATGATTTTGACATGATATTGATATTTGTTTGTTTTAACAAATTTTATTTCGATACCGGCCTATTTCAGGGTACCGTTTTAGACCGTTTCGGAATCACCACTTTATATATATATATATATATATATATATATATATATATCTTAGTAATTAATAAAAAAAAGTTATTATTGCCATAATTAATATATATATATATATATATTCTTAAGCCAAACTTTATATATGTAATATCATTTAATGAATGTAATATAGTGTTTTAAAAGAAATGCTACCATAATAATAAATTAATTAGATTGATTATTTTAAAATTCAAATTTGGGTATTTTTGTAAATAAACAAACATTGATGGATATTTATATACTAGGAAGCTTCTAGGAAGCCCCCTTTTCACCTAACCCCACCATCACCCACATGCAATGACTTTCTCCTCCACTCTTATTATTCTTCTTCACTTCAAATTCCCATCAGTTACAAGTTCTTGGAAAGTTTCAGAGGCCCTGAGGCCAGAATAGAAGTTTAAGTGCAGCATTGAAGAAGAAATTTTTAACGCAGCTAAAACTTGAGCTTCCTCCACAATGGCTCTATATTTCTATTCTCTTCTTCTTCCTTTTTCTTTTTTCTTTTTTTTTTTTTTCAAATCATTTGGTAGCTCCGTAGCAGATCTGATTTGAACTTCTTCAGGCGATCAATGCTAGGTGGAAACATGCTATGTTGATGGGTTTGTTAGTTTAAGTTTTTTTTTTTTTTTTTTTTTTTGGGCTAAAAACTGCTACCGGCCGAAATTTATCGGAATTGACCAGAACGGACGGAATGACCCGAAACTATTCGGAATTGGACCCAAGGTGGAATGGATGGAATTACCGTTCCAGATTGAATCCTGGTACGAAATTTTCAGGCCATTCCGGCCGGAACGAAACGGATTTAATAACAATGGTAAAAACTTGACTCTTAAGGGTATAGAGGAAGAGATTGAGGACTCTGAAGATGAACATGAAAGTGAAGATGATGATAAAGATGATGATGAGGATGAGGATCTAACTTTCATAACTGATGAGATTATCAAGCTTCTTCAGTTTAGGAAAAATGATAAAGGCAAATCTCCTAAGAAATCTAAATCCTCTAGGAAGGGCAAGAATGAGAAACCCCTCATCCAATGCCATGAGTGCAAAGGTTTTGGTCATATGAGAATAGAGTGTCCAAACTACCTCATGAATGAAAAGACCAAGAAGTCAAAAGATAAAGGGTTGGTTGCTACCTGGAGTGATACTGAGGATGACTCTTCTGATGAATATGCAGATGAATGTAGTCACGTTATGGCCTTTGCTACCTCAACCGATAAGGTGATTATGGAGAATGCTAGTGACAGTGAGGATTCTTTTGATGATGAAGTACCCAAGAAGATGACCCTTCAGGAAGCCTATGATATGATATGCACTGAATTTATAAAATCTGAAAAGACTTCTCATCTTTGTAGAAAAGAGCTTAATGAGGTAAAAACTGAAAAAACTGATCTATTAGTCAAACTAGATGAGACTACAAGGTTAATTGAGACTCTTATTGTGGAGAACACCTCATTAGAAGAGAAGGTCAAGAATCTTGAGGTTGAACTTAGTCAAACTAGAACTCAAATAGAGAGGATGTCTAGTGCAAAACTTGATAAGGTATTGAATGCTCAAAAGCCTAGTTCTGATAAGACTGGCTTAGGATATGTTGTCTTCTCCGGCCCCTCCTCTTCCACGGCTTCTAGATCAAGGACTGTCTTTGTGCCCCAATCTGGGAAAGGTGATAAATGTATAAAATCCAAAACAAATTTGTCTAATTCTATATCCTTTATTAGACCTCATGTTTGTCACCATTGTGGTGTTGTTGGACACATTCGTTCTAATTGCTTTAAATTGTATCTTCATAAGCAATTGTCCAAAAGGTCATAGATTTCCTCTCAAGGACCTACACCTTTGTTTAAAGAGTTATTAAAAACTTTGAGCTTTTTAACTCAATTTCAGGAGAATCTTAATTCTTCTATGTCCTTTAGTAGACATACTAGGACACGTGCATTTTCATCTTCACGGCCAAAGACTCGTGCTGTGTGGGTGAGAAAGGAGCCTAAGACTTAATTGTCTTTTCTGTTTGTCCTCTACTTTAATTCTTTCTATTTAAAGTAGGACTCTCTTTGCTTGTTTTCTTATCTGCTTTGGAATCGTGCTTTTATGCATCTGTACCTTTTTATCATGCCTTCATGCATATGCATCTTTCTTTCATGCTTTCATGTTGTTTGTCTGTTTTTATTTGGTTGTTTTGTTTTTATTTTGTTTTGTTTTCAAAATAAAAATAAAAAGGAAAAATCAGAAAAATACAAAAACAGTGTGTGTTTGTGTACATTAGTATTTGTGTACCTTGGACGGCTATTGAAACAAAGTTTTCTAAACTTTGTATCTTTTGTAACTTAAAAGAGCATCTCGTTGCACAACTAAGCAAGTGAGTTTTGTGGCTTGTGTTTGTGATGAGTAAGGTTAGGTGATCTCTTGTACATAACACTCGTATCACTCTTTTTGACGGGAAAGAATAGAAAATCCTAAGAGAAAGGCATAAATAATCATCTCACCACAGTTGCCCGCCAATCATTAAAAGACATATGTATGCTTCGACATAGTAAAAGTGCAATGTCAATGACATTTGTATGTCTCGGCATAGCAAAATTGGAATGTCAAATGCTTAACATAATTGGGTATTTCTTTTCTATCTCTTATATGCCCATGCATGATTTTCTTAATATATATATATATATATATATATATGCAAAGAAAAATAAAAAGCAAAAAGATTAAAAATGCTTTATATATAATTGCAAGCGTGTATTCTAGGAGATGTGGGAGTTATAGGATGTACCTCAAAGGTGATAGTCTCCATCAAACAGTTATGATTGTGTGTGGGTTAAAATGATTTTCTCATATCTCAAATCGTCATAACATGTATACACTTATGCAATCTTGCAACGTTTTTCACACACAACACTCAATATTCTTTGCTACTCTTGATACATGTGCAAGTACAATGTGATTTGGTCATCACAAGATTTTACATATGATTAATGTATGCTCACTAAACTGTCTTGACTTGTTTTTGAAATATAAAATTGGTTAGACTTGTTTAGTGTGTGTGTGTGTGTGTGTTTTGAATCTATGTGCTTAACATTTTTCTTGTTAAGAGATTCTTTTTTTTTTCACATGTTTTGCATCTTTCTATTATCTTGTCATCCATAGCATCTTATTTCATTACATTCATGCATTTATATGGATTTCTTGAGCCCCCTTGATCATCCTTGGTCATCTTGATGTTTCTCGGATGAAGTTTTTTAGCTTCTTATACCGTTTGTTAATCATGACAAAAAGGGGGAGAAATTATGGAGAATATGTGGTTTCTTTTTAAGATTCTACATGTTAGGGGGAGAAATACATGCCTCTATAAGGGGGAGATATGTTTCAACTTGTTAGGGGGTGTGCTTACTTCCTTCTTCTTATACACCGATCTTGTGACCATGTTTACATACATTGTGCTTATCTTTGATATATATATATATATGAGGATGTATGTCTTCTTCACCCACCTTTACATGTGTTGTTTCTTTTCTATCTTTATACACATGTTTCTTATTACTTGTATACAATCTAATATTTCGGTTTCACACAAAGATGTCTTAACAAGTTTTGTTTAAAGTGTTTCAGAAATATAGGTTGTCAAAATCTACTTGCCATAAACTCTCTTCTTACAAAAATTTTCAAGAGTTTAAGTTAGGATAGATTTTATTGTATTCAACAAGTGAGTATAAGTTGAGTGATTTATGACTTCTCTCATATGTTCATTTGTTTGTTGTGGTTTTGTCACAGGTTGCCAAAGGGGGAGATTGTTAGGACATATGTGATTCAATTGTTAGGAACATATGTCACTATTTTATGTAATTAGCTAATCTTTTGACAAAACGCACTTTACTTGTATTTGGGTAGATCTATGATGTGTTTAATACTTCAAGAAACCTTATTTCAAGTTCAAGTATTAAAGTCATGCAAGTCTGTCCAAGAATCAAGTGAGAAAGTGCTGATTTTTAAAGCTCGATAGCTGCTCAACACCTCTCGACAGCTAGGCTATCTATCGAGCTCTTCAGTTGATTGTTATTGCAATCTCGACACCTTTCGATAGCTAGGTCGATAGATCGAGCAATTTTTTGTCCCCTCGATAGCTCCTCAATAGTTCTCGATAGCTCACAACAGATAGGCTCGACACCTCCTCGACACCTCTCGATTGATCGAGAATTACTAAGCATTACGAAATTCAGATTTTTAGATCTGATTTTCGGCCATGCTGACATTTATGTTTAGGGTTTATTTTCTCACAACCCTAAACCTATATAAGGCTTATTTTGGAGGTCATCACATAAGAGAATAGAAGGAGAACATATGCAAAAAGTGACTGATACCTTATTCTCTCTAAAAGAAGCTACTACGTCTTTGCGCCTTAGGGTTTTGTAACCAAGTGCTTCTTGATCTTCATTGTTGATGAAGTGAAGAACTTTGCAGCCAGCAATCTTCTTCTAGTTGGTCATTAAGTCGCGTACTGGGATCTGCACAATTGGTTAGTCACGTACTAGGATTCGTGCATCAAATGGTGGCGTTCATATATTGAAAAGTTCAGAGGTTCTGAAGCGGTAAAAGGTTTCTGCTGTGAGTTCATCTACGGCGATTGTAAAGTCTAAGAACAAAGGTTTTGTACTAGATCTGAAACTTCTCTTTACTATAGTGGATTGCTTTTTGGGAAGGTTTCCCCCCAAATTTTTTACTATGAAACTAGTTTGTTTCATTGGTTTTCCTAGGTCATCATATCTTTTCTTATTTATTTTTTCCGCTGCATGATTTTGACATGATACTAATGTTTGTTTGTTTTAACAAGTTTTATTCATAATAAATTTAATTAACAACTTAGGTTTAAAACTTGTTACTTCTATCAACCGGAGTCTAAATTTTCCAACAATTGAAAAGAGGATTAGGAGTGAAGAAGATGCATGACCGTGGTTCAAGTAATATGTTAAGTTGTGCATGCAATATATTTGATGGGATTGTACAAGCATTCCCAATATGTAGACAAATCGATCACTCAAAAGAGTGTTGATAGAGAGAATATAAAAAAATAATAATAATAATAATAAAAAAAAGGAGATGAAGCACCTTACATCAGATGAGAGATGTCGTAATGTTATACGTATCGGACTATATGCATTTGCTAAGTTGGTAGAATTACTTAGAGAAAGTGGTCGTCTCCATGACACAAAGCGTGCTATAGTTAAGGAGCAAGTAGATAAATTTCTTCACATATTGGCCTACAATGTGAAGACTCGTACGGTCTCATTTTTCTTTCGTCATTCTGGAGAGACTATGAATCAGCATTTTCATATGGTGCTAAGATCAATCATCACATTAGAAGAGCATTTTTTAAAACAACCAACTGGATCAGAAATCCTCCCAAAAATACTCAATATAAGTCCCTTTTGGATATTGATGGTATAAAGATACTGATGACTAAAGGGAGTGTTTCTTTTTGTGAAGTTATGGATTAATGTAAATGTATTATTACAATATGCTCTTGAAGAAATGTAAATATAGTGTAAAGAAAGTGAATCTATGGTTCGTTTTATGACATTGTGGATGGATCTAAATGTATTAGAAAAGTATGCTTTTGAAGGAATGTATATATGTTTTTGTGTATAATTATGTAAAATAATCACCCAATTTGTGTTATTAACATATTATGTGTATATATTCTGGACAGATCACCTAATGAAGTGTAAAATATTCTATGTCATTCACAATATTTGTCACCATAAATGCTAAAATCCTAATATCATGTATACAACTATTAGATTACACAAATCAGGGCAGTGACTTGGGCATATCGATAGGAAGCAATTTATTCTCTCCAATTCTATTGTACATTAACTTGTATATATGTTTATATTAATGGTCAATGGAATATATATTTTTCAGTCAAACTGTCATATATGGTTGTCCTTTGGCTTTAACAAGTGTTTACAACGATGATTTTTTTTTTAAACAATTAGTTAACAAATTATATGCTTTTTAAAAAAAATTAATTTCAAATAAAATAAAAATGTTTAGAATGATGATTTTTTTTTTTTAAATGATTAAAAATTGATGTTCTTTTTTTTATAATTAATTTCAAAGTAAATAAATAGGGTAAAATACTATTTTGGTCCCTTATCAAAAGTTTGTTTTTCATCCTTAAACTTTAAAAAGTTCATTTTTCATCCTTAAACTATTAAAAATATTTTATTCGTGTTCTTAAACTTTATCAGAAGTTTGTTTTTCATCCTTATACTATTAAAAAAAGTTCTTTTTTCATCTCTATTTTTGTCTCTAAACTATTAAAAAAAACTTTGTACAAAGTTTAGGGATGAAAAAAGAACTTTTTAAAGTTTAGGGACAAAAAACAAATTTTTAGTAAAGTTAGGGACCAAAATAATATTTTACTCAAATAAATATAACAATCAATCGTATAACCAAACACGAAATTTGAAAAGTAAAAAAAAAAAAAAAAAAAGTCGAGAACTGGCAAAAAAATTATATCATAAAAAAGTGAAAAAAAAAATGTCATAGATAAATAAGGGTATAAAGGTAAAAATCCACAAACTTCCTTTCCCTCCCCTAAGGGTCGTCAATGGGCCGGGCCGGGCCAACCCAACCCACTTTTACTTGGCCTATGGGCATAATGGGCTATTAACTAGTTAACGGGTCGGGTCGAGCTAGACCGAAAGAAAAAACCTAAACCCATGACCCTGCCCATGGGCAATACCCATTTTGTCTTTAGCAAGGTGGGCTTTCGGGTTGGGCCTAATAGGCTACCCATGGGCTTGTGTTAGCATATTATTTTATTATTTTTATAAGGAAATAATCAATTTTTTATAAGGAAATAATCAATCTATTTTTTTTAAAGGAAAGAATTAAAGAATTTAATACTTAATTACAAATTTTTTTACAGTCAAATCTATTTAATTTTTTGTTTTGTTGATGGAAACCTATTTAATTTTTTTATTAAGGCTTTAAATAGTTTTTTATTTTTATCTTTAATAAAAAAAAGTCAAATGGTTAATTCAAATTTGCTAAACTACTAGAAAAATATATATTTAGTAAACTAAGTTTAGCACAATTACTTTGATTATCTTAGTGGTTGAGTGAGTTCTCTTAAGATCCTCTCTAATATCTCAGGATCAATCCTTCATACACTTCCTATATATTTTGTTATGAATTATGAGTTATTGGGCTGGGCCAACAGGTTAGGCCAATGAGCTGGGCAACGGGTTGGACTACTGGACTAACCCATCGGGTACTCATGGGCATAAAAACTAGCCCACGGCCTGACCCACTGGGCTAGTGGGCTACCCATGGGCCTTAATAACAATGAGTTGGGCCGCCCATTAGCCCGATGGGCCGTCGGGTTTCTAGGTCTGGCTGTGGGTCATGGGCTATTTGATGACCCTTACCCTCCCCTTTATAAACCAAACAAAGGAAAGGAAGGACTTTCCTTCCTTTCCTCTATCCAAACACATCTAAAGAAGCTAATTTTCCTTACCCTTTCTTTTCTCTTTCCCTTCCCTCCCTCTTTTCCTTTCTTTTCCCTTCTTCTAACTACAACCAAACAGAGTGTAAAGGTGGCTATATATACCCTTTAAACTTAAAAAATTAAATAATAATAATAACCCTTTAACTAAGATTTTTTTTATGGGTTTTCTTAACAGATGCTTTAAGAGCATTTAGAAGCAAACTATTTTAGGAAAAATTTTAGGGAAAAAAAAAAACTATTTTTTTGAAAATTTTTCCTAATTTTCATAAAAGTGATATCAAAACTTTCCTAAAATTGTTCATTAATAAATAATAGATATTAATGAACAAATATTTTTTTATTCCTAAATAACAGATATTTTTGTTGATACATTTATCATCCCAATTCATTTCACCCAGTGGTAAAAACCAACTTGTAAGGTATAAATTATGCCCAAAACCAAAAAAAAAAAAAAAAATGTATTATGTTTACAACATTTTCATGATGAATCTTAGATAATAAGTTTTGGGTTTGACTTACTTCAATACTTTTTTAACTGGAATCTTCTTTTGTTTTGATGAAAAATTGTCATATCACCCATTAACTAAATAAAATATGGAGATTAAAACTCATAACTACTTATCATTGTATATTTAAAATAACAAAAGATGTCCAGTTAAAAAAGTATTGGTGGTAAGCCAAATCGAATAAGGAAAATGTTAAAGTTACAAACATTTATATAATTATATATATATATATATATAAAATAGTAGATTATAGATAAGGATAATTATTTATTCTTTTTCCCTTTTTTCTTTTTTTCTTTTTTTGGGAAACTCTTTGAGGATTCAAATCATTGTTATTAAATCCATTCCGTTCGGGCCGGAATGGCCGAAAAATTTCGTACCAGGATGCAATCTGGAACGGTAATGCCACCCATTCCACCTTAGGTCCAATTCCGAACAGTTTCGGGTTATTCCATCCGTTCTCGTCAATTCCGGTAAATTTCAACCGAAAAGTAAATTTCGGCCGGTAGCAGTTTTTAGCCAAAAAAAAAAAAAAAAAAACTTAAACTAATAAACCCATCAGCACAGCATGATTCCACCTAGCATTGATCGCCTGAAGAAGTTCAAATCAGATCTGCTACGGAGCTACCAAATGATTTGAAAAAAAAAAAAAAAAAAAAGGAAGAAAAAGAGAATAGAAATTTAGAGCCATTGTGGAGGAAGCTCAAGTTTTAGCTGCGTTTAAAACTTTCTTCTTCAATACTGCACTTAAACTTCTATTCTGGCCTCTAGGCCTCTGAAACTTTCCAAGAACTTGTAACTGATGGGAATTTGAAGTGAAGAAGAATAATAAGAGTGGATGAGAAAGTCATTGCACGTGGGTGATGGTGGGGTTAGGTGAAAAGGGGGCTTCCTAGAAACTTCCTAGTATATAAATATCCATCAATGTTTGTTTATTTACAAAAATACCCAAATTTGAATTTTAAAATAATCAATCTAATTAATTTATTATTATGTCAGCATTTCTTTTAAAACACTATATTACATTCATTAAATGATATTACATATATAAAGTTTGGCGTAAGAATATATATATATATATATTAATTATGGCAGTAATAACTTTTTTTTATTAATTACTAAGATATATATATATATAGTGGTGATTTCGAAACGGTCTAAAACGGTACGCTGAAATAGGCCGGTACCGAAATATTCCGTTCCAATGGACAAACTAAAACAGGCACTGAAACGGTATTCATAACATTGATTCAAATGGTAGATTATAGATGAGGATAACTATACTTTTTTTTTCTTTTTTTGATAAGATAATTATACAGTATTGATGAGGATCATTATTAATTCCTATAATTAAGGATTCTAATATTACACGATTACAATTAAGGGATGGTGACTAACATTATAAAAAGGCTAATCAAGTCAAGCATGTACCTTAAAAATCAATTTAATGGCTCCCGGAGGTTCTCTAGAAAGTAAGAAACTCGTCTTTAATAAAGACACAGCCATCATTCCCACCATAGATATTCTAAACCATAATTTTACATCCTTTCCCCCATAGATCTTGAAAACCATAATTTTACAACCTAAGTTTTTTCTCAGTCTTCTTAAATGCTATTTTGTTCACTTTTGAAACCCAAATACATGTTCTCAAAAAAAAAAAAAACCCAAATACATATTTTCTCTCAATTTCTTGAATGGTTGAATTCCTTTTGTTAATTACTAACATACATAATTTTTTTAACCTGGTTTCTCGTATATTTCTCTAATGTTTCTTGACCTACTTTCTCACGGGAATATCATCTACTTCTAAGATCACCCCAAGCAAGTTTTCCTTGTTCTTAAACCATTTTTCACTACTTTAATTTTTTTTTTTTTTTTTTTTTGGGTCTTTCGATTCACTCTTTCTCTTTGATTTTTATCTTGCTTTTGTTGATGAAACGGTACTTAGAGAGCTTCTAAAATGTTGGTTGTATTTATTTATTCATTGTTTATTGGTTATTTGGAAAAAAAAAAATTATGTGTTATGGTTTTGCTGGAATATAATTAGGCTTTTTTTTTTTAGATCCAATTAGGGTTTTGTTTAGATTTAAATTGGGATGATGGGTGTGTCTTTATTAGAGAAGTTTGTTACATACTTTTACATATAAACCATTCCGGGAAACAAAACAATTCAGGTACATATTTTTTTATTTGCTACTTATTTAAACTTTAATACTGTTTTCTTTTTATTTAATGATTTTTTTTTTGTAATGTAATTTTCATACACATTTTGGACCTCTAAATGCTCTTTTGGTTGCTTTTGGTGCATCTTTGTATATTCTTATTTCTAATTGGAGATGATGATCAGATGGCTAATGACTTGATGGAATTTTCCCATGGGATGGTAAAATATTCTTTTTCAAACATGGCATTGGATTTTGAGATTCTCTTTAACTAATAAGCATTATTTTTAGCATTTTGATGGTATCAATCCAAACAAACAAATGATTACTCTAATCGGTATAATAAGGGAAATGTTAACGAGTGCCGTTGGGCCATTGGTTAAGAATCTATTTTAAGAAAGTTTTGACATCACTTTTATGGGAAATGAAAAAAGCTGTCAAAACATTAATTGTTTTTTTTTTTCTTTTCCCATAAAAACTCTTTTTAATTGGATTGTTAACTAATGCCCTACGGCACTCGTTAACATGACCCAAATAATAAATATGCAGTGCTCTGAGAACACAATAAATGTGTGCTCTACTTCTCACCATGAATTAAATTAGTGAGAACCTCTCTTCTATAATTAAAAAAAAGTTAGTAGAATCTACTATTATGCGAGAGAAAAGAACACATTTATTGTGAAAAAAACATTATATCTCTATGACTCATCGAAAGAGTGCATAAATAACTTTGCTGATGCATGCTTTGGAATAAATCTAGTTATATATTTATATATATTAGGTTTTACTAATCATTGTGGTTCTTTTTTTCTTTTTCTTCTTTTTTTGGTTGGGTGGATGTAGTTCCTTATGATAGGCATAATATTTGTTGCATACACAAGAATCTGTATTATTTTTGCGTCTGAGGATCAGATGGAGCTGCGTCCTGTTAATTTTGATGTCCACACTTGTGCTGAATCAATTTTTTTTACCATAGGCTTGTCCTACTTGTAGGGTAGAAATGCTTTGTATATTCCCTTAATCCCTTCTATAAGTTTAATGCCTTATTTTCCCTTTCTTTCCATAATCTCAAGGTTTGGATTGTACCTAATTTTTGAATATGAAGATCGAAGTCTATATGCTCTGTTTGTTGGAGAGCGAGCTGACTTTTTTGGGTATGTTAGCATAGAGAGAGAGAGAGGGGTATGTTCGGCGAGGTGTTATTAAATGGTGTTATACTTTGATTTATCAAACACTCATTTTAAAAGTGGAACCAAACACACGCAATGTAAAGAGCGCAATGGTTATTGCACACAACCGAATATATGCTACCGTACTCACTACAAATGTGGATATTTTCTAAACAAATGTATATAAAATGGTGTATGTAAACCACAATTAGTGCCATGCAAAGGTTTTGTGTGGTAGTTTTAACCAGGCCATATTTAGTTGTCTGGACAAAAATGTAATCAAGCAGCCCATACTCTATCAAGGGCAGGGACGGAACTAGGATTCGAAGTCGAGGGGGGCAAATATAATTTTATTGAGAGGGGCAAATATAATTTTTTATGGACTTATTTTCTAAAATCTTAAATATATACATATTATTTAATATTTTAAAAAAATTTGGGGGGGGGCCACAGCCCCCCTCTTCTTCTACATAGTTCCGTCCCTGATCAAGGGCTGCCCTTGAAAATGAGGGGCCTCAGTGTTGGATTGAGGACTGTACCAAGTTTCCTTTAACCCATTGTAAACAGTGAAATAGTATCCCAATAAAGTAGCAACTGCTTCCTTTTAAAAAAAAAAAAAAGTCTCACTTAGAGCATTACCATCAGGTGTGTCAAATGTCAAATGTCAAATATTTGGCATCTTACACTCCAAACACCACTATTCAAGCCTCATGAGGTGTTCCAAATGTGTCAAAATTTTGCAACATGCTACAGTACCGTGGTAACTTTGACACAGTATGGAACAATATAGCATATGGGTTTATTATTATTTTTATTCAGCTTTCTCTCTCCTCCCTATTAAAATATCTCTTCATCTTCACCGGCCAATATTTGCTCTCTCTCTCACTTCCTTGTTCAACTATTTCTTTGCTCTCTCTCCCTCTACTCCACGTCACTGCCTCCCTCTCCGACGAAACCCAAGCCGGAGCATCAAGCTAGGTCGATCTCTGTTTTTTTTTTTTTTTTTTTTTTTTTTTTTTTGCAATGATTTGA
This sequence comes from Quercus ilex subsp. ballota, assembly GCA_032727855.1. Lineage (NCBI taxonomy): Eukaryota > Viridiplantae > Streptophyta > Magnoliopsida > Fagales > Fagaceae > Quercus > Quercus ilex. Next base: position 3,265,333 of record CM064919.1, read on the forward strand.
TACCCGGTTCAGTAGTGGGTGGGTTGAAATGGTGATGGGCGGATCAGTGGGGGTGGGTGGGTCGGCTGGTGATGGGTGAATCGGTGGTGGTGCCGATCTCCGTTCTGATTTGTTTTTGTTTTTGGTTTTGTTTTTCTGTTTTGGTGGTTGTGATTTGATGGTGGATTCGGCAGCGGTTGTGGGTTGATTTTGGTGGTTGTGGTTTTTTTTTTTTTTTCTGGCGATTGTGGCCGCAACAATTTTTCTAGTTGTTGTTGTTGTTATTGTTGTTGATGATGACGACGACAACGGGGGAGGAATTTAATATATTATTTTAATGTGTTGTAAATATTATTTTAATGTATAGAATTGAAGAATAAAACATCTGATGAATGGGATATTGTAAAATGATGTGGTAAAATAATAAAGTAGGCTTTTGGTGTGTCAAAATGGCATTTTTTATAAGAGACATGATGGTAATGCTCTTATAGTGTTGGAGCATTTTAATATTAAATAATTAAAATGAATAAATGAATAAATGTTACAACCTAAATGTAAAGATGTGGGAGTGAATATGGAAGATGATAAGTTAGTGAAAATGTTTAATCCCACATTGAAAATGGGAGAGACTATTTTATTCCTTTTAATTGTAGTGATTAATGGACTAACATGAATTATCTCAGATATTGGGCTAGATAATTATTTAAAAAATCCAAATTTAAATCTATTTTTTTATTATAAATTTAATTCTACTTTAATTATCTTTATTTACATAGATATTATCTGTAAAATTGTATTTATAGTCTAATATACCAAAAGAATCTAGTTATGATCGTGTAAAATTTAGTATCTTTTTTTTTTTTTTTTGCAATTAAAATTTAGTATCTTAATTTTGTTGATTTATACAAACTGCATGGGCAAAATCCTAGGTCTAATAGCACATTTTAATATTTTGTACCTTTTTGGTTCATTTCAAGTTTCAACAGCACAATAAACACTCTCGGATAAATGATGGCGTCAACTGAAGTAGCAATACGCTAGATAGGGGATAGGCTGAATTCTAGGATAAATTAACTTCTTTTTTTATTTTTTGGAGCCAAGATAAATTAACTTTTTTATTAAGCTAATAAATAAAAGACTTCTTAAAAGAAATTTAGTAATTCTCAACATTTTTATTTTTTTATTTTGTTAAAAAGGTCCAAGTGCTGCTGCTACCAGCATCAAATGAAGTCAACACACTAGATAGGTTTTAATTCAACCAAAAAAAAAAAATTTATATTGAGAAAAAAAATGTACTTTTACAAGATAGTTTTATAATAAAACTGGACATGAAGATTTTATGAAAGGGGAGAGTATAGCGGCTAGGGTAAGGGTGACCCAATAAACCCTCTAACTGAAATACTCTTTTGGTGTGTTTGGATGATATGATTTGGGTATTTGAATTTGGATTTAGGTGATTAAAATCCAAATAACTTGTTTGGAAAGTTTTAAAAAGGTCAAGGATTTGGATTTCAAAATCCATAATTCCTAAAATCAATGGATTTGAAATCTCTTGATTTCAAATCTATTAATTTAGAATCCAAATTCAAATCCAAATTCAAGTTCCCAAACTCAATCTTAGGGTTTGTGTCCAACACTACTTAGTATAAAAGGAAAAACTTAAATACGTTTCAATAGTTCTTAGAAGTCTTGTAAGTTACTCGTGTGAGATTTGTGAGGTATCTGTAGCATTCTAACACAACAAGCATCTACAAGAAAAAATATCTATATCCAAGAACTGGTGGAATAAGTTGCTACATACAAGATCATTCATAGTTGATGATTTAAAGCTTTGAGTGAAATCTCAGAGTCACAAATGGGGCTATTTGTGTTCAGCAAATTCAGATAGAAGAGTCCGTAGATTCGGAGTTGTATGCATGTGGTCACATGAGTAAGTACTACAAGAGGTAGCTTTAGATTTAAGGAAAAATCTAATGTAAAACTTCCATTCTATCATAGAGAATTTGTTGTCTTGAGAATAGTATAAGTTAAATCCTCCCCAGGTTTTTTACTTTGAAGCTATTGGTTTCATTGATTTTCTTGGGACATATATCGCTTGTCGTCTTTACTTTTCTGCATTAAGTGATATGCTTGTTTATGTTTAACCTAGATTTGAATAATAAACTTAAGTATCAACTTGTTTAATTAATTAGGTTAAACAATCTAAGTATACAAGGGTCTAAACGAACTAACACTTGAAATAAACTAATAATCATGGGTTGAATGGAAATGATTAAGTTGAAATGATACCAACGCACTGTTTGAAAATAATTCAAAGGAACTGCTAGTGTTGATAGTCTTCATACAGATCTTGCGAATCTTGAAAATAAAGCCAAGGAACAGGGGAGTTTGCGGATTCTTCTTCATCATATGCTGCTTCTAATAAATGTTTGTTATATTATTTTTTGGACTATACTACTACAAATTTAGATTGCTCTTGACTCTTTTGAAGGAGAAACTGGTTTTGGGAAACTAATTCTTCTTTTATTTTAGCTTTAACATTGACACCTTTATATCTTGGCCACCATCTAACTGTTGTTTTCTAACGACATATTTTGTTTGTGATTGTTGGGAGAAATCATAATCCCATCTCATTATCAAGGGAGTTTGTAGCGGATACAATAGACTAATAATTTTGTAAAATTGAAAAAAGTGTGGAAGAATTGGATAATGTTTTTCAAATATTTAAAATCATTATGCATAGAAAGAGGGTAGCATTTCCAATTCAGCTCCAAAAGATGACCACCAATTATTATACCATTGAGGAAGAAATGTAATTTTTTGAAACGGTCAAAAAAGAAAAGCCAGGAATGTTGATTGCTTTTTTTTTTTTTTTTTAACCTTGTTTTTGAGATATTGTTTACTTGTTGTTTCCTGCTTTATTGCTCTACTCACAAGCACCATAACAAGAAACATGTATGTGGGTCGTGAAGGCATGGAGTACAATTTGGATAAGTCCTAAACAAGATCCTAGAGGTATGTACTCATTTTGTTTCTCAAAAGAAATGGACAAACAGTCAAACTATAAGGCGAATTAAGCCCAACAATTTGGGAAGAATTAGGAGTGGTAGAGGAAGAAGAGCGAGGGGGGACCAAATTTAAGTTGTAGAGTTCATTAACCAGTCAAACTATAAGGTAAAATACTCCAAAATCTAAAAAATGACCAAAATATCCCGAAACCTAAAAAATTATCAAAATGCCTCCGAAACTTTAAAATTACCAAAACACTTCCAAAATCTAGAAATTACCGAAATAGTCCCAAAATCTAAAAATTACCTAAATACTCCTAAAACTTAAAAAATGAAAAAAAATGCCCCCGTAACGTAAAAAATGATTGAGATACCCTTAGAAATTAAAGAATGACCAAAATAACCCCGAAACCTAAAAAATTATCGAAATTCCCTCAAAACTTACAAAATGACTGAAATGTTCTTAGAACCTTTGATTTGATGAAAATTCTCTTGAAACATCCAAAATACGCCAAACCTCTATTTTGGTAATTTAAGAGGTTTCAAGTGTATTTTGGTCATCTTACATGTTTAGGGGTATTTTGGTCACTTTAAAATTTTCAAGGGTATTTTGGTCATTTTAGATATTTTGAGGGGGATTTTGGTCGTTTTATAAGTTTCAAGGTATTTTGGTAATTTTAGAGGTTTGGGGTTATATTTGGTCATTTTAGAGGTTTTGGGTGTATTTTAGTCATTTTAAAGGTTTAGAGGTATTTTGGTCATTTTATAAGTTTAAGGATATTCAAGTCATTTTTTAGATTTAGGGTGTATTTTTATCATCATATAGGTTTTAAGGGCATTTTTTCATTTTATAGGTTTCGGGGGTATTTTGGTCATTTTATAGGTTTCGGAGGTATTTCGGTCATTATCAAGGTTTCGGGGTATTTCAATCATTTTTTAGGTTTAGGGGATATTTTAGTAATTTTTAAGTTCCAAGGGTATTTCAATCAATTTTTAAGTTTCAAAGGTATTTCAGCCATTTTTAGGGTTTAGGGGTTTGGTAAAATTTTAGGTTTCGGGGGTGTAAATACCAGATTTGAATTCCTAGCCCAAGGTATGAATGGACTTAGGCCCAAAAAGCCCAAAACAATGAATTTGTAGAGAATGGGTTAGAAAACTGGACTTTAGTTAATCAATCTACAAGTTAGGTAGGCTTGATGATAAAAGAGTGAAAATAAGCAAGTTTAAACTGAAGAAAAAAGGTTCTCGGCAATGTCCGAGGAGACTGATTCTTATAAAATGTTCTTAAGTATGGTTACAAGTCTGACTCTAGATTGCTACAGTATTTCTTTCTTGGTTTTTTGATCCCCTTCCCTCCAGGTGTCTTTTACATTATATGTCTCCCTCTCCATGATCTTGGCCCTCCATTGTTGATCATCAAAGCCACTACTTGAGTGCTTGTCCCATCGGACACCCTCCCTAACTCTCTATGAGTTGGGATAGGCAAGGTAGTACTGTTCAGGGGTCTTCTCCACATAAATGCGGCCAGAAAGTTAGCTGCAGAACATTTAATGCAATGGCAGTAGCTTTTCCTTAGATATTTCTGAGCTTCCATCCCTCTTGTGCGTTCACAATATGCGTCCCTATCAGCAGAACATCCAGGAAGGTCACTTTGAATGATAGGACATGTATTTGATCTATGCTTTGCTCATCCGAGGAGGTGAGCCTCCTCAGACTAATTTTCCCATTCTCATTGTTTGCATCTCACTCATGGGACTCTAAACTTGACATTCTCACTACCGTTTATTGGTCCTCGAATCAGTCAACCTCCTCGGATAAAGCCCAATGCCCAATATACAATTTTAGGCCCTAGTCCCTATAGGGGGTATTTTGGACATTTTTTAGGTTTCGTGGGTACTTTGGTCATTTTTTAGGTTTCATGAGTATTTTGGTCATTTTTTTAGGTTTATGGGGTATTTTGATAATTTTTAGTGGTTTTTGAGCATATTTGGTGATTTTGAGGGTATTTTGCTCATTTTATAGGTTTCATGGGTATTTTGCTCATTTTAGATATTTTGCTCATTTTGGTCATTTTAGTGGTTTTTTAGCATAATTGGTGATTTCAGAGATATCAAGGGTATTTTGGTCATTTTAAAGGTTTCGTGGGTATTTTGCTCATTTTAGAGATTTTGAAGATATTTTAGTCATTTTACAGGTTTTTGTCTTTTTGAGCATATTTGGTGATTTTATAGAAATCAGGTTTGGATAGGGTATGGATATCCATGGATAAACAAATTGGGTAATAATTGGGTATGGGTACTAATAAGATAAGGTAATCGGATATCCATGGATAAATTAATTGGGTGGGATATGGGTATACCCTTCCCATACTCTACCCATGGCCATCCCTCACATAAGTGCTTCTTTAAAATCCTTAACTTGACTTTAAAAGACTGTGGAGTGAGGAACCCTCTTAACATATCATAGTAGTAAGACAATTTTTCAATGAACTAAAATTTAAATCATTATTTCATAATAACAACACATCATCATATTGTGATAGCTTTACTATTATATTGCAACTGGTGGATGGTCATGTCCTACACCAGGGCTATGACTAGGAGTTGTTGGGCGAAAGGCTTCAATCTCGGCCATTTTATAACGATCTATAGTGAACCAACCAGTAGAAGGAGGTTTTGGCTTGCTTTGGGAGCCTCTAGGAAATGTTGGTGGAAGAATTCCTGCTGGCCTTAATGCTGCTATGGCACTACAGTTTTGTTGAAGAAGAATGATAACCATAAAAATGGTTAACACAATTTTTTTTTTGCCATGAATCTAAGTGAAAATAAGAGGTTTTCTTAAACTGATTTAGTAGAAGGTGATTCTTGTTACTAGTTGACAGTACTATTTAAAGATGTTTGTAATGGCCCCAAATGCATTTATTCCTATTCATTTATTATCTAAACTGTAAAGTTGAAATTTATCAACCATCTTGTTGACTTTATTCCATGCCAATTTGCTTGTAATTTAGCATTTAGTAATCCTATAATTATGTGGGAATATTGTAAGGGTAATGTGTCAGAAGATGTGAAGAAAAGCTCAAGTTTGTGCAAAGAAGTAGAGTTTCGCGGCTAGGACTCGCGGGTGGCTCGCGACTGGCAAGCTGCCAAATGCAGGCATGTAAGATGCACACAAGGAAGCTGAAGGGTCGCGCCAGCTGTCGCACTACAAGACAAAAGTCCCAGGCTAGCCAGGCTGTTACGTTGCGACTTGGACAAGCCGCGAGACCAAGCCACCAATTTACCCTATTTGGCAAAAACTGTCTCTTCGTATTCTTTTCTCACCCCACTATATATAGACCCTTATACCCACGATATTGAGAAAGCTTTCAGAGAGAATTTTGTGAGAGAAAACCCTAGAGAAAAATAAAATTGCCTCATCCCCAATCTTCATCTAAGAGACTCTACAAATTCCTCTACTCTCTTCCTCTCCATTGTCATACCCTTGAGAGGTCATTTACCAAATCCTTATCTCACCACACTCGCGTTTGTGAGAAGGCTCATTTGGTGCTAAGGGAAGCAGTTTGGAAGGAACCAATATACATTGGTTGATGCTATGGTCTAGTAGCGGAATCCGAGAAGTTAAAGAAGAAATAGGTTCGGCGTAAACTCGTTAGAGCAAGAAACTTGGAGGGCTTAGGTACTTGGGTAGATTAGGCTTGGAGGGTCTTCTGCTGTTTATGTATCCCAACTACACTCTTTAGTGGATTATTTGACCGCTTGGAGGGCGGCGGAGAGGTTTTACGCCGAGGACTTCGGTTTCTTCTTCGATAACACATCGTGTGTTGTCCGTGTGTTTGCATCTTCCTTCCCTTTATCTTTGCCTTATATTTACTGCTGTGGATGTGTTTATATTTGGCTTAGATTGTTTATCAATTCTGTTATAAGCTTGTTATCATGCTCCGCACATTAATTGTTTGATATAAAGCTTGAATTGGTAATTTTGTAATTTGGGGTCTAAACGTTCAAGGGTATTTCATACCCATTTTGAACTTTCATAAACTTTGCATTTATGTCAAAGTATTACCTCATTATTATATTAAATAATAGATTCATTTATTCTATATATTAATTTGGGAAATTACACTTTTTTCAAAGAACAAAACTTAAGTACAGTACCTTATGTGTTATTCCTTAGATTCTCCTCTTAAGATTCAGCCATGTGACTACTTAACTAAAAAAATACAATTTCATGCCATAAGAAAAAATCCACATGACAAAATCTTAAGAAGGGAATCTTAAGAGGTTTTCTTAAACTAATTTAGTAGAAGGTGATTCTTGTTACTAGTTAACAGTACTATTTAAAGATGTTTGTAATGGCCCCAAATGCATTTATTCCTATTCATTTATTATCTAAACTTTGCATTTATGTCAAAGTATTACCTCATTATTATATTAAATAATAGATTCATTTATTCTATATATTAATTTGGGAAATTATACTTTTTTTAAAGGACAAAACTTAAGTACAGTACCTTATGTGCTATTCCTTATGTTCTTCTCTTAAGATTCAGCCATGTAACTACTTAACTAAAAAAATACAATTTCATTCCATAAGAAAAAATCCACATGGCAGAATCTTAAGAAGGGAATCTTAAGAGGTTTTCTTAAACTGATTTAATAGAAGGTGATTCTTGTTATTAGTTGACAGTACTATTTAAAGATGTTTGTAATGGCCCCAAATGCATTTATTCCTATTCATTTATTATCTAAACTTTGCATTTATGTCAAAGTATTACCTCATTATTATATTAAATAATAGATTCATTTATTCTATATATTAATTTGGGAAATTACACTTTTTTCAAAGGACAAAACTTAAGTACAGTACTTTATGTGCTATTCCTTAGGTTCTGCTCTTAAGATTCAGCCATGTGACTACTTAACTAAAAAATATAATTTCATCCCATGAAAAAAAAATCCACATAGCAAAATCTTCAGAAGGGAACCTAAGGAACAACACTTAAGTACTATACCTAAGTCTTGCCCATTTCCAAATGCATCATCTACTCATTTTACATAAAAAAATGAATTAATACAATGACATTATGCAATGGTTAGATAATAATTGCATATACATGAATGCATGCACTAATTATTGTGTGATAATAAATTATGAATTTGATATAAATGCATGTGGGCCCATTACAAACATATTTAAATAGCACTCTAAACTAGAAACAAGCATCATCTTCTACTTAATTAGTTTAAGAAAACCTCTTCTTTCCATCCAGCTTCATGGCAAACAAAACTTTTATGATAACTATTTTCATGGTTATCCTTCTTCTTCAACAAAACCTTAGCCCCATAACAGCATCAAGGCCAACCAATATTCATCCACCAACATTTTCCAAAGGCTCCTTAAACAAGCCAAAACCTCCGTCTACATGGTTCACTATAAATCATTATAAAATGGCCGAGATTGAAGACTTTCGCCCAACAACTCCCGGTCATAGCCCCGGTGCAGGACATGGCCATCCACCAGTTGCAATAAAATTGTAAACCTATCAGAAAATGATAATGTTCTGTTATTATGAAATAAGGATTTAAGTTTTAGTTCATTGACAAATTGTCATATTGCTATGATATTCTATGAGGGTTTATGTTAAAGTGGAGTTAAAGGATTTTTACAAAGCGCTTATGCATGGAATGTGAAGTAGTCTCAAAGTCTATGGTAGTAAACATGAATGATATGGTGTTTCAAAAAAGTTCGTCACTGTTTTTGGTTTTGAAGTATTTTTTATCTTGTTTCTTTGTGCTTTAATTAAGAGATAGTGAGATAAATCCTTAATGTTGCCTTCAGAAATGATAATTGTTCTCGCACATTCGGTAATATGCCATTACTACGCACAATGTCCATAATTTTCGGCACAATGTCTATACACGCAACAGGAGAGTATGCCTCGACCAAGTGGACCGGGGCGGAGAGTACGCCACCTTATTTTATGGTCTAGGAACCATGTATATAGTGCCCTTACATGGAAATACTGATCTTTCTACCAGAGTACAAGTTCGGAGTTTAGGTATGGCTTGGGAAGGTGTTAGGCACCCAAGACCGCTCGACCCGTGGGTCAACTTCTACTCATTGTGTCTTATGTCTTAATCTCATTAAAGGCATGTTCAATACTGCATCTTAAACTCAAACACACACTAACATGCAGCATGGCATCAATTATCCCAAAACCCTAACATACATCTTGTCCTATCCCACACCCTAACATCACATCTCATATTTCATCGAAGGCATCAACATATATGTATCAAATCAAGGCAAAAACACAGGCATGGTAAGATTAAACAAACATGTTATTGCATCTAAGCATCATCCAAACAAGCATACTCATACTCATCATCAAATCCATAGCCTAAAAGCCCTACCATTCATCTAGCAATATGTATCCAAGGGCAGCAAAACACATCACAAAACAGTAATATCAACAAGGTATTAACATCAAGCATATCTCAAACATCTAAGCATAGTGTCAAAGTATCAAACAAACATATTCATCATCCAAAATGCACGTTCATGTGAATACATGACTTACCTCGCTTACCTTACTACACCACAACACTTATGCATCAATGCATGGACATATGAATGTGTGTCCATGACAAAGCAAAGAAAACATAAAAAGGAAATCCTAATCTAACATGTTAAAGGCAAATGAACAAATAAATAGAGAGACAGAAACATATACATGTGAAAATAAGCTAAAACAGAGACATATTAGACAAATAAAATAAAGAAACTGAAGCAAAAAATGTCAAATTAAGGTTTTTGGGCTTGAGTATGCATACGCATACATAAGGCCTGCATACGTAGCCCAACTGTATGCGTACGCATACTTCGAGTATGCGTACACATGCAAAAAGCATGCATACACATACACGCCCAAAACGCTAACCCAAAAATAGCAAGAACAAAAACTTAAAATGATAAATCTAACAACCTAACATGCCTTAAATCGTAAAAAAAGAAAGCCTAAACCTAAATAAACATGTTATATCACAAATAAACAAGAAAAACAAAAATTAAAGCAAGAAATTAAAAAGAAAAGACTTAGGACATATACCTCAAATATAAAACTCCTTGGCTTGATTTTGACAGTTCCCCTCAGTCAAATCTATTCACAATCAAATACAAAAGTGATTAGTAATCTTAAAACTTAAAGTTCAAGGCTAGAAAAAGCCTCAATTAAAAAATATTGACATGATGATGTTTTGTGAAAAACTCCCTCTTTGATTCACTATTTCTAGTGAATCTTAGGTTTTCCCTTAGGATTTTCTGTGTGTTTCAAAAGGTACCATGTATTAGGGGTGTGCGCGGTTCGGTCGATGCGGTTTTTTTCGAAATTTATCATCGAACCGAAAGGGATCAATATTTCCATAACCAGAACTGATGCATACCACCAAGGACCGGTTTTCCGACCTACAGCAGTGTAGTTTTTTGCGGTTGGTTTCATCGGTTTTATCAGTTTGAAATATTAAAAAAATGTTAGTCATTACTCAATCACAATCAAGTTCAACAATAACAATAACATAATAATTTTTTTGACCAAATAAATACTTTACAAAGAATAAATCTAATCAGAAATATAATTTATATTTTATATTATCAATATCTTAAGTTAAGTTAGTATCAATGCTTTAGCGGGGAAAAAAAAAATACTAGTGCAATCTAGCTGTAAAGTGTAATCCATGTAAACCATAAAAGCTTAGATATTTTCATCAACTTCAATGAAATACACTTTAGTAAACAGAGTACTCTTTGCTAAAAAAAAAAAAGGTAAACAAAGTACTCAAAATCACAAGACAGTATTATGTAGACCAAAAAAAACACATGAAGATAATTGCACAATCATAGAGAGAGTGAGAGATTTGTACTGTACCGCTTATAGCTATGCAGACAGAAAGGGTAAAAGGCGGATTTGCACAAAATTGAGGCAAATTTGAGTAGACAACTAGAGGCTCAAGCAAAAAAAATAGATGTGGTTGCAGCATAAGGAAGATTTCTTTCTAGTTACTTACTAAGAATGTTTTTCTCCTTTTTCTTTATCTCTATCTCTATATATGAATCAGTCAGTATGGTTTGTGGGTCAATTTCAAAAATCAACTCCAACTGTGTCACCGCACCGATGTTGGAAGGGTCACCGGGTTCTGTTCGCTGACATCAACTCTTTCGGTCGGCCCAAAGTTCAGTGCGGTTTGATCGATGAGGCTCGGTTTTGTCAGTGAGGTTCGATCACTGCTCACCCCTACCATGTATGGCTTTTTATATTGAAAAATGGGGGTTTGAAATGGCTCCCAAACAATGTGGGATTCATTCCAAACCTCAACTTTAATGCAAAAAACTTGTCTTTCATAGTTTCTGGAACCCTAGCATGCATACGCATGCCCATTTATGTGTATGCATGCATAAAGCTCACGTACACAGGTCTGGGGCATGCGTACACATACGCGTGTCTGCGTACGCATGCCCTATGGTTTCCATGGCCTTTATTTTCCAAAAATAGTTTTATTTAACTCATAAAAAAAGTTATATTTTCCCAAAAAACCTTTCTCAAGTAAATTTAAATCTGATCAGACCCTAAACCAACCTTGGGTTTTAGAATTTTTTCATCATTGGGGAACTGTGGCCTAAGTCGTAAAGGATACAAAATGCGGTGTCTACAGATGCCCCTCTTTTGATTCGTGAGCTTCACTAACGGAATCAAAAGAATAAGAGACAAAATATTTTGTTTTAACGTACGGCTCAGGCACAACCCATGCACACGCACACAACACACATACATGGGGCGAGGTACAACTCCGCAGAGTCGCATGGGATTCGTATGTCCGAATTCCCACCTTTGTCACTAGGGAAGCGAGCAACAACAGGTTCACTATCCTAAAACTTGTTTTGCCAATTGCAAGCAAAAGGCAAGTGACTCATTATCCTAAAGTTACTTGAAAAAGAAAAACAAACAAGGCCAACGGCCACAACCATTAACCAAACAAACAAGGTGCTTTTACGAGCTTAAAAGAATACATATCTCTAGTGTCCATCTAGGACTCTTGCCTCAAATTTCTCTGAGTGGCTTGCGCCTCTAGTAGGGGTGGCAAAATCTGACACGACCCGCAAATCCAATACGACTAACCCATTTATAAACAGATCATGGGTTAAGGCTAAACGGGTTCAGGTCATATTCGGGTTGACACAGCTAACCCGTTTAATAAACGGGTCTTGTTCGTGTTCAACATGCAAACCCGTCTGACTCGTTTGACCTGTTTAGCTTATAAAATTATTAGATATTTTGATATTATTGCTTAATTAATGACTGTTTTTATATGTTTATTACTATATTTATAGTTGTAATTGTATTTTAATTTTAGATATATGGGAATTGATAAAAATTATATAGGTTTGGTATGACCTATTAATCAAATAGATTATTAAATGGGTTATTTGTATTGACCTTTATATGACTTGTTAATTAAACGAGTTAAACGTGTCAGGTCGGTCGGGTCAACCTGTTTAATAAATAAGTCGTATTCAGGTTGAGGATTCCTGACACGTTTACTAAACAAGTCATGTTCAGGTCAACCCATATAGCCGAATACACGTGGCTCAACACGACACGAACCCGACCCGTGAACACGAATTGTCACCCCTAGCCTCTGGGTAGTACTTGTCTTCTATGTCGATCTCTACCTACTCTGATGAGGCTCTTGCCTCGGGGTGACCTTGGTCTCTATCTCTATCTTTACATCTTCTATTGTGCTTGCATAGTCAATTCCTTCGAGATATGTGCACAAATTTAGGCTTGTATAGGATCTGTGCCTGCATATTCAATTCCCTTGGGATATGTGCACTAGTTCTGTATTCCTTTTTTCTGACTAGTATGGGATTTGTGCCTGCATATTCAATTCCTGGAGGATATGTGCAAAAGTTTTGTACTTTCTCTTCTGACTTGTATAGGATCTATGCCTGCATGTTCAATTCCCTCAAGATATGTGCACAAGTTCTGTACTTTCTCTTCTGGCTTGTATGGGATCCATGCCTGTATATTCAATTCCCATAGGATATGTGCACAAGCGGCCTTGGTGTTCTAACTTATGAGAAGGTCGAAAGATCTACTAAGAAGGATGATTTGCCAAGGAATGTGTTGGTGACCCATGGAGGAGTCTTCTTGGTAATTTTGACCTACAAGGAAGTCTTTGGCATGTGACCTATTGGGAAAAATAACTTTGCTGATGAGTGTGCTGGCGACCCACTGAGGAGCCTTCTTGATGGTTTTGACCTACGAGGAAGTCTTTGTTGGTGTGTAATCCACTGGGGATAAGATAACTTGCTGAGGAGTTTGCTGGTGACTTTGACCTACGGGGAAGTCATTGATGGGGTGTAGTCCACTAGGGAAAATTTTCTTCTTCTCTTTCATGACTCACTGGGGAACTTGTGTTGATTCCACTTACAAGGGAGTTTTATCAACTTAATGGGGAAATTTTTCTTCACAACTCTCAAAGGGGTTGCCTTTGTGCCTCGTACCCACGAAGGAGTCCTTCCATGATACTTTACTTTATTGGGGATTTGGTTGATGGTCTTAACTCACAAGGGAGTTTATTTAGTGATTTATGATCCATTAAGGGATGTTCTTGATGCTTTCAATTCACTGGGGGTGTTTCGGGGGTCCTTGTGTCTTTTACCCAACTGAGGGTATTTCTATCATTCTTGGATGCATTCTTGAATTTTCTTTTACACTTCCTACCTTCTGGGAACCCACTAGGGATAATTGGAATTTTTTTTTTTTTACTAAACTGCACATAGTTTAGTAGGGAGACCTAAACTTCATGTAGTTTAGCCACCAGATGCATTCCCACCTCTTCAAATTTTTCCAACGGTTACCAACCATTTCTTTTCTTTTTCTTCTCATTTCTCTTCCTCTTCCTCATCTCTTCACATTCTCTCTAACTCTCCAACTTCCATCCCTCTCTCTACAAATACTCTCTGCCTCTCCCTTACTTCATCTCTCTCACAATCACAATCTGAAACTCTCTTTTTCTCCCACACTCTCTTTCTCCCTCAAACTCTCTCATCTCCATGGCACCCAAGTCCAAGAAGAGTTCATACATGATTTTTGATGATGTGCTCAACCTCACCCGCTGGAATTGGGCTCGGAGGTTGAACGAGTCCCCTTCATTGACCCACTGGCCACATGACCATATCTCAGAGAATGCACAGACCGGATTGGCAAGTTTTTCAAACTTTTCTCATTTTTGAGTTTTGCTTTGATCTTCCAATTTAATATGTTTTTGGACATGCAAATGCTTGGGTTTTGCTATAGGATGGGTTTAGATGAAAACGTGACATTTTAGGAGGGGTAGGAACATGTTTAGGACGACTTTTGATCGAAATGTGCTTGAAAATGTCAAAGAACACTTCTCTGTCTGGGTTCACGTGTACGCGGGTATCGGCTTGCGTACGCAGCTTGTATTCATGCATACGCATACTTTACTCATGCGTACGTAGACTCTCTTCATGCATACGCGTCTGTGCTCTTCAGTTTACACGAATGCATGATCCAACCTGCGTATGCAAACATGGGCCCGCGTACGCACGCTGGCACTCAGAAACCCTATTTTGACTATTTTAGCTCCTTTTTCACTTATTTTCTCACCCGACTGCAATTTTAATGCTCTATTTTCATCCTTTTGCAGGCTTTGCCGCCATTCTTAGGTAAGGGCAACACCAACTGTGTTGCTGCATGGTACAGGGTCTTAACTGAGGAAACCAGGGGTCACATACGCTCTGCGTACTCCAGACGCCCCAACAACAACCTTTTAACCTAAAAAATAATGACTAAGTATTTTAATCAAGATTTTGATGTTTTTATGATATCTTATACATTTCAATTCCAATTTGGGCTTGTGAATTGTCTTTTTAAAGGGAATTTCATGATATTTAAGATGGAGAAAAATATTATCTTGATTGGATGGTTGAATTTTTGGTCAAATTTTTTACTAGTCTTGTTTAGGGTCAGTTAACATTGGTCAAACTTAACAAAAATGGTAATTTTGGAATTTTGAACTCTTGGATCATCATAATTATATATACAACATTTGATGGGGATAAATAGAACTTTTTCATGCAATTCATTATCTTTCTATGTTTAAAAATACGATTTTTGGCTTTTTTAGGCTTAAACTAGTATTTTATCATGTAAATCGAGTCCGAACAAAACACAATATAAATAGTGGACGCTAGGGTTTTTCTCGAGCCCACCACTCCATCCCTCGAGAGTGTCTTGGTGATGCGTGTATGACGTGTGTTCAATGTGTGACATTAAGGTGATGTGTGTGAGAGTGAGTCCATTTATTTTTATTTTTCTATTTTTTTAGGAATTGTCGTTAACAATTGGCTTCTAAGGTGTGATTAGTTACTTATATCTAATTTATTTTATTTTCTTAATTAACTAGGGCATTTCCTAATGGCTTCTAAGCTAAAAGGAAGAAAAAATCTCGAACAAAAGAATTGGACTTAGAAGTTCGGTTACGTGTGAAGAAGGTGTTAGGCACCCCACAACACCTACGTCTATCTTTAGGAAGAGGATAGTAACTTGTTTTAATTTATTCCTAGTGGATCACTATTTTGGAATATAACTAAGACACTTGGCACTTGTTTTTTTAGAAAGAAATTTTACTTATAAGTAGCATGTGTGAAAAAGATATTAGGGTAAACTACATAAATGGTCCCTATCTTTTATATCATATGTCAATTTGGTCCCCAACTTTTTAATTGTATTAATTTCGTCCCTAACATTTCAATACCATGTCATTTTGGTACCTGCCATTATCCCTTGGATGGAAAAATTTGACATGTCAAACAAAATAATAAAAAAGTTAATTTACTTGCCACATCAACTGCCAACTGTACAAGCACATCATATTAAAATTAAAAATAAATAAATAAATAAATTGTTGTTCTCACATGAGATTGGGCTTGGGGGAAAAATTATCTCTCATTCTCATGCTCATCTCTGTCCCTAATACTTAACTCTCTCAGCTAAAGTAGAAGTTACAAATAGCGACAACAACAAACAAAAGGGGAATTAAAAAAAAGGAAAGAGGTCGAAAAGATCTTTTTCCTAAAATTCCAGTTTGGTCTATTTATCCTCCCCCCCCCCCCCCCACCCCCAATGAATACTATCTTTATATTGTTTTGTTCATTTAATTCCAATATTCAATATTATTAGATATTAGCAATCATAATCTGAATAATAATTAGGATTGTAATACTTATAGTATTATGGTGTGCTATTTTAAAAAAGATGTTATTGTTCTATAGAAAAATTCCCATTCAAGTTGATTTCATCGTTGTTGGGTTTTCTCATCGGTGGTAGAAGGTTCGGCTCTCTCTCTCTCTCTCTCTCTCTCTCTCTCTCTGTTTTGTTACTGTCCAAAATATCAAAGATGAACATAAGCTAGTATCTGCTACAAATCATTTTGGAACCTCCAGGTAAAAATATTGAATCACGTGAAAATTTATTAGAATTAAGAAAATGTAAAGATGTTTGTGACGAACTAAAATCCTATTACTTTCGTGGGAAAAGAAGGCTTGCTGAATATTAAGTAGAATTTGACAATGGACCATGTCTGCCAAGTTATTTTTAGCCAATTCAACTAGTTGTTCCATATATGGGATTCAACTAGTGACATCCTAATTTTGAAATTTTATGGAGCATATCGTGTTAATAGTTAGCAATGTTGCAGATGATCGAAAGAAAGGCTCGACCGATCGAAGATCATGTTCTGCAGAATTTTAATCAAGCCCAAAGCCCACGAAAACATTTACATTTTATTAAAATATCAATTTTTTTAATTATTTCACTTTCTTCATACACGACAACAACCAGTGTAAATTTACACGGTTATTGTAACAAATGTATTTTTACACAATTTTGCATGGCCAAAAGTGGGTGAATTTTGGACTTGATTGGCTAAAATATAAGTTTCTTTTTCTATTATACAAGCGCTAATACTAGTGCTCTCACCTCTCACATCTTATTTGCTAGCTAGGAAAGAAGGATTCGCATTTTAGTTCTCATTCTTTAGAAAATTGTGTCATTAAATTACGAGATTCTTGATCATCTTCACTTAGAATTTAGAATTAAATCCTGCATTCTCATTCCCATTTTAGGATGAGATGTCGAAAGCATTAATGGCGCTATTCTCTGCTTGTCCATTTGTGGATGAGATGTCCTGAGAGCTCTAATGACACTATTTCCTTCTTTGTCCATTTGTAGGTGAGGATATAGGAATGAGATACAACCAGCACCTACCACTTAATCCCACATGCAAACCTATCGTGGGATCCATAACTCTGCATCTTCATTTTCAGAACTCATTTTTTTAAAGTCAAGAGTAAACCTTTAAGGAACTTTCAAAGAAGAAACTTGGAGCCTTGGCATCCGCAATTGGGGGAACAAACAAAATCAATGCCTTTGATTATTCCTTTCTCTTTCTTTCTTCTTTTTTAGATTTGAGTTCTTCCTTTCCAAGTCACTGGCCCCACTGAACTCCCAAGAGTAAAGGGTATGCCAATTCATTTTCGAATTGAATCCCTTCTAGTTTTAAATGTAGAAAAAGAAATTGTACCACATGAAAGGAAAATTACAATTGCAAAAATTAATATATCCACCTCAAAACTCCAATTAAGCTTTCATCAAACATCACGAAGAACCTACTAAGCATTATAAAATGTCTCTTCTCAATAAGAGAATCACATTCTTATCTTCAGATTAATAATAATAAAAACCAGAAACACCCACATAAACCTGTCTTTTGCTTTTATTTTGATTCTTCTACCATATCCTAAACAACTTGCCCCACTCTTACGCGCGCACACAGAAATCTCCATCCTGGCAATGAAGTTGACCAACTCTATGTCAAATTGTTTGATATCCAAAGCTTCACTTATAATCCAAGGTCGTCTAAATACTACAAGGGACGGTATCTCTCCTTCAAAGCAATGAGAGACTTCTTAGGAAGGAAATCCCAACTACCACTAAGGAAGGAACCCCAGAAAAGGGAGGACCAATTACACCTACAGGAGACTATATTTTCCTTTCCTTTGAGTAAGTTCCAAGCCTTGTTGCCTGTTTTCTCTACTTTCAAGCCACCATAGAGCAGTCCCCCCCTATGGAGAAACACCAATATGGCTTTGCATTAAGTTTCTCCATTGTTGTTTCCCTTGGTCTTGCTTCCTTCATATCGTGTATAGCGGCTGAGTTAAAGAGAACAAAGGTAGTGGTTAACAAAGTCATTGGTTCACATGTGATGCATTTGTTAAAAAAAAATTTTTTTTTTTTTATGTGAATGGTTTCGTGTCTTTTTTGTGTGTTTTGTAGATCAAGGATATCAAGTTGGATGGAAAACTGTGTTATTTGCCAGGAAGTCATGCATTTGGGTTCGGAATTGCAGCTTTGGTCTGTTTGCTTATTGCTCAGATAATCGGCAATCTGATCGTTTGCATGAATTCTTTTTCAAGGGAGGAGAGAAACGACTGCAAGACAAGAAGACCGAGGACTGCCTCAATCCTCCTGTCAATTTCATGGTAGGTGATCAATCTTTGGCAAAACTGGCGTTTCTTTACAGTTTTCTAGTAATACATTGCTATCACATACTGTTCCCATGAACACAAATTTGACTCCTACGATACAGGTTACACCTAGTCAAAATGTCACACTTGAATGCTCAATGATTTTTCAAGCATTCTGGCAACCACCTTTGAATGCCATTACCTAATCAGATTTACCTTTTCCTTCTTTTTCCTGCATCCTTTAAACTACATGCCACATCCACATTCTTTTTCCTGCTACTTCCTATGAACTAAGAGCCACATGATGTCAACTATGGAATGATGTGTTCTGTGATATGCTGCATGTAGGCAACTTGAAAGACTTTTTTACGATTAAAAAAATTCTAACAAGAACATTGACAGCTGGAGATGTCTCAGTTTCTTAATCTAATCTGAGATTCAGGCACCTAGGAAAATAATAAACATTATAAAGAAACATGGTCAGAGTAGAAAATGCTGAACAAGTCTTAAAGTAATCCATGTTGCAGGTTGAGCTTTGGAATTGCAGTTATATTAATGAGTGTAGCAATAAGTATGAGCAGAATCCAGCCCTATGGGAAAGGATGGGTGGACGGCGAATGCTACCTAGTCAAAGACGGCACATATATTGGTTCAGCAATACTAGTGCTAATCACAATAGGTTCAGCACTTGGCTCAGCCATCACAACAAAAAGGAAAAGCCAGAGCGATAAAGGCCAAAAAATACATGCACAAGTAGGATGAAAAGACAGATAATGGGAAATATGTGAAAAGATTTTAGAAAACAGAGGTGGATTTCTTCAGGGCAAACTAGGCAAGAGCTTGGGAGACACAGCAATGCCAAATGTAGCAGCAACACCAGCTAAAGAAGAATGTCGGGCCTCTACCCCTTTGAAGCAACATTTTCTTTTTCATTTGTTCTCGGGGAAGAAAGGTGAATAAAAACAATAACACAACCAACTGTAACCTGCCCCCGCACCCAATGTCAAAAGAAATAATTTCCATCGAAATGAAAGGAAGACTTCTTTCAAACGTATATCGTCAACGATGGAACCCAGTAGAAAGGGAAAAAAATAGATATCTATACTATTATGATACTTTATATTTTCCAGTCACACGATTACATATGTGATAGTGAAACACTTTCTGTATCTATCAATTTGTAAGTTAAAAAAGTTCAAATTAAAGTCCAAAAACTGAGTGACCCAAAGTTCTTTTCTTGCAAAATGTTCCCTAAAGTAACAAAGAGTCAACAACCACATGTTATAAAGAAAATAGTTCAATGATCTTCAGCTAATATTTTTTTAGGAATTCAATCATCTTTAATCAACTGTTTCCTGTTTGACAAGTGATATAAACAATTAGAGAAAGGGCCACATCAAAAGCCACCAACTCGCGCAAGTTTGGAGGGCACAGGCTCGGCTCCTAAAGCTCAATTTTTATACATAGTTGATGTGCAGGTAAAGGAACTAATATAATATTCCACTCCAAGAACAATTTGGTCCGACTCTCAACTTGGTAAGCAATATTAATGCTAGTGACCCCAAAAATGTGTAAAGTGCACAATGACAACCTAGGCTAAAGTTCAGTTCTTTTAATCCTCTCTAGTAGAGTTCAAGTAAGTGATTGCATTGCCATTTGTAATCCTCTCTAATAGAGTTCAAGTAATTGCATTGCCATCATGAGGAAACCACACAAGGAATGACTCCGATGAGAAGGTTATGCAATTATACAAAGGATATTTGTGGAGGCAGATGAGGATTTCAGAATAGGATATTTGAATCCAGAACCAAAGCTGACACAGGAGGTTGTTTATTGAGTCTCTGTATTTATAGATAAGGGTTAAAATGAAATGATTTATTTTTTATTAATAAATACCATTCACACGTCACCAGACTAAATCATTTACCAAACACCCTTTTGTATCCGTGACCAAGATTAAGGCACAAATCAATGCGCAAGTCTCTTGAATGTCACCTTAACGTCATTACCTCTACCTTAATCCCTCCAAACCAAAGTCCGCATGGCAATCTCCACCTCTACCTTAATCCCTCCAAACTAATGTCCACATGGCAGTCTCCAAATGGCAACCTACATGTCTATGCCAAGGTGGAGTAAAGGCTCCAGCATTCTTCCAAGCCGCCTCAATCCAACCCACATTCCTAGGAGTTCTGGGCTCCCATTCAAGAGCATATGGTTTTTCCATTGCTGGTTCCTCCAAGCAAGGCTCAGGGCGCTTCATGGTAAAACCAAGGCAGTACCTTCTAAAAAGGCATGTGCCCTTGCTGCCACTTAGTCATCCCCTATATACAGTAACCACATTATTGACTCTTAACAATGCTTCTTAACATCAAACAAAAACCGATACATTATCAAATATTCCAACATCAAATTCAGATATTTTTGTAAGAGGTAAGTTTAACACAACATATTGATGTAGCAATCACAAATCCACTCATGCTTGACCCAACCTAATCCCTCCAATTGCCAACTCCAATCAAAGAATGAAGTGCTGGAGATTAGGATATCCTGTCAACACATTGTGTAATGCTGAAGGACGTGAGGTATATAATTTCCAGGATTTAGGCCAAAACAATAACCTATGAAAGGGAACACTACTACATCCTACTCGACAGAAATTTCCATTGACAATCCAGAGCTTATTTTTTCTTCCTTTTCTTTCTTTGCGTTTTATACCTTTTGTTGTTTATAGAAGTAACCCATACAGGAAACAGTTGACTAATAGGAATCTGCTTATGAGAAACAAGTGGTAAACCTTCCAATATAACAAAGAGGAAGTTTAAGAAGCATCTCATGCTTAAGCCCCTCAACTCAAAAGGACAGTATATGGTTTATCACATATAATTGGGTAAGCAGGCAACCTAGGCTTCCAGAATTCACTCAATTTTGATCTGAAAATTGCTACAGAGTAAATACATTGACCACTGGAAGTATTAATTCATTACATAAAATCTTAAGATGGCACCAGCCAAAAAATAGCAATGGATTAATTACCATGTCATAAAACTGGAAGAGAAGAAAAATAAAAACCTACACATGCAAAAAATACACTCATTCCAAATGGATACTTAACGACAAGTGTTATAAGACTAAAGGACAGCAGTTAAGCTCCATAAACCTTGGAATTTGGGTTCCTCTAATCAAGTTGATGCAATTCTAAATATGATTGAGGGAATATAAGAGTTTATGAAAGGAAAACAAAGAGCAAGTTAAAGCTATTAAATTAGCAAGAACATCCCAACTCAATCCCTAAAAGAAAGAGGGAGAAAAGGCACAAACCTTGGCAGAAAATTTATTAATTCTCCACCAAAAAAAAAATCATAAGTCATTAATCCTTAAATAAGACAAAGAATGTTGCCCTAACTAAGACACAACCACAACCATTAATTTAGATCAAATATTATGTCTAAAACTGTCCTATCAGTGGTTGCATGCTTATTCAAAAAGACACAACAAATTAAAAAGTCACACCATTTACTATACAAAAACTTTAACAAAAATACTAAGTTTAAAAATAAAAATACTTATAGAAACAAACTTAATCCTAAAAGCTTTCTTTTAACCTGCACATCACAAGTGTGCAAAGGCAAACAGTAATTTAACTCTGTAGCTAAAATGCGCTTATAGCTCAAAGCCTCAAGGTTTAAGCACTTTGATCAACCAGAGCGAAGCTTGTCTAATGAAGCGCACCTCATGCATACTTTTTTGGTGCTTTTTGAAGAAACATAATGCATGCCTAGGTGCACTTTTTTTTCTTTCTTTTTTTTGATAAAAAATATATAAATCGTTAAAATTAACCCCTTTATCTTGATGAGAATGATATAGACAATTGATTTATACAAACCCTATTCTTAGGTGTTGTACTACATAAAAATAATTTGATTTCAAAAAACACGAACAAAGCTAATTTACTATTCTTGTGCTTATTGGCCTTTGCCTTTTTGATATATTTTGATTGAAACGTGCATTTTCTTGATTTTTATCATAGGTGTCACAGCTATGTATTTTTATATGGCATAAGAAAATTATATAAAATGTTAAATTTAAACATTATAAGACTAGATTATTATTATTATTATATTGTCCATTCATTATTGTTTTCAAACTTACTATATAAAGATTTTAAGGAACTGAAATAACTTATACAAAATTTGATTTCATAAACTTTGTGCAATTTCACTATCCATTTGAGCTAACAGGCAAAATATATTGCTATTTTGAGTTTATTAATTTTTTTCAATTTTATGCTATGAATCCTTTTATTAGAAGCTACTGTAAATTATATTTGAAAATGTGTGTTTTACTTCAATCAGGCATTTACACTTTGCGCCTAGGCTCCAAAAGGACCATGCGGATAAGTGCACTTTATGCTTTTATCAACACTGAACTTGATTAAAAATTACAGTGCAAAGTCTACAAACAATAACTTGAGAGGGGGAACTTTAGATACGAATGTTTAATTGAAAGATCCATGATTGTGTTCACACAAACACATAAGCAATGATATCATGATTGTTGTTCCTATTCATGAATGTGAACACCACTAAAATGTGTTGGGAAAATAGAGAAGACAACTAATAAAAAGAAGAAGAGGAAAAAAACAATGACAACAAAGAATAGAGGAAAACAAAGGGTTAGGGTTAGTCTAACTATTTCAGCGTGTGATTTCCTCCATGACCAATTTGTTCATTGATAACATTGCTTAAAAAAGAAAAATGTGAGAGGCCGGCTCATGGGCATAAAAACAACATGAACCAGCAATAATTGGTAATACTGATAGTTCCTACCAAGTCTCTCAAAATGAAAACCCCAATATAAGGTGCTCACATCATTTACCTTGAGATTCATTGCTTATAAAGCCAATGGACAGCAATGAGGTTTATAAAAGAAAAGGGACTGACTGACAGACAGAACCATGTTGGATAGAAGCAACCATGGACATTTGGATAAAATTGAGGTCCATATACCATTAGAAAGGCATGTTGTCACCGTGCCTCCTTCCACCATAACCATGTCCCCTTCCCCAGTTATATGAGCTCCGGTAATTGTCACCGTGTCCAGCAACATAACCACCATAACCTAGATTAGGTCTCTGTTGGATATTGCCAAATGTCTGCAAGAGTAACAGAAATTCAGTGACATCCATGACTACTTTTATTTCTTGGCACAAGTTCATGCCTCATGATTTCAATTCTCAAATTTGGAAATGATACAAATAAGTTGGCAAACCTCAGTGTCCTGCTTGATTCGCTCAGAGAACCTGTTCAGTCCGTTCCTTGCACCACGGGCAAGCGAATTACAAGAAATTGTGTCAAAGAACTCATCCTTATCATATGCAGGCTGCACAAAGGGAGAAAGGAAAAGGCATGCATTTAAGTATTAACATGACTATATGCACTAGACAAGGATAACCATAAAAACTACAATCATGTTGTTTGTTAAAATAAGAAAACACACAATTTTAAATAAAATTATAAATAAAAAATCTGACTCCTGTTTTTTTTTTTTTTTTTTTGATAAGTATACTCCTGTTTATAGAAATGTTGCAAGTCCAACCTTAGGATTAGGTATTAAGCCATGACCTTCTCTGTTCCCCAAGCTTTGACCAGTTGTAAAGCCCTGAACTCCCCCTGTTTTATCCTTACCCTTTCCAAGATAACCCCATACTTCATCTTTTTTAAACTTTTCATTCATGGCTGTAAAATCGAACTCTTCTGTGAATTGTGTAGCCGAATACTGAGGCTGCAAAAAATCAGCAACACAACAATTGGAAATTTCAATAAATAGTGCAATGGGCATACATACTTCTCCTATGTCATCAAAAAAGAAAATATATATATATATATATATCCAAACACACAAGCCAACGTACACAAACATGCTCCAAACACCAACCTAAAGAGCCAAGTAGGCAACCTATTTTCATGCCCAAACAAGGGCATGAATCCACATGAATGCCAACTGCAAGACAGATAGATGATCGAGAGATCATTGTCACCAGATGTAAATAATGTTAGTTACAACAACACTGCACTTCCAATGGAACACATCAAAACCCACACCAGTGAAAAACAAATAAAGAGATAAATAAGTTACATACTCTGCATGCACATGAATACCAACTGTAGGATAGTACAAAGACCAATAATCGAAATATTTGTTGACACATAAACACATACATAACATACCAATCTACCTAAACACTTCTTAAACAAATATCTTTATCATACTTTCATGACTCCTAATCAAGCTTCAACAACAACAAAGCGTTAGTCCCAAACTTTTAGGATTAGCTACGGATACTCAACAAATTACTTTAGGGTCAGCCACATGTAATCTTTTCCTCCATTATATATCTAAAGTCATATTCTCTGTTACTTCCTTAATTGACGTGTCCTTTTGTATTGCTTCTACTAATGTTATTTTTGGCCTTCTTGATCTCTACCTTTTTTCTATCCCTCAACTTGAATCAACTCATTCTTTCTTACCAGTTCATTAATCGCTCTCCTCTTAACATGACCAAACTATCTCAAGCAAATCTCCCTCATCTTTTCATCAATAGGCGTGATGGAGGAAAAATGGTGAAAAGGAAAGATGTTTTAGAAAACTAAGTTGCTTAGAGAAAAGAAAGAATGAACTAGCTCTTCAAGAGACACACTCTTGGAATAATACCTCATAGGTAGAGATTTCTTGGATTCAAATTCGACTAGTTACCATAAGGGCAGCCTTGCTTATTTATAGATACATAAGCAAGCTGCTGATTGGCTAGAAAGTTAGTTACAAGAACCTACCATGTGGCTGTCATGTGATTGGCCAAAGTCTAACAAACATCTCTAACTAACTGATAGAATATTGCACTTATCACTAACAATCTATCAACTAACTTTCTGTTACAAGTGAAATGAACTACTTATCATACAACATAAGCACTAGTAAACAACTAGCTTTCAAAATGAACTGCATCAAGGGGCTAATCTCTATCTTAACATTCTCCTTTCAACTACACTCGGTACCATAGAGCATAGATTTTCATATAGCAGTCTTATAAAATTTTCCATTCAACATCCAAGCTTCAATGAAATAACTGATCCTACACTAATTATGCAAACCATTAAAAATATAGTATTTAAATCAACCTCCATTAAGCAAACAGCCCTGACTTGTCTCCAACATATCTTCCCTTCCCCATAAGCAGAATCTTTTCTAACTCTGATTTTGCGATTTCCTTTAGTGTTCACTCTTCAGCAGAAAAATGCTTAACCTCCTCTCTAGCATCCAGCATTTGGTCTCTTCCACCAAGCCTTTCTTTTTAACCCCCAGATCGCCCCATAGCCACGTTCCCCCTTGTCCCATGCCTTTAAATCTACTTTCACCCCAGAGCAACTAAACTATGAAAAATCCCTTTCAGCAACCTATCACTCTAACCCAAATAGCTCTATAAGTTACTTCCATAGTGAATAAAAATTTTGAAACCTGCTTGTTCAAATAAACCCAGTAAAAATGATATTTCTTCAATAAATAATCTCTGATAACTCTAAACACATAAGGAGCCTCCAAGAATATGATGAAAGAAAATCCACATAATCAAAGTTTACCTTCAATCACCATGCTCTGACATCCCATTAAGTTGTATATTGCTTCCACTTAAATATAAGTTCAAAACTGTTTCACAATATGCGTAAACTTTCCCTTCCTGAAAGTTTGTAAAATAGAAATTTCCAAAGTCTCCATGAATTATCTTCATGATTAAGCAAAATTTTATTCACTTTTAACCTTTAGATGATGCTTGGGCCAAACTCATTGAAGAGTTGGTTCCTCATAAATATACTGATTATGGAATCATAATCTCTAAGTGTACA
Source organism: Quercus ilex subsp. ballota (assembly GCA_032727855.1). Classification (NCBI taxonomy): domain Eukaryota; kingdom Viridiplantae; phylum Streptophyta; class Magnoliopsida; order Fagales; family Fagaceae; genus Quercus; species Quercus ilex. The sequence continues at coordinate 3,291,830 of CM064919.1, forward strand.
TTTTTTATTTTGATAAGTATAATCTCTAAGTGTACATTGGCTAGAAGGAAAGTCTATAAAATATCTCAAACCCCTTTCTCTTTCTTTTTTCTTTTTCTTTTTCTTTTTTTAACTTACAGATAAAATTGTCCCAGCAGCCTAGAACTTAAGAGTATAATGCAACTTTATAATCATTAATCATCTGTCAATACAAAACAAAAGGTACCACAATTGACTATAATTCAAATTGTAATAGTCTTTCAAAATAAACTCTCTTACCACCCCAAATCCATCAACATCCAATCAAAATATGGTTCACTAGTCCAATTTAATAATACCACAAACTTTGCATTCTACACACTTCACATTCTATTGAGTCAATCCATTAACTCTTATCAACTAAAATCAAAGAATTACTCTTCTTGCATCAAAACTTATCCCCCAGAATATTAAACAATCTTCCAAGTCCATAGAGGGAAAAAAAAAAAAGTGGACCTAGAACTTCTAAGTAACAAAGCATGTCCCAAAAACATTTAAGCACTACCTCACCCATAAATTAGGCTATGGTAATCCATGCAGATCAACCCTAACAAGAACAATGATCCAAAAGAAAGTCAATAACATCAGAATCCAAGGAAATAAACCGATATTATAACCGTACTGCAAAAACACCCTAAAATTTTATATCATAACATATAATATAATGTGAACTACAATAACAACAAATTGATTTTCCTGTCACACTACGAATTTTCCGTCAATATCTTAACTCCATATAAACTAAAATCGAGGAATCACGGCTCTAACATCAAAACATAACCCCAAAAATGTTATGCAATTTCTAATTCCCTAATAATGATCAAGCACTCAAATTCTGAATAGGACATATCCCGACTATCATTCAGTAACTAAACCTATGAGAATCCCTACAGATCAAACCTAGACCTCTAGTACCATTAAATTGTCACGCCCCTAACCCGACCATTAAGCTAGGCAAGATAAAATGGTCACACGCTTATAACGTTTTCACCCTACAAATGTGAAAGGCCTACTAAGAGACTAACAAACATCCTCAAAGAAGCTTGCATCAAATACATACATACATACGTACATACATACATACACATATATACATATATATATATATATATATATTCTGTCACTTATCACCTTAGACTTTAAAGCCTAGACTAGTAGATTATTGAATTAGTACTCACCAAGTCCAACAAATAGTCTACTGTTTCTTATAAGAAATATTCACTAAAGAAAAGTCTGCACCTAAAGTAACTCCTTGACAAACCAAGCACAAGAATTTGTAGCTTCTGTCCACGAATAACCACAACAGTGGACATCCAAAATAAGAATCATATTACAGAGAAAGACGTATGGTGAAGAGGGAATTTAACACCAGATTCCCAAAATTTTAAGCCTAAATCCTTCTTCGTTTACGTTGTAAAACCCATAGGAAATTTAAATAGTCTGATTACTGACCAATTACCCACATAAATTTTCTAATTTCATATAAAGCTTGGATTCAACGAAGGATGAGATTTCTTAGACTCTTACCTCAAAAGTGTCGTCAGTCTTTCTCTACTTGAATATCTTGAGAAGTCATCTCTCTCAAATTATCTGTAGTTATACGCTAACTTAATTAGCTTATATATAGCTAGGGTTTCAACCTTATTTTTTGAAAACTCTCTCAATAATATTTATTATTGAATTGGCCCCACAAAAAGGTTTACTTAATTACCCCACTTATTAAGTCCTTTTTTTCGTGGTAATACACACCCTATCCACAAAACCTTTAGTTCATGGAGGCCAATCGGATTATGATTGCACTTGGATTACTCGAGAAGAGCTACAACAAATTGATTCAAACTTGTTTAAGTATTATCAGAGATGCCAGGACTTTTGATAGGATTGGATTGTTCCTAGCCAAGGGAGTTGGTGTGGACACAAGATACAAGCCTCCAATTACACAGACATGGACATAGACGCACAAAAGAAGACGACCCAACCAGTGGCCTTACGGATGGAGCCTACTACAAGATGGGCCTAAAGCCTAATATTTATTTTACTTATGTAATTGGTTAAACCTTAGCTTCTTATCCTACTCGATTTTGGAATATAATTTCTTTTCTTACTAGCTTAGTTGAATTATTTTTTATTCTTACTAGGATACAAAGATTGAAATTCTATTTAAGGAACCAGGGGTTTAGAATTGTTTTAAAGCGCTGGATTGATAAAACTGTTGAAATTTTCTCAATGATCTAATGCTGATTCCAACCAATTTAGGTGTTAATTCCTAGCTTTTTTTTTTTTGGTTCTTCATTTCGGTGTTGCATAAAATTTGGTTTTTCGCCGAACATCAATGATCTAGTAAAAGTTGACTTCAGTTGAACCACCAAAGCTTCCATATCTTTAAAAGTATGTTGAATCCTCTCTTTCCATAGTGTCCATAATAGACATAAGGGACTTGATTCCAAACAAAAAAAGATTGTTTTTCAAACCATTTCCACCATCCAGATAGAAGCTCAACAACACTCATCAGCTTTACTCAATGAATCTGAACCATCAAGGAAAAAAAAGTTCCATAAAGCATATACAAATTCAGAGTGCAACAACAAACCATCCACGTTCTCACCACTACTCCTATGATGCACCAGCAATTTATTACCATGATTCATCTCTTTGAGAGATTATCACATGTCCGAATCTTTCTCCAAGTCGCTGTTAACACAAAGAAAGCAACCATTTTAGAGCCTTAGCATACCAGTTGTTTTTCCAAGGGAAATATGCACCTCTCAACCCAGATGCCATCTAATGTGAACGCACATCAAACCTACTATTGTCATTAAATCTCCACTTCTTACGTTCAAGGCCCTCTAAGCCTTAATACCAAATTTTGGGGTTGGCTATACTCCCAACAGCAAAAGTCCAGGTACACTGGGGGTGTACATGGAAAACAGTACATAAATTACAAAGATCAAGCATTTCTAAAAAATTAGAACAAGGGAAAAGATTAAAGGAAGAACTCCACTCTAGCAAAGTGTGAAGAAGAAGAGATTTAAATTCTGAAATAGACCATTCCTTCCCTTGGAAACATCTTGAGTTCCGCTCTCGCCAAATACACCATAGGACACCATGTGAGACAGCCCTCCATAAATCAATGCTCCGATGCCCACCGAAAGAACCTTGCCAACTCGAAAATAAATCAGAGACACCATGCGGCATAACCCATTGAAGACCAAATAGAGCCCACACCATAGACCATAATTCATAAGCAATAGGACAATGAAGAAGAAGATTATTCACCGATTCCCCACTCTTTTTACACATATAGCACCAATCTACAATTGCAACACCCTTGTCCCCAGGGACGGACGCAGGATTTCAAGCTAGGGGGGGCCGGAGATAAGCGAAAAAAAAAAAAAAATTCAAACGCACATCCATATAGTCACTGGCAGAGCCAGGAAATTTTCTTAGGAGGAGCAAGTTAGTTATGCCTACATTATGTTAATAGGTTGAGCCTACGTTGGCTCAAAATGCAAAAAACTCAAGTTAATTTGGCCCAAATTATGGCCAAAATTAAATTACTTTATTTCACAAACTAACTTTTAGTAAACTTGTGCCTACATTTTTTTCACTGTACTAAATTATTTGTACTTAGGTTAATAGGTTTGAACTTACTTTTTTACATTTTAGAGCTTTTCTAAGGAGTTACATCTAATGTTTCAGCATTTAGGATAAAAAATTGATTAATAAGTATGAAATTTTGAAGATTTATACAATAATTTTTGTTAAAAAAAAGTGTGAACAATGAAGTGCAAATTACTATTTAAGTGCAATTAGATCAAATCAAACAATTAAAAAATTATTTGTCCTCCTACTATTATCAGATATAAATAGATAATCTAATATTCTAATATAAACCACATTATTATATATTATATTATTATTATTATTATTATAAATAGATTTATACAATATATATTTTTTTTTTAAGGTTTTCATGGGCTTTTGAAAACTCTTGGGTTGGCTAGCTGGGAGGCTGAGCTAAAAACCAAGGGGAGCCCAAGCTAAAAACCAAGGAGCCCAAACCTCTTTTTTTTAAATTTTACATACTAAAAAAAAAATTTTTTGGACCCAGGGGGGGCCCGGGCCCCCTTTGCCCTGCACCTGGGTCCGTCCCTACTTGTCCCTCTTACATCCTTAATTGGCATATCCTTTTTTACTACTACTAATGCTATTTTAGGTCTTCCTCTACTTTTCTACATTCGCTAAACTTGATTCAACTCAGTCTTTCTCACTAGTGTACTGATTGCTCTCCTTTGCACATGAGCCAACCATCTCAAGTAACTCTTGCTTATCTTTTCATCAATAGGGGCCCCCTATCTTTATGGGAATTTCTCATTTCAAATCCTATCTTTTCTTTTATTTCCCTTTATCCATGTTAATATTCTCATTTCAACTGCACTCATTTTATGAACATGTTAATACTTAACAAGCCAACATTCAATACCATAACTTATGGCTGGTCTTTAAGAAATCTTTTAAAAAACTTCCTTTAACCCAATAAATATTCTACTATCACACAATACTCCGGATTCGCTTCTCCACTTCATCCACCCTACTCTTATCCGATGATTCACATCCTATTCAATCTCTCCATCATTATGAAAAATTAAACCAAGATATTGAAGACCCTCACTCTTTGGTATCTCTTGACCACCAAATCTTATAGGCCCTTTAATTAAGTAATGAATCAAGCTTTTGGTATTCTATTTATTTTTCCTATTTCATTTCCTGGTAAACTAACAATCTTGTTTTTTTCTTTATAGATAAATGATACATTTTATTGAGAAATCAAGCAACAATAGGTTCCCTTCCCTGTATACAAGTAGTACACTAGAGAGCACAACATTCAACAGATATTAAATAAGTCAAGAAATTCCTCCAAGGAGGAAGAAGGATGTCCAATCATTTTTTATAAGTAATAAATGCTTTATTAAGATCCCAAACAAAAGAGACCTCCCAAAGTATACAGGAAGTATACAAATGGGGACAAAACAATCAAAGCCTCAAATTACACAAATCCAACAAATCAAAAATATAAGATAAGGAAAAACAGCCAAAGTGGACATCCAATCCAACAGGATTTCCAATCATGGCAGCCATCCGATCATACAAAAGACAGAGAAAAAAAAAATTTATCTCCATGGCTGGACACTCAATCCCTTCAAAAGTGCGCCTATGAACTAAACAATCTTGTGGACTTTTGTCTTTGTGATATTAGGCATCATATGGGGTTATCCTAAGTGTTTACTTTGCTATCCTACTTCAATATGGGCATAGCAAACCTACTTCATACCCTAAAAAATAATAAATAAAAGGTTCGGAATAACGCTGTAGTGTGTCGAGGGACGAAACTAGGAATTTTGGTTTGGGGGCCAAGTTATGGTACTAGACAGTAATCAAGACAAACCCTGAAGTAAGTCATAATTTATAAATATATTATATACAAAATTATCAACTTTGATTTATATATATTTACAAAATTTTTAGAACTTATCATTTTTTATATTCTAACGAGCAGACAAAAGTTATCTAAATTGATATTAGACACAACCAAAAATGTCATAAAAAATAACTTATTATCTCTCATCAAAGTTAAGTTTGAAGATAACCTTTCTTAAAATAAATTAATCAATTATCTTTCTTTTTTTTTAAATTAAAATAAGTGACTGGTGTAATTAGTAAACTAATCTATTATCATGCACCTAAAGCTAGAAATTCTTAAAATTTTCACTTTTTCAATTTAAATTTTCAAATTTTCTACTAAAATGAATAAAACAATTACAATGGAACCAATGAAATCCTCAAAACTTTAGCAAATATATGAGAAAATTTTACAAAATAAATAAAAAATAATTTTCTCTATAACCACTAAGCCAATCACTTAGTTATGTTTTCAAAAAGATCATTAAGAGGATCATTGAACCTTTTTATTTTTGGGGGGTGGGGGGGCATGCCCACTTCCCCAAGCTAACATGTAGTTCCACCCTGAGTGTGCATGATGCGGACAATACCCCAGGTAAAAATGAACAAACTTTTAAAGGGCAGGAGCTTTCTCTCAATGGAATAAGGCCGGATTTGTACAAATTTTATTTTAAAATGTCATTAGATGGGCCATCAAATATTCTAGACTTCTTGAATTTTTGTATTTGTAAATGTTATTTGGGGCATAATTTTTCATATACAGCCAGTATATCAAAGTCCCTCCCTTTGTTTTTAAATTATTGTAAAATCTTTACTTATCAAAAAAAAAATCCTAATCAATCCAGTAAACAAAACCGCATTAAAATTTAAATATACTACCAAAAAAAGCAGAAACCAAGAAAATTAGATTCAAGCATGATGAATGCTAAAAATACTATTTATAATGTCTCAGCAAATAAAAAGCACCCCCTAAATTGTTTTGCATAATATTTCCCCAACATAATCGATTAAACAGATTACAGATTAAATGGTACAAGATGCAATAGTAATAAGAAAATATCCTAAAAAATGGGAATTATAATTTTTGGACCCAGCATCCCCCCATCCCCCAAAAAAATAAATAAAAAGAGAATTTCACCTGTCTTGTAGAAGTTGGCAATGGCAAAAGAGGCGCTTGAGATACTGGAATAGAAAATGATGATGAAGAATAAGATGATGTCGGAATTGGAGCACTCATATCAGTCTGAACGGGGTAGAGCTTCTGCATGGAAGAAAGTGCATGTGGTCTAGACTGTGCTAACTGATCTGGAGTTAACAATGATGGAGGAGGTGTTAGCAAGGGGCCTGAAGAATCCGCAAATGAAGATGGATAAGACATGGACTGGACAGGGAGAACCGATTGTGAGTCAGAAACAGCTTTACCAACAATTTGGTTTTCACTGGTGTTTAAGTCTTCACGAGACAAAGGAAATGAAGACAGAGTTGATCTGTTAGCAGTTAAAGATTCAGAATGTGGTAAAGATGATTTTGTGGACAAGAAGGACGGAATATCAAGAGAAGTAGAAGACTGTACTAGACTAGTAGAGGGTAAATATTTTGGATGTACAGAAGCAGAAGCAATATATGAAGATACAGGGGTACCAAATTCTAATGTATTCGGCAAGCTCAGGGTTGTAGGTGTCTGAATTTCAGGAGTCTGCCACTGTCCCTGCATTGTCAAGGGAAATGATCCAGTTGATGAGGGTTGAAAAGGAATAGGTTGCTGTGAAGCATGAGATATACCACCCGATGTTCCATTGTACCCTTGCCAATACATTGGCATAGAAGAAGATGGAGAACCAACAAGTTGTGTAGCAGGTTGGGATAAAGATTGATATGAAGGCAGTACTCCAGTATAGGTTCTGCTTGTCAAAGCAGGGGTATCTTGCCATTGAGTTGATTCTGTCAAGGTTTTACCACCAACAGAAGCCAAAGGTGGAGAATTCAAATGCACCCCGGCATAGTGCGACTGCAAAGATAAAGCAAAACAGATATGTAGGTGAACTTGATTTTTCTGAATGACACTTCAAATTTTGAAGTTCAAATCCCAGAATGTCAATACCTGGATGATAGCAGGATCATTGTGAATCTGCTCTTCTGTTTGGACAGGTGGGGAGGCTTTAACTTGCAAGTCCTAAATAGTAAATATTCATAAGGATTTTTCATTTATGAATAATAAAATTTTATTAAAATAAAGAAAATGGGCAAAATCATAGTCCAGAGGACATTTACAAGAAAAATGCAACCAAAAAACTATGATGTAAAACTACAAACATCTAAAATTTCCAGCAACAAACACTAAAACAAGTGGAAACCAACATATTTAACATGCCCACAATTTTAGAAGACTACCAAAACAAGTATTTAGTAAAGAATCATATAGCAGCAACGTCAATTTTAGAAGATTACCAAAAGTATTTCATAACAATCATATAGAAGCAACATCAACTTATCATCCTAGCTCCTCAACAAAAATACAAAAAAAGAATGAGTATGTCTGAGAGAGAGAGAGAGAGAGAGAGAGAGAGGGTACATATATAGTCAAAGGCGATGATAATGCAACCAAGTATTGGGTGTTTGCATTCTTCTTTTTAAGCTTAGGGAAAATTATGTTTTAAACCCTATAATTTAAGGGTGTAACAAATTAAATCCTATAGTTTTAAAAGTAATGAATTAAACCCCAATGTTCCAAAAAGTAACAAATGAATCCTTATAGTTTCAGAAAAATGAAAAAGTAAACCCTGATATTTCAAAAAATAACAAATTAAACCCTCAGCCAATTTTAAATTCCAAACGCAATGAAATTCCAATTAAATGGTTGAAGATATTTGATTAGGCTATTAAGTAAAGCTAAAAAAGGAAACATTATATACCATAGCTCTTAGTTACTGAAAACATTCATATTTGTTCTAAGAATCAAGACACAAGGATATTTAAATAATAGCTATATTTTCAAAAAAATAAAAGAAGGGAGGGGGGGTGCTTGTAGAAAACCATGAAAGACCTCAAAATGAGAAAAGGAAGCATACTAAGAATGGAAAATAAGTTGCTCTCACTTACTTTAATGTCACTTGCTCGGAAAAGAATGTATTCATACACCTTATCACCTGGTGGAATTTGTGGGCTATCTTTCCTTCGCCCCTCTGTTCCAAAAGACCTAACTGCAAGATCACAAAAGGCTTTATTTTTTTTTTTTTATTCTTTTCCATTAATGTAACAGCCAAGCTAGAATTTATATAACCCCAATGTTTTAGGATGAGTGCCGTACTTTTTTGTTGAACTTTAAGTATTTCACCTACCCTTATTATCTTCTTTTCTATTTTTGGATTAGTAAATAAAATAGTATTATTAAGTATAAGAGGATAACCTCAAGTACAAAGACTTTATAAAAGAGATTATCCAAAAAATTACAATCTGTAGTTTAACAAAACAAGAAAACCCATAAATGTAGAATAAGGAAAAGAACTCGAAGACTCAAAGTAGTCATCCTATCAATTAACAACCATAAAAACAATAAAAAATTCAGCATTTTGTAGAGATCTCCACTCCTTTTTTTTTTATAGGAAAGATCTCTACTCCATTGAAAGTACAATTGACCTTGGACTGCAATTTATTATTCGTAGTTGTTTCAATATCATCACTCTCAGAAGGAAACAAATATATATAACATGAGGCCTTCGCCAAACACGTGACCCCACAAAGAAACGGTGATTTCAACATAAATTGGAAGCATTCTAAGCTATGCGAAGAAATTAAGTTTCAGAGATTTTCCATGACTAAAATCAGCTCTTTTTTCTTATTTGGGCAATTTTTAACAAAAATACCCTTTCCCCGCACTTGGTTGAGGGAATTCAATATGCCCCCCCCCGCATTCGTTTCCCCAAATGGAATACCTAGAAACTTGAATGCCACAGAATATAATTCGTCCTCATTTGATTCTATTAAAAATTTGACAAAATTCTCGAGAAAGTTACTAACATGTTAGATTTATCAATCAAAATATTATAGGAACCGTTTTTATTTATTAAAAAAAAAAAAAAAAAAACAAAACAGAACTCCATACAATCTCATTTTGTGAAAACATTATAGTGATATTATATTCACACAATTATTCCCAAAAATTAAGACCACTGGCTATCAAATGCACGCCAACAAACTATGTATGAGTAGTCTAATGTTCAATTGTGGTATCTCCACCATGTCGTCTCGTAATTCTTCAAAGAACAGACATGCTTCATAGGTTTTTGGCAATGTCCATTGTCGTTCTTCATTTGTCGATTCTATAATTTTATTTACGAGAATCTTTTGAAACTGTGGACAACTCTCTATACCTAGGGTTAACAAAAACCCCAAACTATTCGTCAAAAGGAAACAAGAACAGAGGTAAAAAAAAAAAAAAAACACAAACCCTAGTTTAGAAGAAATAGTTGGGAATTAAAGGTAAAGGAGCGTACCGTTGTTAAGGCCAATGGTGGAATCGTTGACGTTGAGGAAGGAGAGGAGTCCTTCGTAGCGAATATCGGACTTGGAAATCAGGCTTATGAAGCTTCCTATGTACGATTCCGCCGCCGCCGCCGCCGAACTCGAAGAAGACGAAGCGTCTTTTGCAGCAGCGGTTTCAGTCGCCATTGTAGTTGTTGTGGTTATTAGGACGATTAAGATTCAAACAAGTACCTAATAATCCACAGAGAAAAGGAAAAAAAAAAAAAACACTACAAGTTGATATGAATATGAATTCTCTCTTCTGAACTCAGTCGCTGTTTTGTTTTCTCTCTCAACACAGTTTTCTTTTGGTTTGCTTTGCTTTTTTGCGATTCAGTTTCAGTTTCAGTTTGTTTCTCCTTTTTAAAGAGGAAAGTGCTTTTAGTTTTACTGATGTGTATTTTTTTTTTTTCTTTTTTTTTGGGGAGGGTCACAACTCACGCTATAGGAATGTTATTTACAAAAGAACAAAATTTATAACCCTAAAAACTCATCTATATATTTATATTGAGTGTAAATTTAAAAATTTTAATTGTTAGATTGTATATTTTTATTATATTTTTAAATACTTATAAAATTTTAAAAAAATTAAAAATCAATTGCTATATCATCAAATAAATGTTATAATTTCAAGTTTTTGAAATTTAAAATTGTATATAAAAAATAAGTTAATTGATCAAATAGTAAATAATATCTGATTTGTATAAAATTTGATATGCATGTTAAGAACATAAAGAACATGAAATTCAACCGTTAAATTTTCAAAATTCACACCTAAAAAAGAAATATATGAGAAATTTGAAGAGTTTATTTCCAAACTAGTTTGGAGAAAAATTTTGCTCTTTATAAAATATTTTTGCAATAAATTATGAGTATGTTATTTTTGGGTAAAAGTGTAATTTTATTGGTAAATTTAAGTTAAAACCAATAATAACTTACCACTTATAATTTTTGTAAAAATGTTCTAGACACTTTTTAAATTTAAAACAATTAAATAAATAAAATATTGATAAAATAAAATAAAAAAGCAATATTTTCCAAAAAAAATATATAAAAACTAAATATTTTTTTGTCTTTGAATTAGGTATAAATTTGATTTTATCCCTAAACTTTAAAGTTTTTTTTTTTTGTCCCTAAGCTATCCAAAATGTTAGAATTTTATTTCCATTTAACAATAAATATAAAAAAATTTAGATAGTTGTCACGTTTCAAAACAATGTTGAAAAGTAGCGTCTCGAGTGTCTAAAACTCGAGTTCCATGATAAAACTCGAGTTTTTAAGTCTCGCTTTGTAAGCGGAATGCTCCGAGGTGGAAAAAAAGTCAAGTAAAAATCGAGTTTTAAAGACTCGAGTTCCGAAAAACGCCTCTATAGGGACTTAAAAACGTCACTATAGAGCTATAGGGCTCACTATATGACACTTAGAAAAAAATTTGCAGGAAAACGTCGCTATAGGGCTATAAAACGTCACTATAAAGCTTAAAAAGGCCACTATAGGGCTCTCTAAACCTAGCATGGGTACTTACAAAAAAATTTTGCAGAAAAACGCCGCTATAAGGCTTTAAAACGTCACTATAGGACTTAAAAACGCCACTATAGGGGCGATCGCACTGAAAATTATTTTGCATAGAACTCAAGTTTTTAAAACTCGAGATTTGTGTGGCATTTTTACCAGCAAAACACTCGCAAAGCGAGTCTTTGAGACTCGATTTTTAATATGAATCTCGAGTTTCTAAAACTCGAGATGCTATTTTTCTTAATTCTTAAACACGTTGCCTAACTTACTATTTACTCTCCCTACACAGGCCCATTCTGCCCATTCCCCCCAAAATGTTATACTTTCTATTTTTAAACTTTAAAAAAATAATCTTATATAAACTAACAAAAAAAAGTTTTTTTTTATCCTTATTTGGCCCCTAAAATGTGAAAAAATGTTATTAACAAATTTTTATGATGAAAAATGAAATTCATGCAAAATTTATAAACAAAAATAATATTTTAACCTAGGAAAATGCTCGGATGCCAATTTTTTTCGCTCTTTTTTTTTTTTTTTAAATCTGATTATATAAGATAAAGAAGTTCTAATAAAGCAAACTTATTAGCGTACACTTCGAAGCAAAGGAAAGCTCCCGTCAAAAGTAGGAAAGAAAAAGGTTACAAAGTCTTGTTAGTGTTGGCATCTTATCTTGCAATTGGCACCAGCACAAATATTTGATTCGCTGAAGACATACTTCATCGGCTTTGGCTGAACTTGCCCAATAAGTTATAAGATATTATTATAAAAGTAGTACAAGAGTTTTATTAGATGAAGATTGATTAGACACCAAATCAATTACAATTTTTGCATCCAACTTTAACTCCCTTCCAGGTTATCACCGTGATAAGTGCCGTAGAGCATTCACGTCAAAGTTTTAAAAAGAATTAGCTTTTGCATCAGCACAATTATTTGATTCGTTGAAGACATACTTCATCCAATTTGGTTGAACTTGCCCAATAAGTTATAAGATATTATAAAAGTTGAAGATAGATATTGTAGCTGAATTGGCAACTCCCATACACAAAGTACTTTGAGATCTAGGGGGGAAAGTGTTCAAACTGCGGAGTTAGTAACATGTTGTAATTATTTCTCAACAAAAAAAAAAAAAAAAAAAAAAAAAAACTTTAACTCCCTTCCAAGTTATCACCGTCATAAGTGTCTTAGAGCATTCATGTCCAAGTTTTAAAAAGAATTAGCTTTTAGCAATTCAAAAAGTTATTTTATCTATTTTAACACTTTGATTTTGTTGAGGGCCAAAATTTCACAAGAAAACTCTTTCCATGAAAAGTAAGGAAAGACCATGGATTTTAACAAAAGAATGCCCAATTCATGAAGTTAAGAAGGACCATGAAGGCCCAAAATCCCAAAAAGAAGGAAAAAAGAAAGAAACAATAATGATAATAAAGAAAAAAGAAGAGGATCTCGGTCAAGCCAGAGGAAGGATCCCGGGCGAACCAGAGGATATGCAACAAGAAGAAGGATCCCAATCAGACCAAAGGATATGTAGCAAGATTTATGTTCATATTTCCAACAAAAGTCATTAAAAAATCTAGCAAAACCAAGTATTATCTTTGTAACCCATGGTCCAAGCTCGTGGGATCCCGAGTGGATAGTAAGGGAGGAATGGTTTGGTTGGTAGGAGAGTGATTTATGATGAAAGGAGGATCCCGAGGGTTTCTCTTGGTTTATATATTTGCTTGGAATGCATGAACCAATGGAAAACTCAGTTCCTCCCATGTACATGACACCTCCCCATAATTTCCTCTAAATTGTCATTTTCAACAAAGTTGTCACAATACATTGGGCAGCCCACCCACTGTTTTGACTTTCCAAGAAAGAATCTTCCATTTGTAACTAAAGTCAAATACCTTTTTTGAGTTATAATTGCCTAAATAAGCTAAACATCTGCCCAATGCACATTTTCAGGTGTCAGAGGACATGGTTTTACCTAGCAGACCTGAGACGTCCTCTCCTGGGGTACCAGACCAGGTCTGCTATAAAAAGAACATTAAAGCATAGCAGGAAAGGGGGATTGGAAAGGGAGAAAAAGGGGGATTCAGAGGAAGAGTTCAGAGGTTCAAAACATATATTCTTAGAGCTTTAAAGCCCAGTAAGTAAGAGAAAGAAAGCAAGAAAATAAGAGAGCCAAGGTGGAGGAATTTGTCCCATATCCTTGAAATCATTCAAAATATCACTTAGTTTTCAAAGAAACACATGCCAAAACATGCACACATCAGATATCACTCTCTCCCACAAAAATCCTCCTCACCTAACTATCTTAGAAGTCAATGCCTAAGCAAAGCCACTTGGACTTGAGTTCCAAATCCCATAAGTCTTGTGCAAAAGCACTAAGTCTGTGAGAATTGGGGCCAGAATCCTCATGACTGAATCATTCTCATGAAATTCATTTACATATATGTATATGTATTAAAATGTATATCATAATCTAAGAAACTAACAGTTATTTGAATATATGTGTATTGTATAGTGTGTTTTTATGTAGGACCTATAGAGGTAAAGGGAAATGACAAAACTCTGTTGCATAATAAGCATGGAGAAAGATCATATAGTTCAGAGAATCAGCATTCTGGGTTCTTACAAGCCTACTACGCCCCGAGATCCCACGACAGTACCCCCGAAATCCCATGACAGTATGCTCGGGGTACCAAGTGAATGAACTCTTTTAAATGTTTATATAATAAAATATAAGCCTTAAATATTCTATTTCAATATCTTTCTCATTGTGAATATTATGAATACTTATTTTACTTATTTCGTAAGCGTAAATGGTCATTTTATGACACTAAAACACTTATAATGGTATTTTATTACTTAGGAGGAATTGCATTTTTTCCTTGAGGAGATTTATGTGACTTGCGCACAACTTGGTTCGTAATCAGCTCACATTTAGCTGCGGTGAACCAAGCCCAGTGCACCAAATAACAAGTAACGGGCCCAGGATCCTTGTTTTCTACTTGGGCCTGTGTGTTAGAAAAAAAGCACTCTCACAGATTTATAAGAACATTAGTATTGGTGGTTCTAAAAAGCTAAATTGTTATTTTTAGCACCGCGAACTACAAAATTAGGGCTACATAAGTGGAGTTAAAGCAATAATTTTTTGCTTCTCAACTACAATGCACAACTCTGTAGCTTAAATGTTAAAAAAATTAAACATTATTTTATTTGTGTTCACACTAGATCATATTATTTAACTAGTTTCTTTTCTTTTCTTTTTTCTTTTTCTCTTCCTTTCTCATTTCTTCCCGTTACAAGCTCCTCTCTCCTTACACTCTTCACTTCTTCCACTCTTCCCTCAAATTTTTCTCTCTTCCTCCACCTCGCCGACCCATCTCGCCTGCCCAGCTCCGACCCACCTCTTTTTCCACTCGTCGTCGACCCAAGCCCCTGCCCAGCACCGACCCTCACTCTCTTCGTTCTCTGCCCCTCTCTTTTTCTGCTATCTCATGCCTCTCTCACTTGCAGCATTTGCCGTGGGTTGCTATGTTCAATATGGGTAGCGGGTTTGGTTGAGTTTGTGTGGTTGGTGGTGGATTTTGGTCGTGGTAGTGGGTTTGTGGGGTTTCGAGTTTGGGTTTTGGTGGATTGTGGTTGTTTGTTGGATTTTTGCGATGGACTGTGGTTGTTTGGTGGATTTCTATAGGTTTGAATGGGTTTCAAGTTTGGTTGTTGTGGGTTTATGTTTGTGTTTTCCAATCTATTATAGGTTGTGGGTTGAGATTGTAGGTTTGTGTTTTTGCTGGCTTTTTGGTTCTTCTTCCCATAGGAGTTTCGCACTTGTGGTGGTGGTGGTGTCGTGAGTGCTTGAAGAAGTTTCACACTTGTTGTAGTGGTGGTGGTGGTGGTGGCAGCGTGAGGGCTGTGGATTGAAAAGACAAAGAAAGAGACATAGAGAAAAGCAAAGAAAAAAATAATAAATAAATGAATTGTTCATTGTAGTAGATATATTATTTTATTGTGTTGTTTATATTATTTTATTACGTTGAAAGGTAAAATAAAACCATTGATGTTGGGTGTTTTATAAAGTGAGGTGGTAAAATAAATAAATTAGCTTTTTGTGGTACCAAATTGCTAAATTTATGATTCCACCAATGTGGATGCTCTAATATACTTAATATCAAAGGTTCTATTTTAGCATACAATATATTAAAATAATACAAACAATTTGTACCCAATACACCCACAAACGCCATTCCACAGCCACAAAACAACCACAAAGAGTCACACCCAAACCCACAACCACAAAATAGCCATGCCCACAGCTAAACACCCATTTCACATAAAAGCCACCAACCATTCCATAGCCACACTACCGCTAACCACAACTCTGCCGAAAGCCAACCACAACAAAATCCCACCACACAAAAAACCAACCAGTGAACTCAGTGACCCACAACAATGATCAACCTAGCCACAACATCGTCAACCATAACCACCTAGCAAAAAGACCAAGTACAACCAGCTACAACCGCCACCCACCACCATTGCCACCCACTCCCACAACCCACAAAACCCATCGATCTCAACAACTCGCAACCCACGAACCCATAACGCTAATGCTAATCTCAACAACCACCGCACGCCAACACTACACGCCAATCTCTACTGCCACTGCATACTCAAGCTGTCACCGATCTCAACACCATTGCTAATATGGAGCATAAAACAAAGATGCCCTTGGTGGCAATACGATGGTGAGAGGTGAAAGAGAGAGAGAGAGAGAGAGAGAGAGAGAGATGGAGCAAAAATGTGAGACAAAGATGGAGCAGAGAGGAGAAGAAAAGAGAGACCGGCACGAGAAAGACAAAGAAGAGAACCGAATAAAATAATATTATTTTTGAATAACTCACTACAAAAAAAGGCCTATTGCGGCGGGCCAAAACCGCCGCAAAAGCCCAAAAAAGCGCCGCTAAAGGTCCATTTGGCCTATTGCAGCAGTTCTACTCGCCAGCCTTGCGGTGCCGCAATAGCTCTATTGTGGCGGTAACAAAAAATGCCACAATAGATCTATCATTTAACGGCGGTTTTGGTCTATTGCGACGGGCAGAAAACCGCCACTATATGTGGTTACATTTCGGTTCAATTGACCTTTTAGCGGCGGGATATGCGCGCCGCTATAGGTGACAACCTTTAGCGGCAGGCAACAAGTGCCGCTATAGGGCTTCATGTACAACTGACCATATGCACCTTTTAGAGGCGGCTATGCCCGCTGCTATATGTTTGAAGATTTAGCGGCGGGCTATAAACACCACTATAGGGCTTCAATTATAACATAATTTTAGACCTTTTAGTGGCGCTTTTTGCCTGCCGCTATAGGCTAATTTTTAAAAAAAGTCCCATTACAAACAACCTATAATAATTTTAGTTTCTACTAATACCACAAATGTCTCCAAACAAACATTATATTGACATAGAAATATAATTGTATTTGTGGTAGATTTTTTAGTAGTAACAAAAGGTGCTCTCATTGGAAAATACATAAACACAAAACAGAAGAGTGATGCAAAATCCAAAATTGAAAAGGGAGAATGAATAAATATCATACAAATCCAGAGTACATGATTTGAGTTTCTCTTGTTGTTGGGGAATGTCCCAAAAATTTCAATGCTTTAAACTCTCAACAATTTTGGAGAGAGGGCTGAATATGTCCCAAAGGAACATGATACAACACCTATTGAAATAATTATAATACAAAGTGCTACTTGAAAAAAGAAGAACCATATAAATAATGGAAGTGAGAAGCAAATATGATAATCAAGCTGTCAGTATTGCCCACAAGACACAACAGCAATGTAATGATTGAACTTCTAGTTTAAGCTCCATAAACCATTTGCATGCATTTATAAATCCTATTACCCTGCAACCCCCAATGTAAGGAGGTGTTCAAATTCAGAGTGATTCAACATCAAAATGGTATAAAGGGGGTTGATAGCTATTGGCTTCAAACAAATTCCAAAATGGGTAGAGTTGGAAAACCATGATTTACAAAGGACATACATAACTATAGTTGTAAATCAATAATAATAATATGTAGATGCCATACCTGCAACCGGGTTATTTTCCCTCTCACAATGCTCAGGAAACAAGCACAAGGAAGTATCAATGTCTGCCTTAGAAATAAGTGTTAATATAATAAACTAGACAAGTTTCAGAATTATATATCCTTGAACCAAATGCAACATAACTACCACGAGAAGGAGCAGACACATGAGTTTGCAGAAAAAAACTTACTACAAGCATTGTGAACAAAGATCCAATCAATGACATTACCAGACCTGAAATAAGATTAACAAAATAATTTATTAACTATAATTTCCTTTATTTTTAATTTAATTTTTTTGGTACACAAATGCTTACATACATATATATAAGTTGCATGATCCAGCATCCTATGTTCAAGTAGAAACACAACACTCATTTCTTTCCCTTATAAACATAAAAGCTACACACTATCATCCCATACATAAAACTTTAATCCCACAATGTGTTTAAAAATCTCAAATAACACAGCCAATCTTAACGCAGCCAAATCTCAAACAATTAGTCCAATCTTAACAGCCAAATCTCAAATAATTGTATTAGAACATAATGAATTCTTTAAGAAAAAACACACAAACATTGAGATATAATTTTAAGGAGAAGAAACTAACCAAAGAGAGGTACAAGAATAACTCAAAAAAAAGAGAGAGAGAGAGAAGTACAAGAATTTCTGGCTTTTGGGCCTAGTAAAAAATGAGAATATCTCCATATTAAAAGAAGAAAATCACATACGTTGCCCATTCATTCAAAAGTCTATCTTCTTTCTTTCTTTCCATCCAGTATATCATTTTATTCTTGATATTCATACATTTCACTTCTCTCTATCTTATTTTGTTCATAACATTATAAGGATGGAGATATTTGTTTGTAGATATTCAGAGAATAAGAGACATAAATTCTTCATGCACAAATATTCACATGTATCCATAAACTAGCTTAAATTTATAGCTAGAAAAATCATATTAGGCTAACCAATTTTCTTATTTTTGGTTTACAACAACTAAGCCTTAGCTCCAAATATATTTTAGTGTCAGCAACATAAAGTCATCAATAAATCTTTGTTGTTTAGAGTCATCAATACATTTTTATTTGGAACTAAGCCTTAGTTCCAAATACATCTTTGTTTAGATTCATGGAAGGTGAATTTGGTTGGATTTTATAGCTGGGAGATGATAAAGCTCTAATGATTATAATAAAGGATTAATAATTTTTTAAAGAAATACATTTCTGTTATAATCATATGGACCCAACGAGCGCTCCTCCTAATTTCCCTTTTGATTTATTTGAGAGAAATAAAAGAAGACAATACAAGAAGAAAACATTTGTTATCAAAAAAATTAAAGCAAACATGTGGGTCCTAGGTTTTTTTTTTTTTAATAATTCAATACTTACAACAGAAAGTAAAGATTTGAAATCGGAATGTCTTCATTGGAAACAACAAAAAATACTAACTAATTAAACTATAAGACGCTTGTCTATGTGAGTTTTAATTAATTCAACTAATAGAATCTATAAAAAGTAAAAACAGAAAAAGCATACACAACTTATAATATATGCTATAAGCCTATAACCTTAAACATATTAGTTGATGAGGTGTTGAAGTTCAATACAGCTAGCACAGTGTGTTTGAAAATTCTAAAATAAAGTGGACTAGTGTTGGTCAGAGGGAGAAATATCAAATTAATGTGTTTGCTTTTTCAACGGTTCACATATATTGTATAAAAACAAATAAAGAACATAAACAATTATCGGATTTAAATATCTATATTGTATAAAAAAAAATTGATCTGATAAAGTCACCATCAAATAACAATACTTTATTTCAAAATAGTTAATAAATTCTAGAAATGAGCATTGAGCCACACATAGTCTGCATATGGTCAGCTTTCTATTGTCAGCCAGGATTTGAAATGGGCCATGCCTCAAAATTTCATCAATGAAATAAATGAGACAGCACTATTACCGCATAAATAGCATATCTTGATGGCAATTTACAGCCTAAAAGGCTAAAACACATACACATACTAGAAATTAATAAAATGATTTTTCATTTACAGAAATAATCTTTAAGGTAGGGATAAATCATCATTCCTACTGAGATCTATGACATTTAGACAAATAATATTAATTTGAAAAAAAAAAGAAAAAAAAAATACTAAACTCAAGTGTGTCTTAACTCCAAATCCTTGGGTACTCTTAGTTGTGTGCGTGTGTGCCTGTATGTAATCTATAAAAATTCTTTGGTATTCTTTTACATCAGAATTTTGTCTTGAAAAGATATCCTAGAATAATAAAAAAGGGGGCTTGATAATAGAGGTGAGTCTAAAGGTATAATTCTTAACCTTAACCAAGATTTTTGAACAAAAGTCGAAAACAAAAAGAAATGTGAACCGGTTGGGCATATGAAGCTTTTCAAAAAAAAATTAAAAGTTAACATTTAAAAGAGAGACAAAGTTATATATATCTACCAAAATAATGGACCAAACTTACAATAGGGTGAAGTAGCCAATCAAGCTCACGAGGAAGAGTGTGAGGTCCTTGAGATGAGGCCAAAGAGCCATTGTAGTATAACGATTACCACATGCACACGAGGCATACCAAATTACGATACAAAACATGCAATTTGATAGCCTTTGCAGTCATCAATTGTTTCTTCCACCAACCTTTTAAAACCTACTCTTGCTTCAGCAAGATAAAATTACCTCAATTAGGAGATGCATAGACCAAATATGTGGCCCCATCTATCATAATGCCAGACATATGACCAAGGTATATATATTCTCTTAATGGTAACAAGTAACAACAGAAAAAAATGGAGCATTTATTGCATGAGAAGGGTTACCACAAATAATATTTTAAGCAAAAATAAGTCATTCAATTATACTTTGCAGAAAATAAAGTAGTAGAAACCACAATCATAGAATGAAAATTGGTGGCCATTCATGAGTTACTGGTAGAGTAAGGGCCTTTTGCAAGCTGTAAGGAGATAAATAACTTACAGAACAAAGTTAAGATAAATAACTTACAAGCATTGATGTCAACTTGTGCATTACTAAATCAAGGCTTTCTCTTTGGGCGCCAACGGTTTGCTTTCCATGGAGATGAAAGAATAAGTGGACTATTTATTTATTATTAATATATATATATATATATAGTATATTTTAAGAATCAAGAGTAAGTGGACTATATAGTATAAATCTATAATGAGATTGAAAACGAAACTGAGTACTTTGAAGTATTGGAAATTGGATTCCTGACTTTGGTCATATTTCCAATTCCAATATCAACCCATTAATGATGCTTATTTGACAAGAAGACAGCCATACACAGTGATTGCTTATTTGATCTGATGCAATTTAAATCTAGATACTAAAAAGAATATTAGAACAAATGAAATCCTATAAAGCTAGTGTATAGCATTAAACCAAAAGCCAAAACACTAATATTTACAATCTCTTATCTCACATTAAACATTTTGATCACACTAATAGAGGGCAAAACAATCACCATGAGCCCTTACCTCAGATACGTCATTATAATTGCAAATGGATACTTCAAACCTTTCTTGCTTTAACACACGAATATATAATTGACAATTAGGAGAACATCATTCACTGACCTTTGTCTTAGTTTAGAGTTTATTTGCGAATAACAGGTACTGCTTCAGTGAATAATCTTTTGAGTTACCAAGTGCCGCCGCCATAGCCATTCTCTCTGGTGCCGGTGCCACCTCCCATCGCCGGAAATTCTAAACCGTCGATCACCGAAGCTCTGCCACGCAACTCTCTCCTACGCTGACGCGTCCTCCTCAGAAGGAAATCTCGCCAAAATAGAGAAAGTAAAAATAAATAAATAAATAAAGATTTAAGAAATGGAAAATAGTATACAAGATAGCCAAATAGGGACTTACGGGCATCAATGCGTCGGGAGGAGGGTCAGCGAGGAGGAGCTGAAGAGACTTAGGCTGTGTTTGTTTTGACTTCAAAGTACTTCCGGAAAACCATTTCCGTAAAATTGGAGTGTTTGGCTGATTAGGAAAATTCGGTCAACTGAAAATGAATTCACCTTTGACCGTAAAATACACCTCCACGGGCGGAAATTCATTTCACCTTCTATTTTCACTTCAAATGCCATTTTCCGGAAAATTGAGAAACAAAGAGCACAAAGAGAGAGAGGGAGAAAGAAAGGGAGAGCACAGCGCCCATCGCCGACGGCCACGAACCCACGAACCGCCGATCCAAGCCCAGAGACCATCGCCGGCGACCACGAACCCACGAACCCAATCCCCATCGCCTCACCGCAACAAGCAGATCCAGTCGCACCTTCGATCGCACCGCGCCGCGCCGTTGAATGTCGATCTCCTTCGAACCCAGAACCCAGCGCTCTTCGCACAGGCGAGTCGCACCTCGCCGCGTCGTCGATCGTCGTTGACCCAGACCTATCGCTTCCTCTTCCTCGATCTCTCCGTTTTTTTTTTTTTAAGTTTGATTGTTGTTGTTTTTTTTTTTTATGAACTGATTGTTGTTGTTGTTGTTGTGTTGTTGTTGCTGGAATCAATTTGTTGTTGTTGTTGTTGTTGTTGTTGTTGTTGTCGTCGCCGGAATCAATTTGTTGTTGTTGTTGTTGTGTTGTTGTTGCCGGAATCAATGTGAAAAAATTGTAGGAAAATAGCATTTTCCTAATAGAACCAAACACATGAACTCAATTTCCACAACAATTTTCATAATTCAACCAAACACTTAAAAATATTTTCCTTTTCCGGAAAATAGCATTTCCGGAAAATATGTATTTTCCGGAAAACGTTTTACACGAAACAAACACAGCCTTAGAGAGAAAATTAGGGATGGAGGTGGCTGAAGAGAAGAGGAGAAGATAAAATGTGGTATTTATACCATACTACTAGGGTTTTTTAAAAAAAATTAAATAGCGAAAAACCCAAGCAAAGGCTCGAACTTGGGATTAGTTAGCCAAAACACAAGAAGCATATATATATATATATATATTGATTCAGTTCAGTCCATGAAACTTTTATGTGGGAAATGAAAGACGTAAGTGGGAAAAAATTTTGGGGAAATTTTTTGCGGGAAGGGAAAAGACAATTGGGAGGAAAGAGTGAAAAAAATAGTTAGGCGTGGGAAAGAGTGAAAAAAAAAAAAAAAAGAGACATAAATGCATTTTTTGTCTCTATATTTTGGTCCTTACTTTTCTATTTTATCGATTTTAGTCCCTAAAATGAAAAATGCGTTCCAATTTGACCCTTATCATCATCTTACTAATGGAAATTGCTTATATGGTAAACGGAGTGCACTGTTCACGCACTAAATGCTGACGTGACTATTAAAAAAAATTAAAAAAATCGTATTTAGCATATTAAAATTCCAAGTCAGCATTTAATAAATAATAAAGCACATGTCCATCATAACCAAATTAGAAAACTAGATTGAGTAAACATAACCATATAAGTACACATCACATGTCCATCATGCGTCATACTTTGATTTGAACTCTAATCGTTAGATTTGAAGAGTATAATGAAAGGTTAATTATAGTAAATTATGGTCACAATCAAACGGTTGAATTTAAAGAAGGGCGCGGTCAATAACTTATTATTGAATGTTACACCAACCAATAACTTATTCTTGAATTCATATTTTGAAAATCCAACCGTTGGATTACATGTTCTATATGTTCTTAACATGCATGCCAATTTTCATTCCAATCGTATATAATTTACCATTTGATCTTTAAACTCATCTTTTATGCGTTATTTTAAACTACAAAAATTTGAATTTAAACAATTCATTGATGACATGTCTATTAATATTTGATCACCTTGAAATTTTGCAAGCATGAAAAATATATGAATATAATGTAATCTAACAGTAGATTTGTCAAAATTCACATTGAATTAAGAAATATAGGGTTAGGTTCAAGTTACACTTGATGTAACTTTAAAAAATGTTACACCAACCAATAACCTATTGTTGAATTCATATTTTGAAAATCCAACCGTTGGATCACATTTTCTATATGTTCTTAACGTGCATGCCAATTTTCATGTCAATCGGGTGTAATTTACCATTTGATCTTTAAACTCATCTTTTATGCGTTATTTTAAACTACAAAAACTCAAATTTAAATAATTGATTGATGACATGGCTATTAATTTTTTATCACCTTGAAATTTTGTAAGTATAAAAAATATATAAAGATAATGTAATATAACAGTAGATTTGTCAAAATTCACATCGAATTAAGAAATATAAGGTTGGGTTCAATTTACACTTGATGTAACTCCAAAAAATGTTATACCAACCAATAACTTATTGTTAAATTCATATTTTGAAAATACAACTGTTGGATCAAATTTTATATATGTTCTTAACATGCATGCCAATTTTTATGCCAATTGGATGTAATTTACCATTTGATCTTTAAACTCATCTTTTATGCGTTATTTTAAACTACAAAAACTTGAATTTAAACAATTGATTAATGACATGGCTATTAATCTTTGATCACCTTGAAATTTTGTAAGCATGAAAAATATATGAAGATAATGTAATCTAACGGTAAATTTGTCAAAATTCACATCGAATTAAGAAATATAGGGTTAGGTTCAAGTTACACTTGATGTAACTCTATAAAATATTACACTAGCCAATAACTTATTATTGAATTCATATTTTGAAAATCCAACCGTTGGATCAGATTTTCTATATGCTCTTAACATGCATGCCAATCGGATGTAATTTACCATTTGATCTTTAAACTCATCTTTTATGCGTTATTTTAAACTACAAAAACTTGAATTTAAACAATTGATTGATGACATGGCTATTAATCTTTGATCACCTTGAAATTTTGTAAACATGAAAAATATATGAGGATAATGTAATCTAACGGTAGATTTGTCAAAATTCACATCGAATTAAGAAATATAGGGTTGAGATCAATTTACACTTGATGTAACTCTAAAAGATGTTACACCAACCAATAACTTATTGTTAAATTTGTATTTTGAAAATCTAACCATTAGATCACATTTTCTATATGTTCGTAACATGCATAAAAATTTTCATGCCAATCGGATGTAATTTACCATTTGATCTTTAAACTCATTTTTTATGTGTTATTTTAAACTACAAAAACTTGAATTTAAACAATTAATTGTTGATATGGTTATTAATTTTTGATCACCTTGAAATTTTGTAAACATGAAAAATATATGAAGATAATGTAATCTAACGGTAGATTTGTCAAAATTCACATTGAATTAAGAAATATAGAGTTGGGTTCAATTTACACTTGATGTAACTCTAAAAAATGTTACATCAACCAATAACTTATTGTTGAATTCATATTTTGAAAATCCAACCGTTGGATTAGATTTTATATATGTTTTTAACATGTATGCCAATTTTCATGTCAATTGGATGTAATTTACCATTTGATCTTTAAACTCATCATTTATGTGTTATTTTAAACTACAAAAACTTGAATTTAAACAATTGATTGATGACATGACTATTAATCTTTGATCACCATGAAATTTTGTAAGCATGAAAAAATATGAAGATAATATAATCTAACGGTAGATTTATCAAAATTCACATCGAATTAAGAAATATATGGCTGAATTCATATTACACCTGATGTAACTTTAAAAAATGTTACACCACCCAATAACTTATTATCAAATTCATATTTTGAAAATCCAACCGTTGGATTATAGTTTCTATATGTTCTTAACATGCATGCAAATTTTCATGCCAATCGGATGTAATTTACCATTTGATCTTTAAACTCATATTTTATGTGTTATTTTAAACTATAAAAACTTGAATGTAAACAATTGATTGATGACATGACTATTAATCTTAGATCACCATGAAATTTTGTAAGCATGAAAAATATATGAAGATAATGTAATCTAACGGTAGATTTATCAAAATTCACATCAAATTAAGAAATATAGGGCTGGGTTCATATTACACTTGATGCAACTCTAAAAAATGTTACACCACCCAATAACTTATTATCGAATTCATATTTTGAAAATCCAACCGTTGGATTACATTTTCTATATGTTCTTAACATGCATGCAAATTTTCATGCCAATCCGATGTAATTTACAATTTGATCTTTAAACTCATCTTTTATGCGTTATTTTAAACTACAAAAACTTGAATTTAAACAATTGATTGATGACATGACTATTAATCTTTGATCACCTTTAAATTTTTCAAGCATGAAAAATATATGAAGTTAATGTAATCTAACGGCAAATTTGTCAAAATTCACATTGAATTAAGAAATATAGGGTTGGGTTCAATTTACATTTGATGTAACTCTAAAAAATGTTACACCAACCAATAATTTATTGTGGAATTCATATTTTGAAAATCCAACCGTTGGATCACATTTTCTATATATTCTTAACATGCATGCCAATTTTCATGCCAAACGGATGTAATTTACCATTTGATCTTCAAGTGGGAAGGCAAAAAAAATAGTGAGAAATTTAAAGGTCTATTGCGGCGGTCTAACCCGCCGCAAAAAGGAGTACATATTGCGGCGGGTCAATGACCCGCCACTATATCTAAGCTTAACGCTGTTAAAACAGGTCTATTGCGACGAGCCACCGCTGTAGTACGCCGCAAAATACTAGAACTATTGCGGCGGGCATATAGAACGCCGCAATAGATCTCATGTACAGCGGCGGGCCAAAAACGCGCCGCAATAGGTGACATATAGCGGCAGTTTTTACACCCGCCGCAATAGCTCGTTTTTCTTGTAGTGACTCTAGCTACAGAAAACTACTATATATGATAATTTACCGTAACTAAGGTTGTATTTGGCGTTGGCTTAAAAAGTTAATTCTTTTTTACTATTTAGTTATTTTTGCTACTATTCAGTTTTATTTATTTATTTTATATTTTTATACTATTTATGGGTCTTATTGCACTTTTTGGTACTATTCATAAGTTTTATTGTATTATTTCAGCTATATTTTAGCTTTATCTATAGTACTTTTAACAAAAAATTTTCAATTTCAGTTAAATAAGCTATTCCTAAACAAACTCTAAGCGTTAAAACTTTGAAAGCTTAGTAGCTCTGTTGTTGTGGGTTTCTTTTTTTTTTTTTTTTTGGGTGAGCTATTTTAGCATATTTGATTTGAATGCTTTAAATAGTAGAAAATTCTTATGATCTATCACACCTGCAAATTTGAGAATTGTGAGTTCAAGTAGTGACAAGCAGGGGCAAAGCCACATAGTGGCTTGGGGGGGCCCCGGCCCCTGCATTTTTTTTTTTTTTCCCATTAGAGTAGGTAGAAAAAAAAAATGCGCCCCCCAATATTGGACAGCCGACCCCTCCAATGCCCAATTCTCAACTATTCTCTCAAGCCCAGCTCAAATATTCTCCCAAACCCAACTTTAGTTTTAGGCCTTATCACATTATGTACTCCAAATAAAACAATTCGGTCCGCTCAAGTCCAAACATTAAAAACAAAATTTCATTTTCTCTTCATCTCAAAAAATCCATCCATTGACCCACGGAATCCCTTTCTTTACTTCTTATTCTTTTGTTTGGTCTTCTTTGATACACTTTCATTTGCACTGTACCGTTGCCTACCTACCAGTCTCCAAAACTCCAGTCTTTTGTACTCACAATCCCAAAAAAAAAAAAAAAATCCTGACCAATTTTTTCTTTCTTCATCAGCTTTAGTTTTGAAACTTTGTGACTACTTGGTGACTGGTGAGTTTTTTTCTTTTTCTTAAGCATTAGACATTCATCTCTTTTTAGTGTCTTTTTTTGATTTTCTCAACTATCTGCACCTAAATATTCACATGCTCTTTATATTTTCATAGATTTTTAGAGAAATAGATGATTGAAGGTATGGGGAGATTGTTTGTGATGAGTCTTGAAGGGAAGATCTAAAGTTGGAGGCAGTCAGGCAGAGGCAGTAGGCATTGCCACACGGGTGACCCATCTTTGCACTTTGTGAAGGCAAAGTTTCTAAAGTTAAATTGTTTTGATTTATTACCTATTTTTTATTAGTTAGATATCATGTGGCTATGGATGTTGTTAAATTGTTTGGTTTATGTTGTGTACCAATACTTGTGTGTTTAATTTTTGTTTTTGTTTGAGGGGTTATTATTAATTAAAGTCGTATTAAAAATGGGTTGTATGTTTAAATTATAGTGAAAATTTTGTTTTTTCTTGAGTATGAATAACATCCATATAACTAAGCAAAAATTTCTAATTAAAATTTTATTTTTTAAACTTCTTTTCAGGTTAATTTTTTAGTCATATTCTTAAAGTTAAAAGAATTATGAGCAAATGAAAAAACAATTGATGCATTTTTTAAGAAAAAGATGTTAACAATTCAGAAATTAGGACACCTGTGGCTGTAGAAACAAATGTTGAAACTTCAATGCCTGATGAACACCCTGACCCTTCCAAATGTTCAAGAATTCAATCTGAAGAGATAGATCGTGATCCAAGATCACGTAAACAAATATGTGAATTTCCTATTAACAAACAAGATGAAATCCGATGAACTTATCTCAAAGAAGGTCCATATCAACCTAAAAATATAGACTATCCATACAACAATGATACTCATCGTCATCGATTTTAACCTTCATGGTTCAAATCGGCCCCCCCATGTAAAAATTCCTGGCTACGCCCCTGGTGACAAGTCATAATATTGCACATGGTGATCCTATGTCATATATGACAGAGTTTAAGTTGGCCAGAACTAGTAACCACGGCTACGAGTCCTTTATTTTAAGCAAAAAAATAAAATAATAATAGCTCCAAGTTAAACAACTCCAAGCTATAAAATCAAGTCTATATCGTCTCTTAAAGCACAACATTCAAAACAAAACTAATAGCTCCAACGAAATCGTTGATTAAGATTTCCTAAAGATTCATAAAGTAGACTCATAACTTAACTCTCCTGAAGTTCCCTAAATAACTCAAATCTATATTTGCAATTTCGATAAATGCTAACTAAACATTCAACTTTTTCAAAAAACAGTTTTTAAAAGTTTTTACCAAATATTCTACTTTATTTAAATATTTAATTACATACCGCATTTTTTTAAAACCATCACTTCTTTTAAAAAGCACAATATCAAAAAGTTGAAGCAAACTCACCTTAAAATTTTGTTAAAAGTAAGGAATAAATAAGTTTCGAGAAAGGCAAAGTAACATAAGAGAAGGAGGTGGAGGATGACATTAAAAATAAAAAGCTCTGGAATGGAGTTTTGCTCAACATGTCAGTTGCCATGTCAAAATAGCATTCACGTAAAGATCTTTTATTGGGTTTTAAACACGTAACTGACCGCTTTTTTCTTTTTGTTCATGGTTATGTACAT
Organism: Quercus ilex subsp. ballota; assembly: GCA_032727855.1. Classification (NCBI taxonomy): domain Eukaryota; kingdom Viridiplantae; phylum Streptophyta; class Magnoliopsida; order Fagales; family Fagaceae; genus Quercus; species Quercus ilex. The sequence continues at coordinate 3,320,809 of CM064919.1, forward strand.
GCGGAATTCATGGTAAGTCAAATCCTTAATAAATGATGTTTATACTTATATTGTCAACATGAAAATATTGTTTAACCGGTAAAGTCTCTGATGCTTGTATAAAAGATCTAGGATTCAATCGCTACTTACCCCAAAAACTGATTGGTGTCTTAGTTTAATGATAAAGAGTTATTATTAGGAACGGATGCCATAGGGAGAAATTAAGGGTGGGGTTCATTGGGTTGATAGTAATGACTAATGAGATTTAGGGTTTAATCCCCACTTACCCTAAAAACTGATTGGTGTCTGGTTCATTGGGTTGATAGTAATGACTAATGATAATACCCTGATTTTAAAAACTAGACTGGGGCAAAATTAGATTTGCCTTCGGGTCCTGGTTTTGACAATTTTTCTCGATTTTCTCGTTTTTATTCAATTTTAGGAATATTTTTGGACCAGACTGGTCTCTGGTTTCTAGTTTAACCAGTCAGACCGGGTAGTCCAGCTTTTATCTATGTAATTTCATTATTGTAATTGTTTCCGTGGGAATGTAAGTAAGAAATAAAATTTCATTTTTTGCTATGTTTTATATTATAATATGGGATCCAAACCTTGTTGTTGTTGTTTGCTTGTTTGTTTGTTTTTTTTTTGAATTCAAACTATATTGTAATTTATTCATGTATCAATAATTTGTATGATTTATTTTTTTTTAAAAAATTCATTGATAAAATTAATTAAGTGGCAACTTCTAAAAATTCTTGGTGGTTTGATAGCTTCTCATGCACATTTGGTTTCTCGAGCGAATATGACTCTTTCATAGAGAAGTATCTGTCCATGGTCACAATCCTTCAAAAGGGTGCAACTAATTATTATACTGATACAATGAGTGTCTATAAAAACATCAAATTGTCATTCCATTTCATCACTGTTCCTATTCAATTTTCAATTAAGCTTCAATTTCCGCCCTCATCTTTATTTTTTTGGAATCAACATAAATACAAATCAATAAGTGTTTACAATCATTCATATGTATAATATGGCAACAATATGTTATTTTTTAGTTTGGCCAAATCATAAATCACCTTCAATCAAAAAAAGTTTATATGAATTGTTTTTTTTTTTTTTTAACAAGAAAGTTTACCATGAATTAAAAACAATCACTTTCATTTTAATAGATGTAATAAAGGTCTGTTTGGATATCGCTTATTACTAAAAATTAAAAATATTGTAGCAAAATAATTTTTAAATATGTAAATAATGCCGTGGGATTCAGTTTTAATAAAATTTTTGTTTAAAAAAAGTACTTGTAAGTCCTATGAACAGTGTATGGGACCCACTAATTTTGATGCAAACGCAACTGAAAGTGAATTTCAACTCTATCCAAACTCACGCTAAGATTTCAACTTATAATTATAAGTCAAGACACTAGTTGATTATTAATCTAAAATATTATTAATATATTTAATAATAATAATAATAATATATTTTGTGGATTCTGATAAAGTGTACGATGGTTGAATTAAAAGATCGCTATAAATCAATTGTTATTTTAATATCACAACAAAGAGCTATAGTTAAGAACAGGAGCTAATTCTTAAAAAAAAAAAAAAAATTTTATTTCATCTTAGATAAGAAAAAAACTCTCGATATTTGCTGAAGGAGACACAGAAGAAAACCCGTTCCCAAACCCCACTGATTCGACTCGAGCAAGTCCCATACCATATGCAACCAAATTAAACTCACCTTTTCTTCACTACTGCCCCAAGTACCCACACCTGATTTGATTTCCCCCAATTTTTACTTTCACTTCACACCTCTCTCTCTCTCTCTCTCTCAGATCTACAAAAATCAAATGCTTATACAAATCCCAATCTCAAAACCCTAGAAAAACCAATACCAAGAAACCAAAAAAATGGAGCAATTGAAAACCATCGGTCGAGAATTGGCAATGGGATCCCAAGGCGGGTTCGGCCAATCGAAGGAGTTCTTGGAGCTCGTGAAATCGATCGGCGAGGCTCGATCGAAAGCCGAGGAGGATCGAATTGTGCTCCACGAGATCGAAACCCTGAAGCGTCGGATTTCGGAGCCGGACATTCCGAAGAGGAAGATGAAGGAGTTCATAATCCGACTCGTCTACATCGAAATGCTCGGCCACGACGCGTCGTTTGGGTACATCCACGCCGTGAAGATGACCCACGACGATACCTTGCTTCTCAAGCGCACCGGTTACTTGGCCGTCACGCTTTTCTTAAACGACGATCACGATCTCATCATCTTGATCGTCAATACCATCCAAAAGGACTTGAAATCGGACAATTATCTCATCGTTTGCGCCGCCCTCAACGCCGTCTGTAGGCTCATAAACGACGAGACTATCCCTGCCGTTTTGCCTCAGGTGAATTTTAGAAACTCAGCTCTTTGAAGTGCGATTTTTTGAATTTCCTTTCTGGGTTTGTAATGTAGTGTAATGTAATCCATAGATTCAAGGTTACACAGATGAGAGATGTTTTGAAGTTTTTTGGTTTCTGTTTGTATTGTTCAGGAAATTTAGAAATGAAAATTTCCTTTCACGATTTTGGGTTTTGTTTGTATTCTTCAGAAATTTAGAAACTCAGCTCTTTATAGTGTGATTTCTTAAATTTCCTTTCTGGCTTTTGTCTGTATTGTTCAGAAAATTTAGAAACTCAGCCCCTTAAAGTGTGATTTTAAATTTTTTTTTTTTTAATTTCTGGGTTTGAACTGTAATCCATAGATTCAAGGTTAAACACGTGAAAAGTTGTTTTAACGATTTTGGGTGTTGTTTTGCATTTAGTTAAATAGAACTCTTAGCCTAACATTGTTTAGGATTTTCTTTTAATAAACATTTTAATGAGATTGGAATTTTTGTATGACTAAAAAGTCTTTTATCTACTTTAATTAGATGTTTTTAATGAGATTAAAGCTCTAATTATAAGTTAGAGATTCTAATTAGATTAAGAATCTTAGTAAGTTAAGGATAGAGTTCTTTATGATTAAATATTTTGATCCATTAGAGTAAATAATCCTAAATAGTTTAGGACTTCCATTTAGTTAGAAAATTTAGAAACTTAGCTATTTAAATTGTGATATTTTAAATTACCTTTATGGGTTTGTAATGTAATCCATAGATTCAAGATTAAACACGTGAAGTGTTTTAATGATTTTGGGTTTAGTTTGTATTGTTCAGAAAGTTTAGAAACCCCAGGTCTTGAAAGTGGGATTTTTTTTTTTAATATATAAATTGCTTTCTTGCCTCAGGTAGTCGACTTGTTAGGTCACCAGAAAGAAGCCGTCCGAAAAAAGGCGATAATGGCGCTCCATCGGTTCTACCACAAGTCTCCTTCTTCGGTGTCTCATCTCTTCTCTAATTTTCGTAAACGGCTCTGCGATAATGATCCTGGCGTCATGGGTGCCACTCTGTGCCCGCTTTTCGATCTTATAACGGTTGATGTTAATTCTTATAAGGATTTAGTGCTTAGTTTTGTGAGCATTCTTAAACAAGTAGCTGAACGAAGGTTACCAAAAGGTTATGACTATCATCAGATGCCTGCGCCGTTTATTCAGATTAGGTTGCTGAAGATTTTAGCATTGCTGGGAAGTGGTGATAAGCTAGCAAGTGAAAAGATGTATACTGTTGTTGGGGACATATTTAGGAAGTGTGATTCGACGAGTAATATAGGAAATGCGGTACTTTACGAGTGCATTTGTTGTGTTTCATCTATATATCCAAATCCTAAATTGTTAGAAGCTGCTGCTGATGTAATTTCAAGGTTCTTGAAGGTATGCCCATTTGCTGCGATACCCAGATTGAGGTTATTCACATTGTACTAGTTTTTGGTCACTCTAATGACTATTTTTTGTGGGCAGAGTGACAGTCACAATCTCAAATATATGGGAATTGATGCCCTTGGTCGACTCATAAAGATAAGTCCTGAGATTGCTGAACAACACCAACTTGCTGTGATTGATTGCTTAGAGGTGAGAAATATTTTATATTAAATTCACTATTATTCAAATTGCTTGAAATCTATTCATGTGGTTATTATTATGGTTTTGATGTGGAGTTTTGCTCATTGCAAATTATATATGTGGGGTAAAACTGTTCTTGATTTTTGCCCCCACAATGTACTTGGGTTGGCTTCTTTTTTAATAAAATTTTTCGTTATCTATCAAAAAAAAAAAAAAAGTGGGGTAAAACCTAGGTACAGTTCCTTATGTGCTGTACACAATTGCATTGAATTTAGTTGTTCTTGAGAAAATAACACTATTTGTGCTGCATTGGTCAATACAACTATGTGTTTGAATTTATTTGGGGAACCTAAGGTAGTGCACTAAAGGAATTGTACCTATTTATATATTGGTTTTTAATTGTGCTTGTCCTTTCCTTGTGTTAATAGAGCCTTGATGTGCATGATGCAGGACCCGGATGATACTCTAAAGAGAAAAACCTTTGAGCTACTGTATAAAATGACTAAGTCCTCCAATGTTGAAGTGATTGTCGACCGCATGATTGACTACATGATAAGCATTAATGATAACCATTACAAAACCTATATAGCATCTCGATGTGTTGAGCTTGCAGAGCAATTTGCACCCAGTAATCATTGGTTTATCCAGGTAATTATTAAATGCCTTTGCATTCTGCATTTCTGCATTCTAGAGTGTTTTTGAGTATAATATAATTTTTATGATGTGTACTCCACAGACAATGAATAAAGTCTTTGAGCATGCGGGAGATCTCGTGAATATTAAGGTGGCACATAACTTGATGCGGTTGATTGCAGAGGGATTTGGTGAGGATGATGATGCTGCAGATAGTCAACTCAGATCATCTGCTGTATGTTACTTTGTTGTGCACCTTATTTATGAAATATGTGTGTCAAATTTTTATGTCATTTCATTGTTTGAATTTTATATTATATAAGATTTTGAGGTTATATAGTATTTTGAAGATAAGATAATCATGTAGATGAGCTACTTATGATAGGATAAGTCTACTTATCAAAAAGAATAGGAAAAATCTAGATAACTTATCAATAGTAAACAAAAAGCCTAGCTAAGTTAATTTTAATAATGTTTTCTTAGTTGTGTTTTCTCTTATGATTTTTGAAAAACAGATTCAAGTAGGGATGCTGCTATGTATTGTTTTGCTATGTCACATAATCTACTAGCTTATATATGAAAAAAAAACAGTCATACTATTTTTTTTTTGTAAGTAATAATTTTTATTGATATAAAAAAAGTGACACCCTAGTACATAGGAAGTGTACAAGGGTCTACAAATCAAGTACAAAGATTACATAAATTGAGTAAATCAAGAAAAGAAGAAAGTGATTGGTTTTGCAAAGTGGACAACCAATCCAATAAGTTTCTAAAGAAAAATAACTTGAGGTCTGGCATGGATCTCTCATTATCTTCAAAACACTTACTATTTCTTTCCCTCCAAAGACACCACATCAAACAATGTGGAACAATAATCCATATGTGTCTATTTCGATGCTGACCAAACCGACCTTGCCAGCAAGCTAGAAGCCCAACTACTAACTTTGGCATAACCCAACTTACTCCAAATAAATCCAAAACCATAGACCACAAAATCCATAGCAGCCAGACAATTAAGGAAAAGATGGTCAATCGATTCACCATTATACTTGCACATATAACACTAATCCAATATCCAAACCTTCCTTTTTCGTTCATTTTTCTGAAATTGTCTATCGTCAGACATAAGAATGGCATAAGCCCTAGTGTACATGAAGCATACAATTAAATTCTAAAATTTCAATGATCAACCAACTCTAAAAGATTAGAAAAAGAAAAAGAGCCTAACACAACATCCATTCAAACAAGGATCTGAAGAGCATCAACTTATAGATGAGAAATTCATAACCTTGCCCTTGAACTTATTTGTGTCATGCTCTAAGTAACTAGATGGTACTTCTACAGTAATAAGCCAATAAGTTTGTACCGTGCTATGTTCTCTTGATGTGATCTAAGTTCGGGGCCAACAGGGCATTTCATCAAACATGTTGATAGAAATCTGATAATAAAATATTCTCTTTTTTGTTATGTTGAAAAGAACTGATGAGAGAAAAAAGAAGGGAAGGAGACTTATCTAGAAGGAAGGGATTGGGAGAAAAATTCCTTAGTAGAGAGAAGATAGATAAGGAAGTGGTGTGAGATACCTATAAAAAAAAAAGAGGTGAGAGACAATCCAGGAGTAGAGATTGAGAGGGATTTTTAAGAGGAGATTTTAGGAGAAGAACATGATAGAATGAGAATTTAAGATGGTAATAAAGAAGCTAGGAAAGCACATGATCTTCCAAGTGGCTATTTTTATCCATTCATGGTCTAATAACAAACTGATGTAACCTGAATCATGGTGTATGACAGAGAGAATGATATAACCACCCTTGGACAGCCTAAGTTTTGTGTTATGGCAGAAAGCTTGCATAAGCATGTAATATTTTCCATCTTGTTGTATATAATTCACCCAATTGTTCTTTACCATACAGATATGGTTTTGGACTAAGATATGGTGAACATCCTTTTTGTAAAAACTATTATCTGTTCCTAAGATAAGTGTAGTAAATTCTTATATATTATTTTCCTTTTTGACTGAACTGAAAAGTCCGAGAATAGAGTTAATACAAGACCCTTTTCACTTGTTTTTGTGTGTGATCATAAAAGATCAGGAGCTTATGGAATGGAGATTGTATCTACAAATATGCATATGTGAATAGCTTCAGCTCTGCAATGAAGACTTTTTTAATTTATCCATTTTTTTTTATTGATGGCAATTGTTCTTTGGGGGTGCAGGTGGAGTCATATTTGCGCATTATTGGAGAGCCAAAGCTTCCGTCTGTATTTCTTCAAGTACACACTATCTTACTTTGGTTTCATTTTTATTTATTTACCTGCATGTAGATGTTGCTGAAAGAATACTTTAAAAAAAAATTATTATTATCATAATACTTAGTTTTGATTACAGGTCATTTGTTGGGTTTTCGGGGAGTATGGAACAGCTGATGGGAAGTATTCTGCTTCTTATATTACCGGTAAATTATGTGATGTGGCAGAGGCATATTCAAATGATGAAACTGTAAAGGTATCTCTCACTACATTCTGTATGGTGAAATTTAAGTTGCCCTTGGCAGGCATGTTTTAACTTTATTGAATACTTCTCATAGTAATTAAGGTTGTGTTTGGTTTACTGCCAATGTTACCATCAATTCTAGTTTACCATATTATTGCCTTGCAGTGACTACAAATCACCCTATTGTTGACACCACCCTTCAAACGCCTCCATCATCCCAATGTTAAATCATGATAATTGGATTGTGTTATTTTCCTTGCTAGTGCTAATATTGACATCTTTGTCCAACTCTACATTTAAAAAAAATAAAAAATAAAATTTATGACAGGGACATTGTGTAGTTGACTTTTCAAGTTACATGTTTGATTCCATCTTTGGTTAAAAACTTAGGAACATGCCTGTATAGCTGTATGCTTCATTAATCACCTATATGTGCATGTATCTTGGAAGACATGGATGCAATAGGAGAGTAATTGATTTGAGTGGACATTCAGGTAATTTCCTAGTTTAAAACAATTTGAGATGGTTGGGAAGATGTTAATCTATCTGAATATGGGTGTTGTAAGGGATGATTTCAAGCAACTGAGTACTCTACAATTGAATTTCATAGAAAAAGCTCAGGTTACAGCTTATTTGTGAGATCAATGTTTGCAATCGGAACATTAATTACAAATACATAATAAAATAAAGCATGATTTGAATATAGAGCTGAATTTGAGGATATGATTGCTAAAACTACTCATTAGTATACTGTAGTATGTACTAATTACCAAATTGCTATATTTTCCATTAGGTATTTTGTTCTTAGTCTTTGGATTTGATTGTGATTTTAAATAGTGAAGAAACGCAATTAAGCTCAATATTAGCACATCAATGCTGGGTATAAATTTTATGACTTAGTTTGAGAAGGAAATTGATTTATCTCCAAAAACTTTACATTTTTTCATCAAAAAACTTCTGGCTCAATTTCTTTTACATTTTGTCTTTAATTGGACAATTTTTTCTTTTCTTTTGAAGGCATATGCAGTTACAGCACTCATGAAAATATATGCATTTGAAATAGCATCTGGAAGAAAAGTGGATATGTTACCTGAGGTATGTGAAACACTAAGCTCAAAGACCAAATATCCTTTCCATTGTAATTGATTTCTTTATTTTGAGTGGCATCTGGGAGAAGAGTGGATATGTTACCTGAGATAGATAGCAACATTTTTTATGACTCAAAGCAAATATGCTGCTAAGATAAAACCATGACCCATTGGCTGTTCCATGGATTTACCACTTTCCCGTGGTACTTGTGTCAACATGATGTGACATGAGCATGTGGATATGAATCCCATGTTGTTTTGGCAGAAGATAGTGCATCATTTTCATCCTGTGTGTTTTTTTGTTTTTTTTGTTTTGAAGATTCGAGATTTATCACAACCAAATGAACTTCCAGAGAGAGAGAGAGCTCTGTCTTGCAGATGATTGTGCATGGGGAATGTAGAACAAACAAAAATTGATTTTAGTAAATGACTTATCTGTCCTTCGGCTAAAGATTATTGTGGGTATTATATAATCATATTTCAACACGTAACAAATATGTATTCGCTTATAGGTTTTTCTTTGTCTGGTAGTTTTAGTCTTGTTTCTTTCTAAATCTGATGTGGCTTACGTAATAAGAAGACCATCTGAGCCATAATTTAGATGGTAGAAAAATGAGATTGATTTTGAATATCCGTAAAAAAAACAAATATGAGATTTTAGTGACCTGCCATGCTAAGCTAAGGTATATATAATTTTTTTTAAATCCCATAAATTAGAAATTGTTGTTTTTATAGAATTCTTCAACAATTGTTCATGTAATATCTTTGGAATTCTCTTATAATTGTGCCACACATATGTGCTTGGTAGAGGTTCCTTCAATATCTGTTTGAAATTGAATGCTTCCAAAATACCCCCTTTAAGTGCTTGCTTCATAATGAAACTGAAATTTCTATTAAGATATGGTGTTACATTATGATTTTCTTGATTCTTGTAACTTGATTGTTGACCCCTATACGCTCCGTGTACTAGGGTGGCCCTTTTTGATATCAATAAAACTTATTACTTACAAAAAAAAAAATGATGTTACATTATGATATTTCTCTCTTACAGTTATCTAACACTTATTTTTTTATACTTCATAAAAGAAAAACTTATTATTTTGTTCTCTCTATCCGAGATTGGTTGTTATTAGGACAGCAACAACTAAGCCTTAATTTCAAAACTTTAGAGGCAACTATGGATCTTCAAGAAACAAGACTAAGCCTTGAACGTTTCCATTGCTCTTGTTTTCTATCCTCAATTAGATTACTCAATTTGGTTGGTCTACTTTATTGTATGGCTTCCATTAAAAAGTTTATCAGAATAACTCTTCAATCTCTCTATAATCTCCTCTTCCTTTTCTAACACTTTTTGATATTCAGCTATAATGTTGACACAATTTAAGTATTGTTTTCATTGTACTTGTCTTAGCAAGTTTATAAATATCCAACTAGCTACATAATTCATCTTAGGCCTTAAATCTAGCCTCTCGGACTGTCTTTTTTGCTTGTTTATCTCTCTAATTTTCATAAGCGGCATTGTCTCTACATCTAGGTAGGCTTCTATACCATTCTCTCTTTAGTCTAACTGCTGCTTGGACATTCTCATTCTGCCACCAAGTCTCCTTGGTAGATCTCTCTCTCTCTCTTTTAACCATAATATTTCATAATTTACAACTCAACTTGGTATCAGAGTGTATTGATTCAACCTTAGAATATAGTAGAATAATTTGGAGGTTGTCATCGGATGATTGGGCTGTTGACGTCAGTACCGTGCAATGACGTCATTGGTGATGTCAGCACTGACATGGTCACCAGATTCTGGTGGCTACATGATTTGAGTTGCTGGCCTCCTCTGGTAATTGTGGTGATTTTCCTATTATTTTTTGAAGCCATCTGATGTGATTTATTTTTGTTTTTTCCAATTTTTTATAAAATTTGCTACTATTTTTTCAATTTGCGATTGTTAGTGGGAAACTCCCTGACTAATCCTTGCTCACCTTTAACTGCATTTGGGGTCCACTGGGATGCCCTAACTTCTATTAGTAACTTCTTATAGATTTTAGTTTTTATAGAAAATTCCGCGAAATGCTAGGGCATTCTTGCATCTGTTTGTGAATGTATTCATTCATATATGTTTTTTTTTTTTTTTTTTAAAATCTGGCATTGCTAATTTGCTATTATATTATGATACTCTGCAAAAGAACTTCTAGATTAGTAACTCTTTCTCTTGATGTAGTGTCAATCTTTGGTTGAAGAATTATCAGCTTCCCACTCTACGGATTTGCAGCAACGTGCATATGAATTGCAAGCGGTCGTTAGCTTGGATGCTCACGCTGTTGAGAGTATTATGCCATTAGACGCAAGTTGTGAGGACATAGAGGTAATTACAGAACCTACTAGCATTATTTTGAATCTCATGCAAGTGCCTCCCCTTTTAAATGCTTATTGGTAATCTTGGAAGATATTTTAATCCTGCCTATCTCCTATTTATGTGCTGATCTAATTATCTAAACTTATTTCTTGTTTCTTGTTTCTCCGTTTATTAGTTTGCCCCTTCTAACTTATCAAAAAAAAGTTTGCTCTTCTAGAGGCCTCATGCTTATATTTTGAGTTCTTGCTTAAGTTCCATTGTGACATCAGGTGTTGAGTTTGTTCATCTGGTTTACGTCAATTTGTGCCATGTTTTAGGTAATGTGATCTTCTGATAAAATGTTAGTTACTAATTTCTAGGACTTATCAAGTCCTGCTTGGTTATCATCTACTTGACCTTATGTGATTTTACTTAGAGAGATTAAAGACTGAGGCAGGTGGTATAAAAGTGATTACTAAAGATACAGACTTCAGGTTTTGCAAGTGCTATTCTGAATTATAGTTCTAATTTCTGGGATGGCACAGTGAAATCAAAGATAAATTGTGGTTCAGGGTTTGTTAATATTGTTAAATATGAATTAAAAATTGAGTGTATGAGAGATATATATGTTCTGACATTCCAATAGTCAGATAAATTTGGTGGTACGTTTTCTTACAGTGGAGGGTACTGAAGTGGCTAAATTCTTGGTGGAAATGACAGTATGAATTATATCTGCATCATTTAATAGTACTTTCTAGCGGCTTGGTCAAGTCAAAATTTGTTGAATTAATAATTTGTCCCGTTTATGTTAAAAGTATGTTTTAGAGGAGAGCTTATCAATTTTCATGGTTTGATGTCTGAATACTTTGCTCAACTAATAAATTAGATCTCATTCACAGTCCTTGTGCCTCTGCACCCATTCCTTTTATTCTTAATCCTTTGTTTTTTTCTCTCTTGGTCTTACAAATCTTATCCTTGGCCTTTTCAAAAAAAAAAATCTTATCCTTGGCCTTCTATTAATTTTCAGAACCAATGAACTGTTGATCAAACATTGAGCTACAATTTCTATGAAATGGGAATTGGTTTTAGATTTTTTTGTTAGTTTGTTGAAGAAAAAATGCATCAATATTAGTTGGAGAAGGTTCTGAGATTTATTCAATTGAACTTTACATGGTAGAATAAGTATCAATTGAACTTGCCAACTGGGCTTTTGGGGTTAGATTGCTGAAAACTCAGAATCAGTTTAAGCTTAGGAGTCATAGTTAGTCGACAGTCAGTATACTCTCTGACTCTCAGTCCAAAAGAATCCATATATTTTGCAGATTCAGTAGGTTCTGCCAATAATATTATTTATTTGGTAATTTGTACCTCTGTGTGGCATGCTTGTATTCTTAGCAGGCTTTTATTGGATTTTGGTTTTTGTTGCACTTAGTTCTTGTGTCTTGTTTCTTTTTTTATGAAATCAACTTTATCAAAGTTTTGCAAAGGTAAATCCTTTGCTTGATTGCTTGAAAATCTTCGTTTTGGATTGTAAATTAATGCATTATACTTGGTAGTAATCTAAATTTGTTTCATGTACATCCTGTTTCTGCCCCTCTAGTTTATGATTGTTAGTTGCTTGGATGTAATGTGCTGATGCACAATTCAGTAGATGAGGACATATGCGGGCATGTGCGTGTGTTGGTGTGGGGCCACGTGTGCATGCACCTGTGGGTGGGTGGGCAGTGTGCCTGCATGGGTGTGCATCTTAGTATGTTTGAAAGGCATCTCTTCTGTTTTGGCTGACTTTAAATGCCTGCCACTTGGATTGGTCTGTTTTGATATTCTTCACGTCATTTAATTCCAGAAAACTAAAATCTGTAAATTCTCCTTGCAGATTGATAAAAATCTCTCATTCCTCAACAGTTATGTCCAACAATCACTAGAAAAGGGTGCCCAGCCTTACATTTCTGAGAGTCAGCGCTCTGGTGTGTTAGATATCAGCAATTTCAGAAGCCAAGACCAGCCTGAAGCTTCAATGCATGGTCTTAGGTTTGAGGCATATGAGCTTCCAAAGGCCCCAGTGACATCAAGAATACCTCCAGCTTCGGTTGCACCCTCAACTGAACTTGTTCCTGTACCTGAGCCATCTTATTCAAGGGAGACCCACCAGGTTGCATCAGTGCCATCCATATCAGATGCAGGGTCAACAGAACTCAGGCTACGACTTGATGGTGTTCAAAGAAAGTGGGGTAAACCAACATACTCTTCTCCTACCTCATCTACCTCAAATGCTTCCCAGAGTACATCAAATGGGGTCACAAAAGTAGATTCTGCAGCCAATGTAAATTCAAAAGCACGTAATACTCATGATTCAAGGAAGCCACAAGCTGAAATTACTCCAGAAAAGCAGAAGCTTGCTGCTTCGTTGTTTGGTGGACCCTCAAAAACTGAGAAGAGGCCTACTTCAGCTAGCCATAAGGTAGCCAAGGCAAGTAGCCATGCTGCAGAGAAGTCTCAGGCACCAAAGGCAGCAGTTGTATCCAATCAAGCTACATTGGAGAAGATCAATCATCAACCTCCTCCAGACTTGCTTGACTTGGGTGAACCGACTGTTACAAATAGTGCTCCATCTGTGGATCCATTCAAGCAGTTAGAAGGGCTTCTTGACCCAACTCAAGTTACTTCAACAGTGAATCATGGTGCAGTTGGTGCTACTGAAGCACCTGATATTATGGCTCTATATGTAGGGACACCTGCTGGTGGACAGAGTAGCAGTGCTGAAAATTCTCTGCCAAGCAACAGCTATGATGTCAATCTCACATCTGAGTTATCAAATTTAACTAGCGGCACTACTAATGCAGGAGCTACACTTCCAACACAATTTACTAAAGGTCCAAACCCTAAAGATGCCCTAGAAAAGGATGCACTTGTGAGGCAGATGGGTGTCACCCCTTCGAGTCAAAATCCAAACTTGTTTAGTGATTTGCTTGGCTAAATTCATCAGACAGAAAGTTTTAAATCAAAGATGCTTGAAGATTGATTGCTTTGTGATATGCATATGGTTTTCTGGAGCAGCTTGCTATTTGACAGGGCAATATTTATAAATTGTACAATTAGTGAAACAATCAGGGTAGCAAGTGACACTGAGAATGGAGTAATTCAACCTCCAGAACTGTAAAATCAGGTACAGATTTGTATTTGTTGAAGGACAATAGAACTTCTGGTAGGAATAGAACAATAGCCTGTGCATTTGAGGTTTTCCCTTTGAGCGAGTCAACATGCAGCTTTTTGTGAATGCTGTCGCAGCCCATTTGGGGTTTTGGAGCACTCCAGAAGCAAAAGGGTTCTGCTGAGCATGATTGTATGCTTTTGCTCCGCATGGCATTTGAGACATCTTGTTGTAATAATAACGCTGTATAAGTGAGTTCTCCATCCCACATTTTTTTTTTTTTCATTTTTCATTTTTCATTGGTTTCCAATTTTACATCATCTTGGATCATGAGAGGCCACTTGTTTGAATTTGACATTCAAGATCTAAATCGTGTACTTTCAAATATAATAACGAGCATGGATTGGAGGTAATCCCATTACATAAAGTGCAGTGCATACGAGGTTTTTTTTTTTTTTTGTTACAGTGCGTACAAGCTTGGTAGAACCAGAGCAGAGTGCTAAAGTTTAAAAGATACAATTTAAAGTGGTACCAGTTGAGTAGCCTCGAAAGAGTTACCAATTCGTTTCATAAGTGATCTCTGTAATACATATATTTTTTGAAAATTACATCCGTTTATTCATACTTCAAATTGTTTTCTGGTTTATTTAGGTAAAAGGTACATACTCTTGCACATAATTGTAAAAGGCTGTTTCCTTTAGACATGCATGCTTTATTCTTAGTTTATCTGATTCTGTTATGGCTGTTTCTCAAGGCAAAATTGGCCAAATACCACCTTTTTATAAAAAATTTAGCAAAAAAACACTGTTTCGGAAATAAATAGTGATCTATAACTTTTTCTAGTACTCGAGTTCCCTATTTTCTATTCCACCGTGGCACAGCTGACATGACATTTGGGTATTTAAAAATTTCACTTAGTACTTGAGTTTCTTGGACTCGAGTACTGTTCAATAGTGTACCCGAGTCCATTAAACTCAGGTATCAATCTGTATTGGCGCCAATTCCTTGAGTGCAAAATGCCCGTTGATATTTGAGTACTGTGTTAGCAGTACTCAAGTCCATGAAACTCGGGTATCAATCTATATTGGTGCCAATTCCTTGAGTGCAAAATTCTTGTTGATACTCAAGTCCATGACACTCGACTACTGTGTTAGCAGTACCCGAGTGCATTAAACTTGAGTATGAATTTGTGTGTGGCCCCAATTTCTGGAGTGAAATCATGCTCTTAAAATCTTTACGTCCATTTGCATGAAGTTCTCGCTTATTGCTGTACTCTTAAAAATCTTTATGTCCATTTGATTTTTTAGCGATCATTTTTATTTTGTTTGATAAGTTGATTTTGGTGAATGAAGTCAGAACTTCATGCAAATGGGTTGAATCTGCTCGATGGACAAGAGTCACAAGACACTGCCAAAACCCATGAAACAATGGACAAGGTTTCCTCAAGAAACAATCAAAGCAACCACCATTTTAACAATTGCAGATTTGCAACAAACAATTTCAAAATTGGTACAACTAACTTCAAATTAATACTAAAAGATATAAAAGTCAATTTGTAGCAAAATTCTTTAATCCTGTTAGTGTATAGATTAGGCTAGATTAGGCCTGTGGGCTTAGTCCTATATACCTTACTTGTACTGCACTCATATTACTTGTACTGCACACATACCTAGCCTATATAAGGCTCTCTTTTGTACATTATTTTACATACATCAATATACAGACTATTCAGTCTTTCTCTTACTGTATATTGTTAACATGGTATTAGAGCCTTTCCTCTGATTTTTTGGTTCCTGTGGACATCTCCGGCGTTCTTACGCTGCCTTCGCCTTCGTCCAGTAGTCACTGTCAGAAGCAAGTCACCGCCGTCACGCCCACAGCCCTAGAACACTTGGATTTCGTCAGTTTGTTGATCAAACAGCCAAAGTCAAGGCACATATTGGCAGATCTGAAAATCCCGAGCAAAACCCAACCAAGAACATCCAGAAACCACCTCTCACGCGATCCCACGCACCGGCTGAAGTTTCTGCATCACGAGCAGTCAACCTTTCTCAAGCGCTAGATCATCTCCGTCATGCGCTTCCATGCGCCTGCCCTGCATCGCGTCCTGCCGCGTCAGCCCTAGAGTGACGTCACACAGCCACGTCAGCATACGTTCGTTGACCATTGACCAGACCGTTGACCGTTGACTTTGACCAAAGTTAAAATTTTTCAACAAGGCCTGTCTTGCTCAGTTTTTCGTGTAGATTCCGATTTTGGGCTCCGTTTCTTTATTTGAGGTCTCTAAATCCCACTTTTAAGTCATTTTCTTCATTATGGCTCAACAAAACGAACAAGATATCATTCATCGTATCACCATTATGTTGGATGGTCCTACTAGCTATCATGCATGGTCTCAGAATATGACTGTCTTTCTCAAGGGTCGTAAACTGTGGAGATATGTGACTGGTTCAATTCCTAAACTAGTACCAAACCCTAAGTCCAAAGCCACAGCTGCTGAAGATGCCTCCAAGACTGTTGATGATTATGAAGAACGCCTAGAGGAATGGGAGAGTATTCAGAGTAAGATCTTGTCTTGGTTTATCAATACATCTATTCCCTCCATTCATAATCTTCTTCCTCGTCTTGAAACTGCTGAGGCTGCTTGGAAATTTTGGGCCGATCGTTAGAATTGTACAAATGATTCAAGCTTGGAGTTCCATATTGAATCAAAACTTTATCAAATGCGCCAAGAGTCAGGTTAGTCTATTTCTGATTTTCATTCTGAGACTTCTACTATGTGGGAACAACTCTCTACTGCAGATCCTCCACTAGTGTGTTCTAAGGACATTGAGCTATTTGTCAAATATCGGGATCGCTGTAAATTTTTGCACTTCATGATGGGTTTACGTGAGAATTTTGAGCCTACTAGGGCTTCTCTGCTTAGCCGGTCTCCTACTCCTTCTCTTGATACTGCAGTCAAGGAGCTCATTTCTGAGGAAAACCGTCGGCCTACTCATCACATGTCATCATCTGATCATGTATTGGCTACACCATCTCCACAGCCTCCCATTGCTGCATTCACTGCTCCTCCACGAATAAACTTTGGGCGTCCCATCTCTCAGTCTTCCAAAGGTACTCACTGCAAGTTTTGCCGTGCTAAAGGCCATGACATCTCAGTTTGTCGCAAACTGCAGAAATTTGTGCAAGAGCAGAATAAAGCTTCTCTTCCTCGGATAGTTGCTGTATGTCCTTCAGATCCATCGGTTCCTGTAGGTCCATCTTTGGCTTTCTCACTTACTACGGCTGATATTAAGGCAGTTGTTCAACAGGTTTTATCCCGCACTTCCACTGCCCTTTCTGTCACCTTAGGTAAACAACCTTGGTTTTTTGATACTGCATGTTGTAACCATATAACTCCTGTTGAATCCCAATTTTCTAATAAGGCACCCTTAGAACATCCAATCACTATTTACACTGCCGATGGAACTCCTATGCCTGTTAGTCATAAAGGAACAATCTTTTCTCCTTGTTTGTCCCTTAGTGACACTTTTCATATCCCAAAGTTATCCCTCAATTTGCTTTTTGTTGGTCAACTTTGTGAATTAGGCATAGATCTTTTATTTACTAATCATGGTGTGGATGTGCAGGATCCCCGGACGGGTCAAGTGCTTGGGACAAGCCATAAGGTTGGTCACATGTTTGAGGTTCATGACTTGAAGATTCCTTCACAAGTTATTTCTGCAGCTACTACCACTGCCACCCTCTCACCTGATATTTGGCATGCTCGTCTTGGTCATCGATCCTTATCTTATCTTCAGTTGTTAGCTTCTCAAGGTTATTTAGGTTCAGTTCAGTTTCAAAAATTTGATTGTACTTCATGTTATTTTGGCAAACAAACTAAATTGCCCTTTAATAATAGTGACTCATTTTCTTCTGCACCTTTTGATCTTATACATTCTGATATTTGGGGTCCTACACCTATTCCCACTGAGGGGAGATCTAGATATTTTGTCATATTTGTGGATGATTTTTTTTTATATACTTGGATTTATCTGCTTCACCATAGGTCTGAACTTGTGTCTATTTACCGAACATTTCATAAAATGATTGAAACACAGTTTAATCGCATTGTCAAAGTCTTTCGATCAGATAATGCTCAAGAATATAATGATAAATCTTTCTTATCCTTTTTAGACAGTCATGATACCCTTCCTCAGCGGTCTTGTCCTTACACCTCTCAACAAAATGGTCGTGCAGAACGAAAACATCGTCACATTCTTGATGTTATCCACACCCTTCTCATTTCTGCCTCTCTTCCTGAGCGCTTTTGGGGTGAGGCTGCACTTACTGCTGTGTATACCATTAATCGTATTCCTTCACCAACTACACATAACAAATCTCCACTCGAGCTTCTCTGTGGTCAAACTCCTGACTACTCCTCTCTTCGAGTTTTTGGTTGTGCTTGCTTTGTCTCTCTTCCTCCTCATGAACGAACAAAGCTCCAGCCTCGTGGTCGTTTCTGTTGTTTCCTTGGTTATGGTGTATCTCAAAAGGGGTTTCGCTACTATGATCCCATTTCTTGTTGCCTTCGTGTCTCCCGTTATATTGAGTTTTGGGAACATTGTCCTTTCACAAGTCTTCAGCAGTTTCCTACGTCCTCTCCCTCAGAGTCTCCTATTTTTACTGATCTTTTCCTCCCTCTTTATCCTGAACTTGTTGAGGATTCTTCGACATTGGCTGCCTCTCTAGACGACTCATCTTCGGTTCTGTCCCCAGCATATGACCCGCCTGTCTTGGATCCTGTGGCACCACCCTCTCCTAAGCCTCCTGTTGGTCCTGAACTTCGTCGTTCCACTCGGGTAAGCATTCCTCCCCCTTATCTCACTGATTATCACTGTTCTTTTGCTCTTGCCACCCTCTATGAACCTCACACCTATCGTGAGGCCCATACTGACCCTCTTTGGCAGTAAGCTATGAACGAAGAACTAGATGCCCTTCATAAGAATCACACTTGGGATATGGTTGATTTGCCTCCTGGTCAGTCTGTAGTAGGTTGTAGGTGGGTTTACAAGATCAAGACCAAGGCTGATGGATTTGTTGAATGATACAAGGCTCGCCTAGTTGCCAAGGGCTTTACTCAGGAGTATGGCATTGACTATGAGGAAACATTTGCTCCTGTTGCTCGCCTTACATCTGTCAGATGTCTCATTGCTATGGCTGCTGTTTGCCGTTGGCCTCTTTATCAAATGGATGTGAAGAATGCTTTCCTCAATGGAGACCTCCAAGAAGAAGTATACATGCAACCACCCCTTGGCTATCTATACTCAGGCAGTCAAGTTTGTCGCCTTCGTTGTGCTCTTTATGGCCTCAAGCAGGCTCCTCGAGCTTGGTTTGAAAAGTTTAGCTCAGTTGTTGCTCAGCAGGGTTTCACTTCGAGTCCTTATGACACTACTCTCTTTGTCCAAAGATCCTCTACTGGTATCACTCTTATTCTTCTTTATGTTGATGATATGATTATTACTGGAGACGATTCTGCAGGTATCTGCTTTCTTTAGCACTTCCTTAGTCAGCGTTTTGAGATGAAAGATCTGGGCACTCTCAGTTATTTTCTTGGGCTTGAGGTTACCTTATCCTCTGATGGATACTATCTTTCCCAAGCTAAATATGCTTCTGATCTTCTCTCTAAAGTTGGTATCACTGACAACAAGACTGTTTCCACTCCATTGGAATACAATGCAAAACTCACACCCTTGGATGATGAACCTATATCCAATGCTACTCGTTATCGTCAGTTGGTTGGTAGTTTGATCTATCTCACTGTTACTCGTTCGGATATTTCACATGCCATGGGTATGGTTAGTAAGTTCATGGATGCCCCTCGTTCTGTCCACTATGCTGCTGTTCTTCGGATTCTCCGATATGTCAAGGGCACACTTTATCATGGTCTACACTACTCCTCTCGGTCTTCTCTTGAGCTTCATGCTTATTCAGATGCGGACTGGGCAGGTGATCCGATTGATTGATGCTCTATCACAGGTTTTTGTTTCTTGTTGGGTACTTCTCTTGTCTCGTGGCGTAGCAAGAAGTAGGATGTTGTTTCTTATTCCAGTACTGAGGCTGAGTATCGTGCCCTTGCCAACACCACTTGCGAGCTTGTCTGGCTTCGTTGGCTCTTGGCTGACATGGATGCTCCACAGCCCACAGCTACTCCTCTTTATTGTGACAATCGTAGTGCTATCTAAATTGCTCATAATGATGTCTTCCACGAACGCACCAAGCACATTGAGATCGACGGCCACATCACTCGCCAGCATCACAAGAAAGGCAATATCAAGTTGTTCTCCATCTCCTCTGCTGACCAGCCTGCTGATATCTTCACCAAGTCTCACCTGCCTGATCGTCTTCGAGATCTTATATCCAAACTCCAGTTGGCTTCCTCCTTGCCACCTCGAGTTTGAGGGGGGATGTTAGTGTATAGATTAGGCTAGATTAGGCCATTGGGCTTAGCCCTATATACCTTACTTGTACTGCACTCATATTACCTGTACTGCACACATACCTAGCCTATATAAGACTCTCTTTTGTTCATTATTTTACATACATCAATATACAGACTATATTTAGCAGTCAACATTATCAATTTGCAGTCAATTTTAGGGTCTTCTTAGCACCTGTGCTAGACTCTTAATTCTCAGTCACTACTCACTAGTGCTGTGTCTTGAAATATTTAGCAGCCACTGTCCTGAATCCAGCATCCATCTTGAATACGATTTCCTAACATATGACATTGAAAACTTCCTTCTATCCAATACCTTAGTGTCCAAACAATAACTTGCAACAACATGAGTCATTCTTCAACACCATATGCAATTTACAGTTAGCATACAATGAATATTACAAGGAAAAGATGAAATTTCATTTTATAATTACAATAAAACAGTAAAACAGAAGTTATCAGGGTTTTGCTGTCCCAGTGTGCTGACAATGTGGGTCTGCAGTTGTATTTTGTAGCTAGTATTTGAGTTGTTGGGCTTTGTTGTAAATCTGAGTTTTTTTTAAAAATTTTTTTTATTAATAATAGAATCTTATTCATAAAATAAAAAAAAATAAGTATTTAATCTATGAACTCGTGTTTTTTTTTATAATATTAATTTTTTTAAAATTATAATTAAAATAAATCCTTAAATTTGACTTTTTTTTAAAAGAGGTACTGTATTAGGACATTTGTTTCTTCATAACATGTATTCAAAGGAACCCAGTAGAATGCATTTTGATTTGCACAAAAAAAACAAAAACAGATAAAACTGATTCATTCTCTTGTGTTTGGTTGTGACCCTAAGAAAATAGTTTTTGTTGTTTGATTTGCACCAAAAAAAAAAAATATATATATATATATATATACTTGTAACTCCAAATAATTATCATGCATTTGGTGGCAACAGCAATCAGGGGAAAATTCACTTCAAATACATAAACTTTCTTCTTCTTCTTCTTCTTCTTATTTATTTATTTTTAATTATAAACATATTTGACTGAAAATGGCAATAATATATATCTAATGCAAACTTCACTGATTTTATAAAAAAAAAAATGAATTAAACTTTAGAATGTTAAGTAGTCCAAGCATCCTACTTATTATTCAACAACATCAAACCCCAACAAAATTTAGGCTCAGCTATGGATCCTCTATATATTCTAAGCAAATTACTCAGTCTCACAAATCAAATATGGCCTCAATGAGAACGCTAACTGTGTCCTACAATGACTAATTGCTCTAATAACACATGAAAATGTTCATTAAAAAAAAAAAATCTAAAATTACACCACAAATACCCAATGCTTAAACAAATATTGAGATAAGGAGACATACCTTGTGATTCCAAACTAAAGATGCAAATCGAGAGTGAGAGTAGAGAGCGTGAGCAAGATGGAGAGTGCAGAGTGAGAGCAAGACTGAGAGGGAGACCGAGAGCGAGAGGGAGATTGAGAATGAGAGCGAGAGCGAGACTGAGAGGGAGATTGAGAGCGTGTGGGAGAGTTAGAGTGAGATGATAGCGAGATTGAGAAAGTGAGAGTGAGTTGATAGCGAGATTGGGAGAGTGAGAGGGAGATTGAGAAAGGGAGTGATGAGAGAGTAAGCTAAGTGTGGGTAACAGGGGTTCAGAGAGTTTTAGTGTGGGTAACAGGGGGCATACTCGGGTTTAATAGAAATGAGAATTAGACTAGAACAGTATTCGAGTCCAAGAAACTCGAGTACCAAGTGGAATTTTTAAATACCCAAATGCCATGTCAGCCATGCCACGGTGGAATAGAAAATAAGGAACTCGAGTTTAGTGAACTCGAGTACTAGAAAAAGTGGTAGATCGCCATTTTATTTCCGAAATAGTGTTTTTTGCTAAATTTTTATAAAAAGGTGGTAATTGGCCAATTTCGCCATTTCTCAAAATATAAAATGGGGAAAAGTGCTAAGAGACTCTTTGAACTTTGAGGTAGTGGTCATTACACCCTCTAAACTTTTAATTTAGCTAATTTACTTCGTGAACTTTACACTTTTGCCAAATTAAGACATCCGTTAATTTGCTATTAAAAATGACTCACGCCCATTCGCATGTACAATTAAATTACCAAAAACAATCTTTCGCCTTTTCTTAAATAATATATATATATATATATATATATATATATCCAAAAACAAACGCTAACAAAGAGAGGCCACATCATTGCCGGACTTCGTGGTCTTGATGCTGTTCATTTTCGCCACCAATCCCACCATCCTAGTGGAACCCACTCGAGAGCATCAGCAGTGGGGCTTGTAAATGCCAAATCTTAAGAATATTTGGCATTTAAGCCCCAAAACTGCTCAGCAACTGGGAGGGCATATGTCATATGCCAATTTTTTTTTGAGATTTTGCTACAGTACCATCTCAAATGTAAGATGGTACTGTAGCTCAATGTTATAAAAAAAAAAAAAATTTAATTCCCTCATTTCTCTCTCCTCTCTCATTTTAACCGGAAAATTCTCTCTCCTCTCTCATTTATCTCTTCCTTCTCTCTTTATTTCTGCTCTCTCTTCTTCTTGCTCTATGATTCTTCTCAACGTCTTCACTCTTCGGCAACTCTCTAGATCGGCGTTGGATCGTCTACCATGATCGGAAAGGATCGGCGCTGGATCGTCTACCACGATCGGAGAGGATCGTCTACCACGATCGGAGAGGATCGGCGTTGTACCATGATCGGAGAGGATCGGCGTTGATCGGCGTTGTACCAAATCTAGATAGTGGTGGGTCTCGAGATCGGCGGTGGTTTCTAGATCGGTGGTGGGTCTCCGTGTTCTTCCTTCTCCGACAACTCTCTAGATCGGTGGTGGGTCAACAAATCAACTTCCTTCAAGCTTCCCAGCGGTGAATCCGCTTCCTTCGAGCTTCGGCGGTGGTGGGTCTGGTTTTTGACCGTGGGTTGCTGTGTTTTTTTTTTTTTTTTTTTTTTTTTTTTTTTTTTTTTTGTGTGTGGTGTTGATGGGCGGAGAGGGAGGGTGGTGGTGGTGGTGTTGATGGTCGGAGGGCAGTGTTTTGGTCTTTTCTTTGGATTTTTTTTTTTTTTTTGGTGGTGTTGATGGGCGGAGAGGGTGGTGGTGGTGGTTTTGATGGACGGAGGGCAGTGTTTTGGTCTTTTCTCTGGATTTTTTTTTTTTTGTGTGGTGTTGATGGGCGGAGAGGGTGGTGGTGGTGGTGGTTTTGATGGACGGAGGGCAGTGTTCTGGTCTTTTCTCTGGATTTTTTTTTTTAGTGTTGATGGTAGATTATTGGTTGCCGGTGGTGGTGGTGGTGTGCAGCGGTGGTGGCGATGATGGTGGTTCTTGAATAGAAAGAAAGAGAAAAAGAATAAAAAATGAATAAATAATGTGTTGTATTGTACAGTGATAATTGTGAGATATTAATATTTTATTGCGGTAGAAATATTATTTTAATGAGTAGAATTGAGAAATAAAATTTGGGATGTTGGAGAATTGGAAAATTGTATTGTATAATTGATAAAGTTGCTTTTTGAGATGGTAAAATAGGATGGGATATAGAAACCGGCTGCGGATGCTCTCATGGTTGCTATTGATTGGGTTGGAGCCAGAACGTCAGAAATATGTGCACAAATCAAGCTTGTAATTTTTTTTTTCAAGGAAGTTTAATATATGTGCATGTGCACAAATCGGACTTGGTCATGGAAACACCATATGATTTAGAACTATTAATACGGCTAGAAGTGTCATAAGGCTAGTTATAAAAAATGTACAAATCCACACACAAACATATGATTTCAAAGCTATTTCGTTATTTATTTCTTAGAGCTAGCGTTATGACACGTTTAATTGTATTAGTAGTTTTAAATACACAATTTCTGTTGGAAAATATGTAAACCTAAAATTGAAATCAGTAAAAAATTATGATATTAAACAATGACAACAAAAAAAAACCTCATCGCATGTGAGATTTTATTTTATTTTATTTTATTTTGGTTGAAAATAATATATTAAGGGTATTTTAGTCAATACACTCAATTATGATAACTAAAGTCTTATAAATTTCAAAATTCAAAAAAGGTCTATGCTTCTCTCAAGAGAAACCTTTTTCGAAACGGAAGTGAAAGAGAAAGCAGTGTTGTTGTCTTCTCTTCATTTCTTTCACACACACACTCTTCTCTCAAAAAAAGAAATGGAAGGAAGTGGTGAATGCGCTCCTTCATCAACAATGGGAATGGGAACACGAAGTTGGGATATGAAGAAATCATTCAACCTCGCCCTTCGCCCTCTCCTCACTGCCTGCTCTAACCAAGTAAATTGAATTCCATTCTTCTTTTTTCTCTTTTCCAAATTCCCACAACCTAACAATAAAAAATAAAAATTAACCAAGTAAACTCCTCGTGTTGGTGTAGGGATTCTGCAGTGCCTTTCCAAATTTCAGTACCGAGGAGCAACAACATCTCCACCGACTATTTCTCCAGGTACCGTACATCCACCCCTTCTTCTTTTTGCACCTAAATTTATGATTATGATTAAGGCTTATTGAACTAACAATCTCTTCTCTTTGCTGCTTTATTTATTTATTTATTTGTTGTTTCAGGTCCTTACATCATTGCATGAAAGTATTGAGGTACACACTGCTACTTTCTTCACCCATTTTTGAAAAATTGTTTGACTGATCATAATAATTTTCATCACAACAACAACAAAGCCTTAGTACATAATATATTTTTTATTGTTGGCTATGGATACTTAATAGATTGGTCACATATTTGTTTTTCATTAAAAAAAAAAAATAAAAAGGTCAGATTAAAATTTGCCCAACTGTGGTTTGATCGAAATTTAAGTTGCCTGCCTGAAATTTGACACTTTACCCATATGAGGTTATCTAAGTTAGAGTTGTATAACCCACTTCTGATAAAAACATAGCTAAATATGTATTTTTTCTCTTCTTTTATGCCTCTCTTCTCTAAAAACACAAAAAACATAAAAATACAATATCAAATAAGATCAAAAAGAATCCAACAAAATGCTTGCATCATGGTATTTCAAACCACAAGTAGGTAACTTAAATTTTGGTCAAATCTCAAGCGGGTAAAGTGTCAAATTTCAAACCACAGGTAAGCAACTTAAATTTCGGTCAAATCATAGGTGGATAAGTTGTAATTTACCCAAATTAAAAAAGAAAAAGAAAATTTGTTCATTCTTCAAAGTCGATTTTACTGCAAGTATGCAAGAGTGGATGTAGGGGAAGTGTAAAAGGTGTCGTGTGCCAAATTGTCAAAATTAAGAGTTTGAGCTTTGTTGCCACTTGTTTGATTTATGTTTTGTGGGAGTTGCTTATTTGTTAGGGTCAGTGTGTTTGAATGGCAAATTAGTTTACTTAATTGGCTTGTTTTTAAACTTGGCTAGTCTGTACTCTATGCAATTGCTGCACTTTCATATTTGTGATAGTGATTTTATTTTTTTCAGTGTATTCTCTCAAATGCGATTACTTAAATCTTCCTTGCGCTTAGCGCCTTCTCTGGCCTTGAAGTTCTCATCTTTTATGAAACATTTAGTATTTCAGCCTGCTCTCAACTTAAATGTTAGGCTAAAACGTACTTTAGACATTCTTAGTTTGGGGTCACTTCTAAATTGTTCTCGACTTCCAAAACTTGCAGTTTATACTATTGACTATTATAATGACGTTAATGGGCCCTTTCCATTATGGTTTGTTACATTTTTCACTGTTAACCCGCCTAAAAATGGCATTTTTTTTTTTTTCTTTTCAATTTTTGCTGGGGGATGGGGGGGTTGGGTAATAGGAAGATTCTAACTAATGATGATGGGAGGGCACATCAACATTGATGTAATACTCAGGGTTGTAAATTAAAAGTTTTCATAGTCAAGGGACCCCGATTTGGAATCGACCTCAAACTTAAAGGTTGTAAATAGTATTTTAGCCTAACTTTTACCACCTTTATTATATACTCTCTCTCTCTAAAGTTGAAAAATTGGATTAGACATAGTTATCCTGTGTTGCTGCATCAGTGCAAACCTTATTGAAGATGACCCTTACTCTAGTGAATTTGGCTCTCTACTTAACATTCAGAACCGTTATGATTTTATTTTCTAAATTTGCAAGGAAACATAATTACTCTATGCTGCTACATTACTACATACATCAGAGAGATCTTAGCTTTTCAGTTTATGGCAATTCATAGAAAATTTTCAAGTGTTAATGAGCTTAGCTGCAGTCTGATTATCCCTCTTCCTATGTGATGGAAAACCCATTTTATGAAATTGAGTTAAATGGACACTTTGGTTATTATGGCATGTCTAACTAGTTTTCCAATAAAATGGACATTTATCATTATTTCATGTGTTAGTGTACATGAAATGTCTTTAGAATTGATACTCAAATACCAAGTGGATTTTTTGATAAATAATAAAGGTTTATTGATATCAAAAAAAGAGAGACCCAAGTACACAAGGATCGTTCAGGAGACATAGCCTCATAGACAATTCATGATCGTTCGTGATATTGTGATCATTCAAGAGACATAGCCTCATAGACAGAAAAATGAATTTTTCTTCTATGCTGAACTATTTCTGCAAAATGCCAATCAAATCAGATAATGTTTTTATAAATGTGTTCTGTCTTGGAACTCCAATAGTCAAGTATGAAAGAAAAAATAATTAAGTACTGTATCTCACTTTGATGTTGAAGAATAAGTGAATAACAATGGGTTAATTTCTTTGTAATGTTGGCATTTATCATGTTTTGCAATTAATAAGTTCATAAAATAAAAATAGCAGACATTAGGGTTTGAAAAAGGAGAATTTGAATTAGTAAATTATTTGGAATTTTGGATGATATGGGAAAATATGTATGCATTCACTCATATTGAATTTAATGGTAATATCGTGCACATGTAATATGATAGACCTTTTACTCTCTGTTCCTACAAACAAAATTTCTCATTATTTTATTTGTTATCAAGTGAGATTATTTTAATTTCTTCGACTGAATATTTAATGCTTTGCTAAAGTGGGATTGGTAACAAGCATGTTTTGGTTGGGCATTGATGCTTCTATTTCAATAGTCTTGCATGCTTGTATATAGGTAAATTACACACATCCCTAGTGGGTTTTGAATCCATGACCTCACGGCCAACTATCGAATTATCCACCAGGAAAAAAAAATCTTGCATGCTTAATTTAAAATTAGTCTCATTTTTATATCTTTTATTCCCTTTGTAGTGTTGCTTAAAGGTCTTAGCTAAAGCCTAAAGTAGACTTCTTTGTAGGGATCTTCCCATTGCATGGTGTTTTTGTTGTTGATAATATTGCATGTGTTAAAAACTATAGTTCCTGAAATAGCTCCTTCATCAACTTTATATAGAACGTATAAATTAGATTGCTACTTGGGCTCCATGGCAATCAACAGGGTCAACTTCTTAATTGCTGTTTTGATATAATCTTATGGTATAATTCTAAATTTCATGCTACCTTATTTGAATTTGACAGGATGAGTTCGAGTCTTTATGTCTTGAAACACAGGTACTCATTTTATTAATATCTTTGCTGTTATCATTTTTTCTTAATTACCTTCAATTTCTACATCGAATGTTTAGGTTATGTTTGGTAACAGTTTTTGTTTTCTATATTCAAAAACTTGTTTTGGGAATATAAAGAAAAAATAATTTTCTTGTATTTTTGAAATAAAAAACATGTTTGGTTAGTTGAAATTAAAAAAATAGTAGTTTTGAACCAAAAAAAAAAAGGAAAATAGTACTAAAATATGTTGTTACTCAAATTTGAACTTTAATGCTAACTCATTAAATGAGACAGATTCATTAAATTAAATGTGTATTTTCATTACTTTTGAAAATTAGAAACTGAAAACAACCTTTTGCATGTTTTTAGTTTCCTTCACAAATTGAGTTTTGAGAACAGTTTTTGTTTTCTGTCCATTTTGGGTTGCCAAACAAGTTTTTTAGTCTAAAAAATAGAAAATTATTTTTGAAAACAGAAAATAAGAGGAAAAAACAGCTATCAAACATACCCTTAGTATCTTACACATCATAGAATTGAAGCAGGTTGTTTCCGTCGCTAGGATATGTTTTTTTTTTTTTTCCCTTTTACTTTGGAAAAAGAAAAAAATTAAGGTGGGGGGGGGGGGGTTGCCTCATATGTGAAACATACCACAATAAAAAGCACTTAAACAGTGAAAACAAGAAAGTTTTGGTTATGTTGTTTGCGTGACAGATGATCTTTTAATTTGTAAATGATTTATAGGTAAGTTAAATTTTATCAAGAAAAAAGATTACAACCAAGTACACTGAATGTGTACTTAATGGCTAGACATTAACTTAAAGTACAATAATATACAAAATTGAGTAATTTTGAGAAAGAATGGCCACTTAATGTATCCATCTAACCATACAAAGTACGTAAAATAAATGAAAAAGCTTAAGCTCCATTGTTGTATGTTCAACTCCTTCAAACATTTGAGGATTTCATTCTTGGCATGCCCTATTTCAATTTACTATCAAGACACTCATTCGCAATTAGATCTGGATCAAGAATTTGTCTACATTTGATGAGTGTGTTTTGAGAATGAGAAACTGACTTCCTTTGGA
Source organism: Quercus ilex subsp. ballota (assembly GCA_032727855.1). NCBI lineage: Eukaryota > Viridiplantae > Streptophyta > Magnoliopsida > Fagales > Fagaceae > Quercus > Quercus ilex. The sequence goes on from CM064919.1 coordinate 3,349,593, forward strand.
CCAACTTCAATCTATTTTGCCAATACCGTTGCCAGAATCTTATAAACGTTGCCAATTAGGCTAATGAGTCTAAAATCCTTCCCAACCAATAATCCAAAGTCCTTATCTTTAAATGTTAAAGGACCTAAGATTGAGCCAATGACCAGAAGAATAGAAGCATTTGGGGGAATACTTACTCAAATTGGTTACACTTGGATTCCTTGGGAGCTTTAGGTGGTATGTTAGTGTTATGGGATAGAGCTAGGGAGTTGTTAGCTGGTGGAATGTTCCTTGGTGCATAGGGGGGTTTTAAGTGTTATTTGTTTTTCAAGTGAAAGAAAGGGAGCAACAAGAATAACAACAGGGATGTGGGTTTTCTCAACATGCTTTGCTAAATTTACCCTTGGAGAGGGGTGGGGTGCCTTCACCTGGTCAAGCAATCATGATCCACCATTAATGTCCAGGCTAGACAGATTCTTGGTATCATCGAATTGTGAAATGCACTTTCTTAATGTGAGTAAAAACTTACTACAACAGCCCATCTCAGACCCCTTTCCCATCCTACTCTATTGCAATTGCGTAAACATAGGGTTTGGAAATATATGGCTGAAATCTTTGTGCTTTGCGGAAAGAGTCCAGAATTGGTGTGGGAGTTATAATGTCAAGGGTCACCCAATTGGATGTTGGCTCAGAAACTCAAATCTTTGAAAATTGATTTGAGAATTTGGAATAAGGAATTTTTTTGGGGGATGTGGCATCAAGGAAGTCTTTTGTCTTGAATGAAATAGGAGAGATGGATAGGAGGGAGGAAGATGGAAGGTTGAGTGCTGATGTGAGAGTTACTAAGGAAGATAATAAATTGGAATAGCAAAAGTTAATTGTTGTGGAGGAAATGAGTTGGAGACAAAAGTCATGGGTTCCCTGGTTAAAGGAAAGGGACAGAACTACCACCTTTTTTCACTGCCTTGCCAATGCACGTAGGCAGAATAACTTTGTTGGTTGCTTAAAATTTGGTGACACTTGCACCAATGTGTGGTGGCTCCATAACCATGTTGGTTGGATTTTTTGCTTGTTCTGTGATGGAGCTTCTATAATGTTGGAAAGGAGACTTTGGTAAGAGAGGTTACAGGAGGATTTGAAAAGTGACCCATTTATGCTTACATGGTGTTTTTTGAGGGAAAGAAATTCCCCTTATTTTGAAGGGAAATAACAAAATTTGATTAATTGAAGTTGTTATTTTTTAAGACCCCTTTATTTATGATTGGAGTGTAGGGTCCATGCATTGGGGTGTTACTTTTGTGCGGGATGATCATGATTGGAAATTGAAGCGTTGGTGGATTTTATGGACCCCATTTATTCAATCAAGATTAGGGGGGACGTTGAAGATCAAATTTGTTGGAGACCTACAAAGAGTAAGTTTTTGAGGTAAAATCTTTCTATATGCTATTTTCTAATGGGGACAAGCCTTATTTCCCATGGACAAAGTTCCTTTATAAGTAGCTTTCTTTGCTTGGACTATTGCGGTGGAGAAAATTCTTACTTTATATAATCTTCAAAGGTGAAGGATTATTGTTGTAGATTGATGTTATCTATGTAAGAAGGGTGGAGAGACTGTGGATCATCTATTGCTGTATTGTGGTTACACCAGAGAGTTATGTCTTTCGTTTTGTGTTTATTTGGAGTGCATGGGTCATTTTAAAATTTTAATTGGTTAGTTGATTTGTTGGCATTTTGGACGGGGTGGTTTGCAAAACTTTAGATTTGTGGTAGTTGGAAGGCCGATAATCGTCGAAGGAGAAGGGTTGTTGTTGTAGATTGATGTTATCTGTGTAAAAAGGGTGGAGAGACTGTAGATCATATATTGATGCATTGTGGTTACACCAGAGAGTTATGGTCTCTTGTTTTGTGTTTCTTTGGAATGCACTGGGTCATCCTAGTCAGTTGGTTGATTTGTTGCCCTTTGGCGTTTTGGATGGGGAAGTTTGCAAAACATCAAAATGGTGGTAGTTGGAAGGCTGTCCCTTCGAACCTTACATGGGCCATTTGGCGAGAGCGAAATAGCTGAGCTTTTGAAGGCATTGAATGATCTACGAAAGAGCTTAAGATGCTTTTTTTACATTCTTTGTATGAATGGATGGCTGTTTTACCAGGCCAACCGTGTTCCAATCTGTTAGAGTTTCTTGACTGTTATAATTTTTCTTGATTTTGCCCTCTAAGTGCACCCCTTGTGTACTGGGTGGTTTCTTTATTCTCAATAAAACTTTCTATTTAAAGAAAAAAACTAGCAGATGAAGATTTTATTACCATCTAAGATGATTTATATAATTTCCGGTCAGAACTGTCACATTATTGGCACTTTGCTTCAAGAATCCTTGGCTTTTTCTTGTGTCTTGGTTGCTCCACATCACTGAGTAAGCAAATTGAATTGGTCACCATGTTAACCTATACTGTACATGCAGGTGGGAGCTGCTCTAGATACTGTAGAGCAACTTGTGGAAGAACAAAGCCTGGACCCTTTGTTTTCAGATAAGTAGGTATCATTTAATTTTTGATTAATTTGATTCAAATTTATTGATTGGTTGGCTGGCTGCTAAAATTGTTGTCATTGTTGTTATTATTATTAGTATTGGTCGTTATTTGATTTATTTTTTTATAATTGGCTTGTTATTCTTGTATCAGCTTAAGGGGATTTTATAATTGGCTTGTTAATATCTAATTTTCTCCTCTTTCAATTTATGCCCTCTACTCATCTAACCCGAATCTTCCAAAGTTTACAATTCAATTATTATTATATTATTTCTAGAAATGGGATGTCATATATTTATAGGATTGTTTCAATGTTGAAGACTTTTAAGAATCTAGTAGAACCATTGATTCTAAACTTTTACAGCTTACTGAAACGCTCATACTGGAATTCAAAGACATTAACAAATTCAGGGTTAGTCAGATTTATTCAACATCCTCTATCTTGGTATCATAATCAATTTTAGAATATTTTATTCTTAGGGGATATTTCTTTGCTGAAGTTAATCTTCATTCCCTTATGTAATTTGTAAATTCTTGTATTTGTTGGGAAATATTCGTTGGGAAGTAGTTAAGTCCTATTCAAATCTTGGGTTGCAAATTGGCACTCTTTTGACTTCTAATTCTTTTGGTTTTGGGAAAGGGAAAATTGCAAAAGGACTCTCTAAACTTTGGGTCAAAATAAAATTGACACACTGTTTTTCTAATTTGATTTTCGTTTGGGCTTAATGGACATAAAATCCTATCACGTATGGGGTACATGATTTATTTTAATAAAATACTGGTTTGAAATTAATAAAAAAATCATTTTTAAATTCACTCTTTTTTTTTTTTTTCCTTATTCTTCCTCCACCAGTGGCTTGGTGGATTTACCCATGGCTGAAAATTGAGCCCACCTGGCAACCATAGGAGACCCCCATCACCATCCACATCTAGCTTGCCTTTTAGGCCCAAAACACCACCACCTCACCGCTTATAATTAAGCACCAATGCAGGCCACCATGAAACCCACCCAAAATCACTCTATTTCTACCACCTTCCTCAAGTAGTTCCCTTAAGTATTCTCGAAGCCCTTTAGTAAATATGCCAAATGCACAACTAGACACACCCAAATAACCAGCCAAACACCCAAGCGGCGGCTCTACTCCATTGGCCCTCCACTCAAACAAACACCTAAACTCGTCCCTTCCACACTAAACCGGCACAACCCATTACTAATTAAAAGGCCCATCAAATAGAACACCTTTAAACACAAAAGTGATCTAATTTTCAAACCTCAATTGACCTTTATAACCCATCATTGATCATGCTAGCCAACCTATCAACTATCAAGATGATTTAGGCCCAAGCTGTGACACCCACAACTCAAATTTGTTGTGCCCCAAAAATTGTCGTGGCGACACTCTGGTGAGAAAAGAAGAATAGAAAAAGGAGGTGAAATTCCCGTTCAGATGGAAGAGAGAATATGATAAAGAAGGAAAGAGAAAAAGAAGATAAAGAGGAGAGAGAAGAAGTAGGTCGTTGGAGATTGAGAGAAACAGAAGGCCGTATCCAGTACACAAAGGTCTTACTTTTGCAGGGTCTAGGAGAGGTGATTGGTAAGTAGCATTACCCCCATTTTCTTTGGAGACTAATTCTATGACTCGAACCATGATTAGTCACTTTGGGTAGAAGGCACTTGCCATTGCTATTTGCTTAGGAGAGAAGAAAAAAAAATTGAGTTTTAAAATGAATTTTATTAATTAAATCGTGAGCTTTTCACATGAGGATATTCTGTACTTATCAAAAAAAGAGTTTCTAATTTCAAATTAGAAGAACTAGGGATTATTTTTATTATGGCCCAAAGTTCACAGGATCCCTATGCATTTTTCCCTCCAGGAAATGTCTCTCCTACAGTCCTAATTATTTTCATGTTGATTAGTAGTGTTCCTCAAGGGTAACCATTTGTCAAGAAGATTTTTCATAGTTTATAAAAACATCCCTTTGTTGCCTGTTGGTCTTAATCTCTTCATGTTTTATGAGAACTCTAGAATTTTCTATCTTCTAGTTTTGGTTTTCTTCAATTTCTCTTCACCACTCATAAAAAAACCCTGACCCCTTCCCCTTCCCCCACCGTGGGCAGGCTAGTGGACAAAATTCCATAAGAAAATTATTTTTGCTTTACCTTTATACCTAATACCCCATTTCTGTTTTTGGTCAAGCTTAAGAGTTGAACCCAAGACCTTACCCAATTCTATTGGTGTCTTTGTAACTCCACTTTTATAACAACACCACCCCCACCCACAACACCCCCCCCCCCCCCCCCCCCCCCCCCACACACAACACGCACTATTTTGTAATTGAAAATTTTACTTGAAAATTGTGAATAACTACAAATATTTTTTCTATATCTGTTGCCATAAGTAAGGTGTTGCTGTCTAGTCAACCTGTTTGTGGAAATTTAGCAATAACCTTGAAAGCATTCCTACGTTATCATATTTTATCTAGTACTTGTAAGATCTGTGGTTTCTATTTTGTAAACATTGGAAACCAGAAGTCTGAAACCTAAGTTTAAGGTTCTCTGTTATCAGTTGTAATATACTTTATAATGGATTCACAACAGTGCCCTTAATAGAATATATGATTATGCATCAGCATTCTACAATATTTTATGTTGGTTAGAATGGAATTACGTTTTCCTTGATCTCATTTATTGGAATTATAGAATGCTTGTAACGTATTAACTCAAATGCAGGACTAATGTAATGGATGTTGCTCAAAATCTTTCATCAGCAAAGAGGAGTGAGATCCAATACTTGACGGGTATGCTGGATATGGTGAGTGATTGGGTTTTTGTATTTAACTAACTTAATAGACTATGATAGTTGTCATCTCTTTTTACGGGTATATTTTTACTTATGATCACACTTATCAGTATTTGTAGAAGGGATAAAATCAGCTATATATGCATTGGTTGAAGAGGGTTTAAGTTAACTGCTTAGGATAAATCATTTTATCATCTCCTTTTCCCCTTTCTGATCAAGAAGAATCATTAGATATCTTCTATTAAAATCTTGCACCAGAAGCCACAGTGCTTAGGTTTGTATATGATATGCACAAAATCAAATTAATAGAATTGACCACTAGACATTACTTAAATTTGCAGAATTGAAAAGTTTTGTGTGCATTGGAGGATTAGGAATAAGTAAATTGTGTACTCTCAACCAAGTTTTATTGGGCAAATGGTGTGTGTGTGTGTATTTTTTTTTTTTTTTTTTTGAGGATATGGTTTAGACATGGAAGATTGATTCATTGCTAGTTCGGAATTTTGTCCATTCAAGGTTTATATTATTGGGTCAATGTATGAAGTCTAGTTGAAGCAAAAGTCATTATTTTATATGTCTAGTTATAGACATTCTGGGGTTCATACAAATTGTAATTTGGTTTTTCAATTTACAAGTTATGGTTAGTTTTTAATTTAGGCCAATTTTGTAATTTTCAACTCTTCTGAAATAATGGTATTTTGGTGGAGTCTAGAATTATCTAAGAGATTGTAAGTATTTTAGGTTTATTTCCTTGAGTGCAAGTTTTTTATTACCTTAGTAGGTTTTTAGTTTACTAGTCTAATAAGGAGTTTGTGTAATAGTCAAAGTTGGAGCTCCAGTTCTATTATAGAAGTTCAGATTTTGAGTCTATTTAAGTGTCTTATTGTACTCATTTAAGGTGGATTTGATTATCAAAATAATGGGTTTTTTTTAGTATTGAGGCACATTGGCCTTATTGTGTTATTTCTCCTTTGCGCTTCTCTCTCCCCTTTATTTGATATTGTGTCACTATTCGTGTCACTGTCCACATGCACTGTTCATGCTATTGTTCCCTACTAAAACCCTAGTCATACTTGAATCATAACCTTAACCCTAAGTCACCACGAACCCTACCACAAGCACGTACAAACAAATTCCTCATTTTGTCTTTATGGAAGCTATTAATTACAGGGAAGTGTGGTGAGTCTTGGGATACAAATTTGGTTGGGATGTCTTACGGGTGTAGCCTTTGGAAACATATGGTGCAGGATGGAAGAGGTTATTTTAGTTTTGTTAATTTGTGGTTGGGGATGATAGGATGGAAGAGGTTTTTTTATTTTTTTTAATTTGTGGTTGGGGATGATAGGATAGATCACTTGTGGAATGATTTGTGGTGGAACACAAATTGAAAGGGGCAATTGAGGAAAACAAATAAAACTAAAAAGATAGGAAAGCCTATGAACCAACACCTATAACTACTTGAATTTAGCACCACGCAAGAAAACCTAGCAATTTATACTTTGGTTGCCAGAAATCAGCACCTAGATATTGGATAATCCAGTATAAAATTTTATTCATCATCAATCATAATTTTTTCTCTGGGCCTTTAAATAGGCTAATCGCTCTCTCTCTCTCTCTCTATATATATATATAATCAGAAACCTCGTGTGTGAGATAATGATGTGTTGCCTTGTGGCTCATTCTTAGAGAACTCCTTCACTTAGCATTCCACCCAATCAAAGATTTTAAAGATTTATTTGATTTTTATTATTTATTTGTATTCAACAATAAATAATTTTGGGTTAATCACCATTTTGGTTCCTAATGTTTTTGCACTATGTGGCAAAATGGTCCCTAACATTTCAAATGTGTCAATTTAGTCCCCAACGTTTGGTATTGTGTCAAAATAGTCCCCGCCCGCCATTAAGTAGTGGATGGAAAATGCTTGTGGTTAACGGTCAAAATAAAAATGTTTTATATGCTACCTAGACTTCCACATGGAGGTGAAATTTCTACTTTGTGGCTGATTATTTAGCTATAATGAATTTAATCTTGCCAAAGGTAAATCATCATATGTGCTAACTTCTCTATTGTACTCTTCTGGATGATGAACTTGTTAGGAAATGCTAAACCTAACCCAAGATTTGTGATGTGAACAACAGAAAACAGAAACAAAATATACTTAAGCATACAAACACAAGAACTCTAGTTTTATGTGGTTCACCCAAAACCAAGGCTATGTCCATGAAGTTGTTGCAGCTTTTTGTTGACCTACAAAATTAATTACAAGGATCATAGGTATATATACTGCCTATCCATGTGTGAAAATACCATAGTGTGCTTAAAGCTCAAATGTATTCTCAAATACAGAAATATCCCCTATAATTATATGCACTAACACAATACAGGCTCCACACAAATCTTATTAGAACCTTACCCAAGCAAATATTGTTTGTTTCCATGTTCTTAAATTTACAACAGTTGGACAGAGAGTGAAGTATTGTTTCAAGCTCTGGTCCTTTGTTTGCTTTCTAAGATGAAAGAAGAATGATTATAAAGTAGTGGGTGAGTATTCTTATCACCACTCCGTTTATTAGGTTGAGGAACAGAATCGCCATATTCGCGCTCATGTTGAAATCTGCAGGAAAGAGATGGAAGATGCCAAACGCTTGGCAGATGCCGTAGAGAAGGTACAATGTTTTTTCTCTAACTTAGACTTCTCTCCTTCCCCCACACCCCTCCTCCCACCCCACTTTCCCACTTTCTCCCCAAAAAAAAGGAAAGAAAAAGCTATGTCAAAAGTTGTCATGAAAAGTGTTTGATGGCTGATTAAATTAGTTTCTCGTATGCTAATTTGCAGTTAAGAAGCAGGAGTTTAAGTTATGGGACATTCGGCAGCAACATGGTTGATTAAATTGGTTTTGCATATTGACAGCTGCTTCCTTCAGTGGATTTTTACAAAGTAAGTCTGTCTAAAGTTCTCAAAGCCTGTATATCACAGCTTGTTAATTGTGATACAGTTCTAGTGTGTATAGGTCTTTATGGCTCTTAGGAATTCTTGTTAATGGACTAGTCTTATTCTGATGTTTAAGATCATGAGAAGCTGAGAAATTTGTCCACTTATGATATCCGTGTTATTTGCTATTGAATTTAATATGACTTATTGACACTATTTTTCTCTGGGGTGCATTTGATGAAGTAATTGCTGCTAACTTACCCAAGAAAGTTCAAGCGAGAATGGAAATTTCTAAATGTTTGCTTCCCACATTCTTAGGTTGACATGGACCAATATCTAATTTAAAGCTCTAAGCTTCTAACTACAAATGGAAAAAACAATTGCTTGTCGGCCCACATGGCCCAAAGTATTTCTATCCTGACCGAGAAGTATTATTGGGCTCTAAGCTAATTCCTGGATCTATTATAAGTTTTGTACAAGCTCAAATGAACTGCACCTACAAGCCAATTTTGAGTTCGAATTTTCTCTTCCCTGTATCTTGAATCCCTATAGCTTGGCAAGTTTTCTAAAGAAAATCTAGTTTTTAATGCTTGTTCTTGAAAATTCTTTTGATAAGGCAAATAATTTTACTCAAAAGCATCAAAGTTTAGATTTTAAAAAGTCATCAATATTTAAGACACACCAAGGCCTTTTAGAATGCATAATATGAACTCCCGCCAAATAGAATTGTATGCTTTTATAGTCGTCTTATGCTTTGCATCTTGGAGAAGTACATGAAATTTCAGTCAACTAAGAAAGCAGCCTAACGTCAACTGTCCCTCTACAGGGCCAGCTCTTTAGTTGGGGCCTAAAATAACTTTTATAGTAACTAAACTAAAGTTAATTTCATATATATATATATATATACATATAATTTTTTTTTGAGAAGAAATTAATTTCATATATAAAGATAGAAAGAAAAAAAAAACTTACTATTTTTTTAGAAAGGAGGTTTGCTATATCTCAAATAAGGCGACATATCATAATAAATTTTGATTTTTGGCGCAATGATTATGGAATTGATAGTAAGTACACATCTGTATAAAAAGAAAAAGAAAAAGAAAAAGAAAAAAGATAGTGAGTACACATCGTACTAACTAACATGACATTCTTAATTTTTATTTTAACACAATACATTTATGTTAAAAGCTAGAGATTCGGTTGTTTACTGTGTTCGCAAAGAGAATTTCTTAGTGCCAATAAGTTAAATTTCTTTCATGCAAAAATACACTTTGCAATTTTGTGTTATGTTTGCTCTGGTTCTACTGTTTATGGCATATTTATATGAAGTAAAATATATTTATTTTTATACCTTGAAAGTGAAAAGTGAAATAATGGAAAATGTAGTATATATAGATTTTACTCTTATACATTTATTACATAATATATAAGAAATAATTTATTTGTAATAAATAAATAAGAAAAATATTACTTATTATCAATAAAAATTAATTTATTAAAATTAACACATCACACGTATTAATCTGCTGATTTAATTTAATTTTATTATAATATTTTTGTATATAACAATTAATGAGGGTAAATTTATCAAGACCATTTATCTACAAAGATGGACAGAGTAAATAGCATTTATGGCAAGGCATAACGGCCGGCAACCAATGACGGACGAAACCATAAAAGACATTAAATACAAGAGACAGTTAAGGCGTAACGTCCGGACACCAACGGACGAATAGCCGTTGATAGACAATAAAAGTCAACATTTATTACCAACGGCTCCAAATCCCATAAATGCAAATATTTATTTAGAAAATGAATACAAAAGCTATAAACCCACTCAACTAGAAGAGAGAAAGGTATACAATTTCATACTCACAACTCTTAGCCATTTTAGCTCTCTAATTTAAGCAAGTGATCGTTTTACCTTCAACTAACTTTTATCATCGAAAGGCCCTTGGCCAACACCACACAGGTGTTTTATCATTTCTTGGTCTCTCTTTATAGATTGATCATCAGAATAGCCTGTCATCGTCCATCAACATAGACGAAGAGCACAACTGACAATTTTCTGCATCATTAACAATCATAATAAAATAAGAAATAGTATATAGGCTGACGTTTGTTTTGTTGTAGAATTTTTTTTTCTCATAAAAATTTATTAACTCTTTGTATTATGTTGCGTTCCTAAAAATACTTTAACAAAACATTTTATGAGATTTGACTTGTATAGGAATACCTTTTTATGGAAATAAAATAATAATTTATGTTCACAAATTTAAAATATTGATACATGACAACTAGGATCCGTTTGGTAATGTTGTTCTAATAACGTTGTTTAAATTTTTGGAAATATATGTGGATGAAAAAGTGTTGTAGAAATACGTGTGGGTGAAAAAGTGTTGTACAAATATGTATTGTGTTGATTAAGCAACGAAAACTGTTGTTTAAATACTTTTACCAAAAAAACCCCTAATATCTAAAAAAATCAACCTATTCTATCATTTAGCTCAAAAAAAAAAAAAAAAAAAAAAAAAAAAACCTATAATTTTTATTTTTTTAACAAGACATACATGTTGATGGTGCAAAGAACCTCAGTGGGCCATTCATCCAAAAGAGTTTTAAAATACTTGTGATATACAACACACTCAAACAAAGGGACACTTCTCAAAAAAGAAGAAAAAAAGAAGAAGAGGGGGACACTAATATGATGCCAGCGAGGCTCATCATGCTTAAGCTCAAACGGCATGTAACTTGGCTTTTCATGCTCAATTAAATGACCATCCATTACTATCCTTTGGCCAAAGGCTTTTAATAGGTGGAGCCATGCCTTTTTATAGCTCATGTAACTAAGTTCTGAAATTCTTTTTGATACCTGGAATCGAATGGAAAGGCTACCTTGAGCTCTATATATATCCATTATATATATAATAATCATGCTTTCAACGCAATATATTTTGGGTGAAGACCTTCTCATCCTATAAGTAGTGTAGGCTTGTAAGGATATACAGCTGGATGGTTGGGCTTGTTGTATCTTGAAAGCGGTACACATAATTGCTAGTTTATTACACCAGAAAACTCCGTAGACAACGTGTATCATCTCAAGAAAGTTCTCAAGAACCAAAATATATGGATCAAATTGACAATAATCACAAAATGGAAGAACCAAAATATTATTTTCTCCTTAAACTTTTTACAGAATCAGCCATAACATGTCGAGAAGTATCTACATACACGGTTATAGTACATAATCCATGAACCATCACTGCAATTTAATCATAATGCTAAGCATTCTAAATAAGTTCATTCTCCACTGATTATGGTACATCACTTCAGTCCATTTCTCCACAGCCCATTTCTATAAGCTCGTGCGCACTGTTTAGAATGGCCGAAAACCTTGCAAGAAGAATATTGGGAAGAAGCTCACATAGTGGGCAAAAACTGATTTAAAGACAAAAGACTTTTGATGCAAGATGATGAAGGACAAATATTGAGCTTTTTACGTGGACAGGAATATGTTAAGAAGAAATTTTTTTTTTTTTTTTTTTTGAGAGATATGTTAAGAAGAAATTGAATAAAGATTGGTAGCGGACACAGAATATTTTTTTTTAGTTGGGCCAAGTTATATATATATTAAAAATTTAATCCAAAGAATAAGCTATAAAAAAAGTTTACTTCCAAAATAGTTTGGATGAATTTTCCTTACATGGCAAAAATGAATATTCAAGTATACTTTTAGTTATATAATATTTTTAACAAGTTAAATCTTGTTACACACACCTTATTCCACACTCTTGTACACAAACAAGATTTCAATTATAAATTTGAAATATTTCACAATTAAAATTGAAATATTCCACACTCTTGTACACAAACATGATTTTAGTGGAGCTGTGGTGTGCATTTGTGTTAGAACCCCTTTCCCTCTTCCTTATATGTGTGTGTTTTTGTTTCTCAAAAAAAAAAAAAAAAAAAACATGATTTCAGTTATAAATTTGAAATATTTAACAATTAAATATTACAAATAGACCTTTGTGAGTGAATAAGCCCAATTCTCCATGAATATGTACGCACCCACATGACCACACAAAGGTTTTTGACATTTTTTTTTTTTTTTTTTCAGAAGCAGGTTTTTGACATTTTAGAGTTCTATTTGAGACTTTGTATCAATCCTAAATTTTATAATTATCTCATAACCCAAACTCAACCTCAGTTAGCCTTCCCTTTTACCGAAACCCACACCCGTACTTAACCCAACTAAAAAAAGAACCCAAATCTAGTGATTAATCTAATTCATAGCTACCTAAGCCTAAATCACGTTCGAGGACTCGTGTGGAAAAGATGCTTTTGTCTAGTGTTCCAAAGTACTAGACGAATAACAAGATTGACATGTGTGTGTTGTCATGTCTAGTGCAATGAACAAGCTGAAGCCACTGTTGTGTGGTTTCAATAGTAGTTTGATGAAACAAATATCCTAGACCTTCTCAAATTCCCATAAGAAAATATATTGTAGAGGATTAAAATTATTTTACACGATATAGTTATGTTGTTGAATCATTTTTGTTGTTAGTTAGTTTCGATCGTAAATTCAAAAGCTAATTGAGTTATGAGTAGCTCAAGCTTGGCCCAATGGGCCTTTTTCGTAACAAGGATGGGGCTATAACTATTTCTGACCTCCCAGATTGAGTTTGATATCTTAAGTTTGGAGTTTGAAGCCCGCTTCTCTCTTCTTCTTCTTCTTCTTTTTTTTTTTTTTTTTTTTTTTTTTCATAAATTTTTATTCCAAAAAAAAAAAATGCTTTGCACTCTATGGGTCCGTTTGAAATCCGCTTATTTTATTGAAATTGAAAACTTTTTGCTGAAAGTACTGTAGATAAAAGTAAAAGTTAGCTGAAATAGTATCATGAGACCAATGAATACTACCAAAAAGGTGCAGTGGAATTTATGAATAGTACAAAAAAAAGCTATATAGTAAAATAAGCTAAATAGTAAAATAAGTTGGTAAAAATAATTTTTGCCAAATGAACACTAAAATGTTGCATTTGAGAAAAGTTGGCGAAAAATGGCTAGTTTTTTTTTCCCTAATTATCTATTTAGTTGTTAAGGTTATTATTATTTTTTACTAACATCTCGAGTCTAAGAGACTTGATTTGGCTATAAATCGAGTTTTTGGGTACTCGATTAATGAGTTGTTCCCACTGTACTGATTTCAACTACCTTTTAGTACTATGTCAACTAAAAAAGTTTTCGAGTTTCAGTTTTAAGTTATTACAAAACAAATAGACTCTAAATAACATCTAGTAAGTCTCATGCACAGCCTCGACCTAACCTTAGATCAGATCAGATCGGCAAAACGGGTCAAAATTTTTTGACCCAGACCCGACCCGAACCCAGATTTTTTTACCCGAGAGAGAGAAAGAGCTCAGGCCGCACGGCGGCTGGGTCGACCCTAGGCTCGCGAGCTCACGACCCGTGTTTTTTACGGGTCAACCCGACCCGCTAGCTCACGAACCGCAAACCATGGGTTCTTTTAAAACTTTTTTTTGGTCGCGCCAGCCTAGTAAAACTAAGACAATATGCCGCGCGGCCTGGGTTCTAATTATTCTATCCTGTGAACTTTAAGGAAACAATTCGGATACATTTACATAACTATATGCAAATTAATTGAAAAATAAATGGTTGAACATTCTGTAATAAGTAAATATTCTATTAGATATCAAATGGAGCAAAGTACATGCCAAGATATATCTGGCTTACAGTAAATCGAGTCTAAAAATATAGATTTAAAATTGTAGACATGTGAGAAATATTCACAAGTGTGAAAATAGTGCCAAGCTAAAGTATCAAATTAGCATAAATTATGAATAAGACCTATTTTTTAATAATTTATGTCCAAAATAAACGGCTTTTCAAAGACTAAATTATGATATTTCCTAAAGTCGTGTGTTGCTTAATAATAATATGATATTCATAAAAGAGACCATGCTAGTAAATAAGTAAGTAATTAAATTTTAAAGTATATCTCAAATTGAAATAGAGTGTCAACCATAACTAGATAGTTAGGGATTATAAAATTAATTTTCAGTTGTAAGCCTTATATATTTTTATTGGCTTTATCAAATGAGTTATCTAATAAGTCATTTGTAATTTTGTTTTATATTTGGAATGTTGATATTGTGTAGAAATTAAAACTATGTGTATTTGTTTTACTTATCTTTGTGTTAGTTATGTCATAGCAATGTTAGGATTTGTATAATTTTAAAATTGTTGACTAAGTATTAATAAGTTTAACTGAGTTCATTACCTTGATATAAGTGGTGAATTTCAACAATAATGCATTTTATATCAAGTAATTTGTTGCATAACTTATCCAAATGACAAATACATATTGTTTTCTTTATTAAAAAAAAAAAATTCATGTGAAAAATACAGGTCTAACTCGACCCCACCCGCATACCCGATTGACCCGACCCGACCCCGACCCGACCCGCCCGTTTTGCCATGTCTGCTAACCTTGCCAATTGGACTAGTAACCTAGTGAACTAGTGCCTAAGCCGGTCTAGTTGTTTAATTGAACAATTTGTACAATTGAACCAGTAAGATCCTACAGTTTTCTTGCAATCCTTGCAACATGGTTTTCTTGGTTTTTTAAAAATGAAATGACCATACTCTTGATTTCATTTTTTTTGTTAAAGTCATGTTAACAGATGCCTTTAATCTCATAACAGTTGTTAATAAACCGTTTAAAAAACTTTCAAAAAAAATAATTACTTTATTATTATTTTTATAAAATATTTCTCAAAATAGTTTATAAACTAATGTTCTCAGAAAAATTTCCCTCTTTTAAAATTATAGTCTTTAATTCGGATCAAGTCGAAAGGGTGTGGATTTGGGTAAAAGGGGAGGCTGACCCGGATTCAAATAATTTTAGTTTGATACTCTCTGAGTGCGTGTCTCAGATAGAAGAATAGAATATAGAATAGAACCCTAAAAAAAAGGCCAAAAACCCTCTTCACTCGGCACAGAACAGCTCCTCTCTCGTTCCGAATGGCGGTGAGTTGATTTTTTTTAATCAATTTTCAATAAGTTTGTGTTTATGTTTATGTATATATTCTTCTAAGTAATCAATTTGAAAATTTTCATCAGACAATACCAGTTAACCCGAAGCCATTCTTGAACAATTTGACCGGGAAGCCTGTCATTGTCAAACTCAAGTGGGGAATGGAGTACAAAGGTTTCTTCTTTTCTCTAATTCTTTAAATGGGTCCATCTCCATTCCCTAACATATTCTCTCTTTTTGATTTGGTCTCTATTCATTCAGGTTTTCTTGCCTCAGTGGATTCATACATGAACTTGCAGGTCCTTTTTTTTTTTTTTGTAATCTTCTTTTTTATTTCTTAAAATTCCTGTGTACCCACTTCGCGTTTGCCTTAATTTCTAGTTTCTAAGCTTTCATTCATGTCACATGGGTTGCTACTTTTAGCAATTATGATTTTAATGTTGCTTTAAAGATACACAAAATATGTACACTCGTTATAGTAATGCTCCTTGTTTATTTTCATGAATTTGATTATCAAGGTTAGCACAAGTGCTATGTGGTTTCGAAATCTTCACTAGCAGTGTAGTGCTTCTTCTTATATGGAATAAAGAAACAAGGAAAACATGACATCTAGTAGGCTACAAAATAATATTTGTAGACCAATAATATTGGGCTGTTATTTCTTGCACGTTTTCATTGTTGCATCTTCTTCTACTAAAAAAAAATAAAACAGTCAATTACTGCCCGATCCTCTGAAGGTGAAGAATGATATCTAAAACATTCATCCGTGCAATCCAAAGTTTTGAAACAACTTGTTCTTTTTTACATAAAGAAAAGTGAAAAAGATATTAATCAAAGAAAGCAATTTTCTTTGACCAAATACTCATTTTTAAGGTTGATGCTGATATGTGATACTATTTGAAATTGTATGAGAATTGGTAGAAATAAAATTATAGACTTCTCATCATATTATGACTTTATACTTTGAATAGTTTGATCTTTATAGACTTCTCATCATATAAATCCTAAAAAGAATTAATCCTAATTTAAGCCATATGAATAAGACTCTTATTTTATAGTTTCACATTACTGTCTTGTCCAATGTATTATGTTTGAACCATGTTGACAGATGTGATCCATTTTGTCTTATATATGAAGATATATGTTATTTGAAATATGATTCAAACATCATGATAATGTCTGAACTTGGAAGTTTCATATACTGAGCCGTTTTCAACCTTTTCGTGTATTTAGTACGCATCTGCATGTTTGTATTCTAATGCTGCACATATATGATGTGTAGCTGGCTAACACCGAAGAATACATTGATGGGCAATTCACTGGAAATCTGGGAGAGATTTTGATCAGGTAACTTCAGTCTAATGCTGGAATCTCTCTATACTCCTTTGTTTCAATGGTCTCTCTTACTTAAAGTATATGTTTCCTTGATAGATTATCACATGTGCTATACGATAAATGAAGAACTGCTTATAAGACATGATAAGAACTGCTTATAAGACATGATAAGAACTGCTTATAAGCTTGCTTATTTTCTCCATAATATCCACAACTGGATGCGAGAGACGAGTGAATCTTTTAAGATTGTTGCAAATACAAATTTGTCCTTTAGAAGTAGATTTAATTCTTATGGGAAAATCAAAATAGTCAACCCAGAAAGATTTGTAAATTTTGACCACCTTGATTTGAAATTGAAGGAGTGTATTGAGAATTACTATATGACACTTTGTTTATGTCCTTTCTGTACATATAGCTTAAGCTACCAATCGTATAGGTTAGCCGCATAATTTGGGAATTAGTTACAAGTTCTGCCACATGTTGACACATCAGAGCTAATAGTTTGTGTTTCATATAAACGCATTTTGACTTATCAAAAAAAAAAAAAAATTAGTTTGTGTTTCTATTATTTACCTTTATGCTGCTCTGGTAGTATATTATCAACGGAGCTCTTGTAATCTTATTTAGTTAGCTTAATACAGAATTAGTTTTCCCATATTTCTCTCAAATTCTGTTAGAGGGGAACAGAAACTTAGTTTCTTAACTAAATTTTGTATTTTTATGTTACCTTTAGCCATAGAACTGCTGAACAGAGTATTTTCATCTATTTGTCAAATTTGAGTGTGCTTTACGAGTAACTATACCCTAGTTCAAATGGAATGGTCAAAGACTATCCAGTTGAGGCCTCCAAAAGGTGTGAGTTATTACAAATAATTCTTTCACATCTTTAATAGTTATAATTACCTTAAAATTCAAAAACATAGTACCATACTACTGGATTTTAAATGGAAATAGTCAAAGACTAACCAGTCTAAGGCTCTGGCTCATTGGAGTATGGGACAATAACTTCTCCATCCAAAACTTGTGAATTATAGCAAATATTGCTTCCGCATCTTTGATGAACAATAGTAATCTATTTATGACTGGAAGAATTATAATTGATACAAAATTCAAGACTCAATGTTCAGACAACTCACTGCATCTTTTAATGTTTTTCCATCTGCAGATGTAACAATGTTCTTTATCTTCGTGGAGTACCAGAGGATGAGGAAATTGAAGAAGCTGATTGAGACTAAGAAATGGGGCATCCCAGCAGTTCGGTAGTGGCCTAAGTAGGATTCCAGTATTCTATTTTGCTTCTTTGAGTCATGGCACCTACATTGTACTTGTATCCCATGTAGAGGTCTTCTGGATGTTCCATTGCTCATGCTAACAATGCCTTATAAAAGGACCCTCATAGATGTATTGGTCCCTTAAGTTGGTTCTGATTGCCTGCCCTTTATCATGGTGAATGGTTCAATGCACTGCAAAAATATTTCACTTGGTGTTAACTATCCCTTTGGTTTGAAATGAACGCATTTTTCTTCCATTGCATTAAAATCATTTCATCACAATGAGAATCATTTGAGATTTTAATTTATGGTTTAATTGTTAATTCCTACATATGGAATAATTGGTTTACATATCCACTTTTGGAGATGAGGTCAAGTTTTTATGACCGCGTCACTTTTTTTTACTGTGGATCTTTAAGTAATCCTTATCAACAAGACTAGGTGCTATTAAATCACGGATGAAGGGAGCTTGTAGGAATGCAAGAAAATGTGATTTCTAATTTGTTTCCAAAAGCGTTATGCTATTGAGATGATATTAAAAAAAAAAAAAAAAAAAAAAAAAAAAAACCAATTTCTTGCATTTATCATTTAATCGCTGAATGAAAATGAGCCTTTAACTTTGTTGGTTGCTTAAAAATTGGTGACACTTTGCATCAATGTGTACCATGCTGGTTGGATCTTTGCTTGTGCTGTGATGGAGCTTCTCTCAGGTTGGAAAGGAGACTTTTGTAACAGAAGTTACTGGAGGATTTGAAAAGTGACTCTTTTTATGCTTATATGGTGTTTTTGGAAAGAAAGAAATGCCCCTTGTTTTGAAGGGAAATAACTCAAAACTTGATTAAGACCCTCTATAATTGGAGTACATGGTCCATGCATTGGGGTGTTACTTTCGTTCTGGATGATCGTGATTGGGAGTTGAGAAATGTTGGTGGATATTTAATGGATCCCATTTGTTCAATCAAGATTAGGTAGGACGTTGAAGATCATATTTGTTGGAGACCTACCAAGAGTAAGTTTTTGAGGTAAAATCTTTCTATATGCTATTTACTAATGGGGACAAGCCTTATTTCCCATGGAAAAATATTTGGAGAAAGTTCCTTTATAAGCAGCTTCCTTTGTTTGGACTACTGCGGTAGAGAAAATTCTTACTGTTAATCTACCAAGGAGAAGGATTATTGTTGAAGATTGAAGACAGCAGAAAATTTGTTTTATATTTTTGAGTTTGTCATAGATACATGATTGCAGATGAGTTTGTTTAATTTTATATTTCCGTCTAATTTATTGGTTTATGTGATTTTTCCAGCAAGATGGTTTTCCTTTTTTTTTTTTTTTTTGGTGATTCTTATTGGCTTTACTTACAATTAAGTGATGTTTGTATGCAATTTTGTTAATCAAATGGTTTGATAAAAGTGGTATAGACATTTAAAGTCGAATTTCATGGTGGGTTTGTGTGATTGTGTCTGCAATTATAATTTTAAGATGGATTTGCTTAATTTTGATTGCTCGAATTTATTTGTTCAAAAGAATTTTCCACAATGATACTTTCTGGGGTTAGTTTTATTACTTTTTACTTAAACTAAGTGATATTTGGATGTTGGTGGAATTTCATAGTGATGTTGTGTTTGAAATTGTAATTTTCAAATCGGTTTGCTTGATTTTAATTGCTCAAATTTATTTGTCCCAAAGTAAATGTACTACAATAATACTTTTTGAGTTACTGATATTGTTGGGTTCTTTAGCATTATGGTTAGAATATAGAAGAAATGTGGGCGTGGTCATAAGAAAATGTCTGCTCTACTCTCTGCCCTCTACAACACTCCAATATATAACATTGGTTACATATTTTTAGATTGGATATTAGCTTTAGGATATTGATTGTAATGAGAAGAATTTTGTGTAACATTATACATATTTTTATACAGTTACTACATACTTAAAGCTTTTGAAGGATGGAAGGATGCAAACAATAAAGAAAAGAACCCAGTCACTTTGGAAATGACAGAGGATGTGAGAATGCAATTTGTAGATCTATTTAGCACTGGCTTTGTAGACAAATTGATGGGTGCTAATTTAAACTCTTTAAGATTTTAAAATTTTAAAGCATTTGATTTGCTAAAATTTTAGAGATGTTAATATCTTTCTCATGCATCGCATGAATTAATGACTAGTATCAACATATATGAAAGAGGAGGCGATTTTAATGACAATGATTTATCTTATATTTTATGTAAGGTAACGGTTAATCGCTACTTGGTGAGCTACATAAAATTAACATGGTATTGATTGATTTCTTGACACATGGGCTGGACCAAGATGGCTTTTTCACGTCCTCTTCTTCCGACCCACATTAATTAATCATCTCACGGGTGATGGGCCAATTTTTAATTAGTTTTTGGACTGTAAATTCGGTCTATTTAATTAGCAAAACTAGTGGGCCCTTAGGATTAAATTTTATGGGCCCAATTCAACTGAATTTCTGCTATTTGTTCTCACTGGTAGTGTGCTAGAGAGATGGACTTTAGTCTTGAATTTGTGGGCTTTCGGCCTATCTATTTATTGTGTGAAAGACAATTGCTACTATCAGAAGGCAAAGAATTTGACTAAAAAACATCAAAGTTTAGATTGAAAAAAAAAAAAAAAAAAAAAAGAATAAAAATTTAAGACACATCAAGGACTTAAATGCAAAATATGAACTCCCACCAATTAGAAGTATATTCTTTTATAGTCTTCTTTAACGCAGTATCTCGAAGGAAAGTACATGAAATTTCAGTATATGCTAAGCAAGCAGCTTAACATCAACTTTCTCTTGCATTAGTAAAGGCATAATTTTTCCACATAAATTATTTTGAGCGGTACTTTGTTTTGTGTTTCTTCATGGTTAGAAAATATAATTGTTTACCAACCTAAAGATGAACTAATTTAAGAGAAAAGGATTAAAAAACATGTATTTTGGAAACTATAGTTTAATTACAGCCCAAAAACATGTATTTTGTATAAATAAATACAAAGAATTCAAAGATAAAAGAGTTGGTGGGTCAATTTTATAAGTGTGAATTTAAAGAATAATGAGAAAGAAATAGAGTTGGTAGGTTTTAGTAGAAAACTAAATGATATAATAATGGTAGCAGTAGTGGTCAGTTGAGTCATTTCTCAAGGGCCCCAGAACAAGTCGTATACAAAGTGGACATAACATTACCATGAAGATTATGACTACACAAGAAACATTGATTTATTGACGAATCATCATTAGAATTTTTCTATAAAGAAAGAGTCTATCTCTTTGACATTTTATAATGACATACATGATGATGAATGTTTTAATTTGAAAATGTATATTTAGAGTCAGCCAGTTTTGAACGTTTAGTAGGTTTTCATTTATTTATTTTTTCCAATTTTTTCATGCATTTGTGTGGAAATGTCCAAATGCATCTTTGGAAAATCTGTCTACAACATCATCGTATATATGAGAGACACATGTCCCATAGTATTTAGAAATGGGACCATAAGTCACCATTTCGGCTTTAGCTCTTGAAGACATTTCAATTTTAAAATCAAAGGAGGATGCCTTTGCCATTATTGTAAAATGATTGATGCGTTTTGATAGAAGATGTTCTGTCATTGTATAAAACCAATTCAACAAACTATGTTATGTGTCAAACTGTGCTTCTTTATTTGATTCCCTAATAAATGATTTTATATGGACAGATTGTTTATGTTTCATTTGTGCTAATAACTGGGGAAAACATCAACTTTTTGGTAGTTATACTAATCTTACTTGATTTTCTAAGCATGACTTGCAAGTGAGATGCGCACACGCGCGTGCGCACACACACACACACATATATATATGGGGTAAAAAGAGATATATATATATATATATATATATTTATAAATCCAAATTTATTTTATAAATTAGATTTAGGGTTGTAAAAAAGTCAAATTTAGCAAAGTATTGACAATTTAAGATTGTTCATTTAATTTTACTGAACATGAATCTAGCTCAAGTTTATAACCAAACTATATTACATGTTCAAAACCTGTTTCATTTTCTTGCAGAACAAATTTGAGTTTGTTCATGAACTATTTGATTAATTTATTATTTTCACAGTAAACACTACAAGTAATTTTTTTAACTATTCAAAACTCAATGCTAATAATTAATAACTAATTATAGTTGAAATTATATTATTTAAATTAATTAAATAAAATGGTTTTATTTTCCAAACTTAATTATAAAATTAAATTTTCCAACCTTGTATTGTTAAAAATAATTTTCAATAGACTATTAATATTATGAATAAATAACAAATAATCATGTGATATCTCATGAACTTATTTACAAACTAATATAATCTAATTTCAAGTCTATATAAGTATATTTTTATACATGTATACGTATAGAAATATTATATATATATATATATATATATTTAAATCTAGCCTCATATCCAAGTTCTTTTTTTATAAATACATTATTATATTTGAACTTGACTAGTTTAGTAGCTGAGCCTAAACCTAAATTGAGCTTGACAAACTTACTAAATAAACAAATATAAACAAACATTTTCCTGATCCGAGCTTGAGTTATTATTAAACATTTCAATTCCTTTACAGCCCATCACTCCATAATAAAAAGACATTTCTTCTTCTTAAATAAATTTAAAAAAAAAAAAAAAAAACCATGAAATATCCTTCCTAAACCCTAACTCCCTCCATGAAGATGAAAATTTATTATGAAGAAAAAAAAAATACTTAAATACTTTTTTTTTTTTGGGTGAATCCAACAGCTTAATTATTTACTATCAATAAAAATAATTGATATTTCTTCATTAAAAAAAAAAAAACACTAATTATAAAATGTGAAGTAAGTGCAAAGTAGTAATAATAGGAGTAGACAAAATGCATTTGACACCTTAGCAATGATATTATTTTGCCGCAATGGCCGGAACTTATAAAAAAGAAAGAAAACAACACGTAATTTCAAACGAGTAATATATAGGCACGTTACATGGGTTGTCTAAATCTAATGAACATAACAGTAATTGATTTGAATGTAATGCTTTTTTTCATATAGCCCCTAAAACAAAAATGTCAAAAATTCTTGCTTGGAAAAATGGAAGCGTATATATATCATCATTTTGGAATTATTGAGCGGTGCCGTGAATAGCAAGTATTTCTCTTTTACAGAAATTGAACAAATTAGCATTAGGAGTTTCTAAAACAAAAAAAAAAAAAAAAAAAAAAAAAACAAAAAAACAAAACAAAACTTAGCATTAGATAATCCCTATATGTATTTAAACAAAAATGTTTTATTTATTTATTTTTAAATAAATGTTTTATTTTTTTTTTTATACATTTTAAATAAGGAGTGGGAGATGCAAACCTTACAAGTTTCCATTAAAAAGAATAAAAAAGTAATATTTAACTTGAAGGTCATCGTGGGTTCCAGTTAGCTCAACTGGTAAAGTCTCTGATGATTGTATAAGAGATCTGGGGTTCAATCCTCGCTACATAAAAAATTGATTGGTGTCTTGGTAGCACCCAATTGAACAAGTTTTATTATTATTTTCTTCTTTCATGCTTGTCATCCATTTGTTTCTTGTCATGGTAAGTCGAAAAATATGAAAGAAGAAAATAATATAATTATGTTCAAATTTTATTTATTACCCCCCTTCTTTTTTAAGAAAAAAAAAAATTATAAACAGTCATTTAAAATATTACTATTAATTTAAAGCATATATTTACAAAATATATAAGTACATCTATTTATTTAAAAACTTTTCTTTTCCAAAAACAAATTATTTATTTAAGAAAGTAAGGGAAATTCATTTAGTTTATGTGCTTATTATATTTATCTTATTTACATTGTATTTGTTAAGCACATAAGTGTGACATTTATTATTTATTCTATGTGAAATTGATTGATTTGTATACATTTCTAGTGTATATTATTATGTGTAAATGTGTAATCTTTAATTTATTTATTTATTAAAATTAAACCTAGGTTTAAAATGTTTAACGACTATTAATTATGATTAATATAACTTCAAGGAAAACTATATATGATTTGATGAAAGAAAATATATTTTTTCTAACGATATAAAACTGAACTAATGAAAATTTTATTTTATACAAGAAAAAGAAAAAGAAAAAGAAAAAGAATATATATATATATATATATATGTGTGGGTACTTTGGACATGCTTTTAGCCTTTGGCTTTATGCAACGTTCCATTGTGTCCCACATCGAAAGAATCTTCCCCCACTTTCTGCCTCATAAGCGTGAAGCCAAAGGAGTAGTATACCATCAGTTATCTTCGGCTTCACGCTTATGAGGTAGAAAGTGGGGGGAGATTCTTTCAATGTGAGACACAATTGAACGTATATCTTCAGTTTCACACTTATAAACGTTGCATAAAACGCTTATGAGGCAGAAAGTGAGGGGAGATTTTTTCGATGTGAGACACAATGGAACGTATATCTTCAGTTTCACGCTTATAAGGCAGAAAGTAGAGGGAGATTCTTTCAATGTGGGACACAATGGAACGTTGCATAAAGCCAAAGGCTAAAAGCATGTCCAGAGTGTCCACAATAAAAGGAAGAACTGATGGTACACTACTCATTCGGCTTCACGCTTATAAGGTAGAAAGTGGGGGGAGATTCTTTCAATGTGGGATACAATGGAACGTTGCATAAAGCCAAAGGCTAAAAGCATGTCCAGAGTACCCACAATATATATATATATATATATATATATATAATGTGTGTGTGTTTTTTGTTATTTTGTGGATTTAGATAACCAGCTTAAAATTTATAACTCCACCGCTGCTTAGAATAAAAAGTGATGAGTGAATGGAAGACACACTAGAATATTTCTTTGAGCATTCTCTGATTTCATATGCCTATCTCTTTTCCATTTAAAAAATAAAAAAGAAGAAGAAGAAGAAGAAGAAGAAGAAGAATTATTTCAGCTCCTAGCTATCACACTATCGTACTCAATGAGGAAATCAAAGACATCTGAAACTCCTCTTAGCATTTATGAATGGTCGCCATTAAGCTGGGTTGATAGGTCTATAGACGAACTTTACTCGAAATTACTTATTGAGAGAGGTTTTTTATTTATTCACTTCTCTCTTCAAATTTATTTTTAAAATAGCAAAGAAAATAAGGTGCATTATTTTTAAAGATTTGGTCATTACAAAGATGTTCTTGTCAGTAGTTTGAGTCACAATTTATCGGGTGCATAATATACTCTATAACTTTTTCTGTTGCCAAAGCCTATATATATATATATATATATATATATATATACTTGTGCTTACAATTTACAAATTTTCTTTTTTGGCTCAGCCTTTTGGATATTGAAAGTGATTATGAGCAAAACATTTTCACGTTATTTCTCCCATTTCCCTCCTTATTTTCTAAGTTCAAACTTGGAACTAGAAAAAAGAGAAATTAAAGAAATTAAAAGAGCTTAAAAAAAGAAAGGAACAAGCTGGTTGAAAAACTGACTTGTTTAATCATAGTTGTAATGATTCAAATGAGTCCTTTTCAATGGCTGATTCATTGAAATTACGATTAGGAAACAATATTTGATTATTCACGAATCATCAAAACAATCTCTATCTAAAGAAATAATCCAACTTTGAAGTTCATCATGAAAAAAAATAATTGCTTTATGACCAGAGCAGTTTGAATATTCGAAGATTCAGCCAGCAAGCCACTCATGAACAGTTATATATTAATTGTCCTTCTTAGAATAAAAAGTCTAGCAAATAAAATTCCTTCAACTGAATGCGAACCCTTAGGAGTCCTATAGGTAACACTTGGGCACCCCTGAAAATGAAACTTATTTGTTTTATTTGGTCAAAAGAGGTGTTTCCATTCTTGTAAACAACGATGTAGTAAACCTAGGTTTTTTTTTCAGTTGATTCTTTATTATATGCTAGGTCAAAAATTCATATATATATATATATATATATATATATACCAGGTAAAAAAAAGTTTAAATTATAATTTTCCCTTTGATTTTGATTAATATAAGATCTGGTGAAAATTAACCAGTACTAGCAAAGTTAGTTCTTTCTTTGGTTCTCTAATTCTACCATGCTGAAAGTCAAATAAACAAAGATTTAAAAAAAAAAAAATGTTATAGTAGCATCTTGTGAAAAGTCTCTAATTAAGTAGGGACAATTCTACTAGTCTAGAAATTGGTTCTTATTCTATTGGACTGGACTAATATGAAAGCAGTACGTAGCACTAGTGAAAGTGACTTAATGAACGAACATTTACAATTTCAAGCGTAATGAAGTAGTTTGAGAATTCAGTTGGAATCAGCTGCAGAAAAACCTTGTTCCTAATTTAATGGTTTTGTAAAAGAGAGAGCAATATTTGCAAAACCAAACTACGTACGTACGTATTCATTTCATTTTTGAGATGTGAAGGTCCGATATTTATCCCTTCATATATATATATATATATATATATATAGTGGTTATAGCTAACAAAGTTTGTCTTTGGTAAATTTAACTGTAGCTAATGATTTGTGAGTCAAATGACATTTTTTTAGTATTTTCAATTGAGATATTTAAGATTCAAATACCTATCACCACTTAAAATGTATAAAGATTAAAAACAAAGGACCTTCACATAAAAGAAAAAACTTGGCAAACAAGTAATTGGTGTAGGAAAGTTATAAATAGAACAAAACTTTCCTCCAAATTAGTTTGAAGAAATTTCCTTCATCCCATTATGTGATGATTCATAAACCCATTAATGTGTGTTATTTAAACAAGTTATATGCCTCATAAAATAGTTTATGTGATTAAAATTATTCGTGCATGATTTTATCAATCATCACAGAGTGAATTGAAAGAACTTTTCTTTAAACTAGTTTGAAAGTAAACGTTTTACTTGTAAATATAGGTGATAGCCAAAATAAAGTAGTGAAATTGGAAAAGTGCGTGGGATTTGTATGAATTTCATTCTATGACTTGGAGAATCGCAATAAGTATGAAAAGAGAGCTCTTATTGCATCCTTTAAGAAAACAATATATATATATATATATATATATATTTATATATGATCATGGTAAGCGATGTCATCTTATTAATTATATCCTTCAAAATAAGCAGGTTTTTCTTTAAAATTATCTTCAATCTTGAGTATGACTTTTCTTCCCCCATCCCTCGCCTCTTTTAATGTAAAAAGTTAGTCCATTTCTGCTGGCCTCTAGAAGGATGAAACTAGTTTATCCTCGAGAAATAAAAGAATATGCAGTAAACATAACTAAATCGTGTAATTGGTACTCAAAGATATTTTAATTCCAGTCCTCTATGCTAGTTGTGATATTTCAACACTTACCCTACAGGCTACACCACTGACTTTAGAGGTCATCTTAAGACAAGATTAACATGGTTGAACCCTTTTTTGTTCTTTATTCTCTTTTGGCTTTTGCAAAGACACAGACAAAAAATGGGCACAAGTAAAACCACAAATTAAGAACCAGAACACACACACACACACACACACATATATATATATATATATATAATTTAAAAAAGAAAAGAAAAAAAGAACAAAGGAAAGAGGAAGGTCGGCTAGAGGAAACAAATTAGTCAATTAGGAATAAGCTTCACGGACTGTATGGGAATAAAAAATTTAAATTGAAGAAGATTAGAAGGAAAAAAAAAATGTTCTCAATATCCTATTGTGCCCATGTGCATGCCTTGTTAGCACATCTGTAAATTCCTTACAAAGATAAGTCCGACTGATCTATGACTGAGTTTGTTTTGTATCGAAATATCTAAGTTTGAGCCTCTCATGCATTGCGTATTATAGTATGGCAAGTGTGAGGTCAAAGAATTTGGCAACCTCGGCCCACTTTATACCAAGCTCAAGGCCCATGCCGAGGAGGAAGAACCGTCTGAGGACGAAGTGAGAAAGTCTAAATTGCCCAAGAACATTGCCGAGGACAATCCTGTCCTTGGCCAACCAAGACCATGGGAGGAGGAGGCAACGGGCCATCAAAGGTAGCCTCCCAGAGCATCCCAAGAGAAAGAACAAGTACAATGTGTCAGCCATGGAAGTATGGGGGAGGAACAATTTCAGGATAAACTGTTACCTCCACATTAAATGCCCACAACTAACGTTCTGGTCGCATTAATGAGGAAATGACCCCTGAATAGTGCAGCATTGGTTGCTGCAACCCACAGAAAGAATAGGAAGGCGGCTGATGGGACAGACACTCAAGTAGTGACCTGCTTAATCAACAGATGTAGGGCTAAGATCAATTGAAAGGAGGTATATAATATAAGAAATCCTTCTAAAAAGAGGGACGAAAAAAAGTAGAAAATACGATAGCAATTTGTAAAACTCTTTCAACCTTTGTAGTCAAACACTGAAGAAATAATAAGGGTTACACATTCCTCAAGAGAGTGCCGAGGAGCAGAATTTCATACTTCAACCCATGTTCTTGTCATTCCACCCACTCACTACCATGTTTAGTTGTTGCGATCCTCACTAAAGCCTAGTTCTTAAACCCATCCTCTACAAATTCATTGTATTGGGCTAGTTGGGTCTGAGTCCACTCATCTAGCAGAAGAAGTGCTCAGATCTAGTCCCTACAATTGGCGCCGTCTGTGGGGAGAACTTATGTGTTAGTAGGGGCAACAATCTAGCATGGTAGGATTAGGCCCTCATCAAGCAAGCTCCTATCGGCCTGAATTGGCTAGATCCCAGCAATAGGATAACTTCGCCGACCCTAAGCGTGATCGAAATAAAGAAAATGAAAGGTTTTGAGAGGGAAGTGTACACACCACTTAAACCAGCGGAAGCCACTCTCGTGAGGGCAGTCACGTGCTTCGGAGACAAAATGACAACCAGGCCATGCAATCAGAAGAGGTTAAGAGTCCCATATCCTAGCGACAGGATGATAAGCTGGCCATGCAGCGGGAAATAGACGATTTGAAGAGAAAGCTGCGCCATGCACAGTGAAGGCAGTCTCGTTTCAGTCCTGACATGCCTTCCGATGACGAAAGCGATGATGACTATAGGTCGAGATCAAGGACTCCCCCAAGCAAGACCTTCTCTCACGAAGAAGAGCACTATCGGAGGTGTAAGCGTAAAAGCCCATCTCCTAGGGGCTTGGGGAGCGATGTCATCAGCAGGGCACTGGATAAACTCTCCAAGTCACCTTTCACACGTCACATAGAAGAATCTATACTCCCTCGGCGATTCCAGCAGCCAACCTTCACCATTTATAATGGCAAAACAGACCCTATGGAGTATGTGAGCCAGTTCAACTAAAAGATAGTTGTTCATTCCAAGAACGAGGTGCTGATGTGCAAAGTCTTCCCTTCTAGCTTGGGTCCAATGGTGATGAGGTGGTTCAATTGAAGACAAATTCCATAGATTCGTATAGACGGCTGACCCAGGCCTTTGGCTCCCGCTTCGTTACGAACAGAAGAGCTCCTCAGCCCTTAAGCGCGTTATTGTCTTTATCCATGCATGATGGAGAGACTCTAAAGGCCTACTCGGACCGATATTGGGAGATGTACAATGAACTGGATGGCAATTTTGATGATGTCGCCATCAGCACCTTCAAAAATGGTCTCCCAGCTGGGCATGGCTTGAGGAAGTCCCTGATTGGCAAACCTGCCACCAATGTGCACCAGCTAATGGATCGGATCGATAGGTACAAACGAGTAGAGGAAGACCAGCTGCAAGGTAAAGGAAAGGAGAAGGTTATCCCTCAGGAGAGGAAGGATTTCAGGTCGGATCGATATAACAGCAGCCGCCCGAGGAGAGATTTTGTGGGGCAATCCGGAGCAACCAACACGCAGATTGTCAATGCTGTATTCCGAGAACTAGTACACAGGGTGTTGGAGAAAATCAAGAATGAGCCATACTTCAGGTGGCCGAATAAGATGATGGGAGAGTCCACAAGGCGCAATCAGAACCTTTATTCCCAATACCACCAGAACCATGGACATACCACGGAGGACTGCAGGAATCTTTGGAACTATCTGGACCGAAAAGGAAAGGTGAAGCACCTTCTGCATCAGTCCAGTGGTCATTAAGGCCAGACCCATCAAGAGCCTTAGAGAGACACTGCGCTGAGACCACTCGCAGGGACGATTAATGTAATCTTGGCCGCGTTAGGAAGAACAGGCATGCGCCCTTCATGAGTATTGTCTGTGGCTCAGCTGCCTGCCGAGGAGTCCCAGTCAGAGCCAAAGAGGGCCAGAAGGAATTTTCACCCAACCTTGAGTTTTTCAGAGGAAGAAAAGATTGGGACCACCCAGCCCCATGATGATGCTCTGGTGATCACTCTCAGAATCGGAGACTATGATGTGAAAAGAGTGATGGTGGATGATGGCAGTGGGGTCGAGATTATGTACCCCGACCTCTACAAGGGGCTGGGGTTGAAACCGGAGGATTTGATGCCCTATAGCTCCCTCTTGATGAGCTTTGACGGGAAGCTTGTTATCCCAAAAGGCATGATTAGGCTACCTGTCCAGACCGGCCCAGAGACAGTGGAGGTGAACTTTATCGTAGTGAACACCTACTCTCCGTACACAGCCATCATCGGCAGGTCCTGGCTCCATACCTTGGAGGCTGTTGCCTCTTTCTTGCAACAAAATATGAAGTTTCTGTCAGGAGACCAGGTTCTCGAGATCCGTGGTTGCCAGTCCACAGCCAGGCAGTGTATGGTGGCAGCCATTTCACATCCGCTCGATGCAGAGTCCTCGGCCTCTGCTGAAAAGAACTTATAGCAATCAAAGGCCCCGGTGGCACCTACCGATGCAGTTGTCGAGGAAGCAAAATGTGAAGATCTAGAGAAAGTGGTCATTGGTGATAACCCAGAGAATTTTTTTTTAGATTGGGGCTCAGCTGCCTCCCTAGGAGAAGGAGGAGTTAATTGAGTTCCTCAAAAGAAATATTGACGTGTTTGCATAGGATGCCTGTGATGCCCCAAGGATTGATCCATTCTTCATCTGTCACCATCTCAATGTCAATCTGTCCATAATTCCAAAGAAGCAACCCCCCCGGTGCCCGTCAAGAGAGCATGCTGATGCGATCAGAGAAGAGGTGAAGAAACTTAAGCGTGCAGGGGCTATCAAAGAGGTTTTTTACCCCGAATAGTTGGCCAATACGGTGGTGGTAAAGAAGAAAAGTGGAAAGTGGAGGGTTTGCGTGGACTTCACAGACCTGAATAAGGCATGTCCAAAAGACCCATTTCCCATACCTCGGATAGACCAACTGGTGGATGCGACTACGGGCCACCCTCGGATGAGTTTCCAAGATGCCTTTCAGGGCTATCATTAAATATCACTGGCCTTGGAGGATCAGAAGAAGACAGCCTTTGTGACACCCATTGGGAACTACCACTACAAAGTAATGTCGTTCGGTCTGAAGAACGCAGGGTCCATTTATCAAAGAATGATGACGCGAATTTGAGCCGCAGTTGGGCAAGAGCATCGAAATCTATGTAGATGATATGATGGTGAAGAGTAAAGTGGTGTCCGAGCATTTGAGGGACCTCGGCTGCACCTTTGATGTCTTGCGGAAGCACAAGCTGCGCCTAAATGCTTCCAAATGCTCATTTGGCATGAGATTTGGCAAGTTTTTAGGCTACATTATTACCCACAAGGGAATTGAGGTTGATCCTGACCAAATCAAGGCTATTAATAACCTAAAGCCTCCATAAAACCCCAAGGAGGTCTAAAAACTCACTGGAATGATCGCGGCTTTAAATCGGTTCATTTCCAGGTCGGCAGATAGATGCAGACCATTCTATCTCATGATTAACAAGTGGAAGGGACTTGAGTGGTTCGAGGACTGTATTGTGGCCTTCTAGCAACTCAAGGAGTACCTATCCCGGCCACCTATCATGTCCAATCCTGAGGCCGATGAGAACCTATACGCGTATATCGTCGTGGCCCCTCACGCTGTGAGCTTGGTGCTAATACGGGATGACAACGAAATTCAAAAGCCAGTCTACTATGTGAGTAAGTCGCTGCACAAAACTAAGGTCAAGTATTTACCCTTGGAGAAAGCCATACTAGCCGTGGTCCACGCTACACGAAAGCTTCCCCATTATTTCCAGGCCCACACAGTTGTTCTTTTAACCCAACTTCCTTTGAGGTCTGTACTTCGGACTGCTGATTACACTAGAAGGATCGCCAAATGGAACACGATTCTAGGGGCCTTCGACATCAAGTACATGCCCCGGACCTCTATAAAAGGCCAGGTCCTGGCTGACTTAGTGGCCGAATTTGCTAAGCCCCCAGTAGAAACAGTAGCAGAGAAGCAAAACATGGATGAAAAATCTGTTGGGGCAATCTCTATTCCAGGGCCCTCATGTTGGAAAGTGTATGTTGATGGCGCAGGGAATCAGAGGGGGTTTGGAGTGGGGCTAGTCTTAGTGTCCCCTGAGAAGTCTGTTATAGAGAAATCCTTGAGACTTGGATTCTCGGCCACAAATAACGAGGCCGAGTATGAGGCCTTGTTACAAGGAATGGTCATGGTGTAGAAAATGGGAGGAAAAGTAGTGAAAATGTTCTTGGATTCGAGATTGGTGGTGGGCCAGGTAACGGGAGAATTGGAAGCCAGAGATGCGAGGATGCAAAAGTACTTAAGCCAGGTCAAGCGCTTGCAGTCAGACTTCGACTTTTTCAGCTTGTCACATGTCTCCAGAAGTGGAAACACCCATGCAGATTCATTGGCCACACTTGCTACCTCCTTGGCAGGAGATCTGCCTTGGATCATTCTTGTCAAGCATTTGGAAAGAGCAAATGAGGTGGCAAAGGGCACGGTTCATATCCATCAAGCTGGGGCGGGTCTTAACTGGATGGACCCTATAATGAGGTTCCTCAAGGATGATGTCCTGCCCAAGGAAAGGTCAAAGGCTGAGAAAGTACGAAGAAACGCTCCTCGGTTATGGTTGTCCGAGGACTACAAATTGTATAGGCGTTCCTACTCTAGACCATACTTACTATGTATTCACCCTGAGGCATCAAAATTACTGCTCGAAGAGCTCCACAAAGGGATCTGTGGGAGTCACACAAGAGGAAGATCTCTGTCGCACCGGGCCATCACCCAGGGATACTGGTGGCGGGGATGCATAAGGAGGCCCTGGAGTATGTTAAGAAGTGTGACCAGTGCCAAAGGTTTGCCCCAAATATTCATCAGCCAGGAGGGGTCCTTAACGCTTTGTCCAGTCCATGGCTGTTTGCCCAGTGGGGGCCTGGATATTGTAGGCCCTTTCCCCAAAGCGCCAGGAAATAAAAGATATCTGTTGGTCGGCACAGATTATTTCACCAAATGGGTCGAAACTGAGCCATTGGCCAACATCAGGGATGTGGATGCTAAAAAATTCATCTGGAGAAACATTGTCACGCGATTCGGGGCCCCTCATACCCTCATTTCAGATAATGGACTCCAATTTGACAGCAAAGCCTTCAGAAGATACTGTTGCGAGCTTGGAATCACAAACAGGTACTTAACACCGGCTTATCCTCAAGGAAATGGACAAGTCGAGGTTGTCAACAAAGTCATAGTCAATGGGTTTAAGAAGAGACTGGATAACGCCAAGGGAAGATGGGTAGAAGAACTGCCACATGTCCTATGGATTTACCGAACTACACCACAGCGGTTAACAAGGGAAACACTTTTTGCCATGACCTATGGAGCCGAGGCTGATGTCCCTCTAGAGGCAAATTTCCCAACGCTAAGGACAAGCTCCTTCACTCCAAGCAGTAATGATGAACTACTAGGGAAGAGCCTAGACCTGATTGATGAGCGAAGGGAAAAGGCAATGATCTAGCTGGCCTACTACCACCAGAACCTCAAGCAGGGATATGACGCCAATGTGAAGCTAAGGCCACTAGCACCAGGGGACCTAGTGTTGAGGAAAATTGTAGGGGCTGCTAAGAACCCTTCTTGGGGAAAGTTAGGACCCAATTGGGAGGGGCCGTACTGAATTACTTCAGTAGCAGGGGTAGGTGCATACTACTTAGAAGACTTAGACGAAAAAGCTGTGCCACGTCCTTGTAATGTAAACAACCTGAGAAGGTATTATTATTAATGAAAGCATTTCTCTATTTCGAATTCTAAGTCTATTATGGTTGTGTGTCTCATGTTTTGACAATTGTCTAAACACTAGACAGAATCAAGGTCTTATATGGTCTTCGGACTCAAGCCTATGGGGAAACTAGTTACTTCAAGAAGAATCTAAGTGTTAGACAGAACCAAGGTCTTGCATGGTCCTCAAACTCAAGACTATGGGAAAACTAGTTACTTCAAGAAAATCTAGGTACTAAACAGAACCAAGGTCTTGTATGGTCCTCGGACTCAAACCTATGGGGAAACTAGTTACTTCAAGAAAAATCTAAGTACTAGATAGAACCAAGACCTTGCATGGTTCTCGGACTCAAACCTATGGGGGAACTAACTACTTTCAAGAAAAATCTAAGTACTAGACAGAACCAAGACTTTGCATGGTACTCAGATTCAAGCCTATGGGGAAACTAGCTACATTTCCACCAAAAAGAAAAAGAAAAAAGGAAATCAAGTCACACTAATGAGATTGTTTAGCTAATAATCAAAGCGCAGGTTATACAAGTAGTAGAACCCATCATAATGACAATAAACACATAATGTAAAAAAAGAAATCTCGTATATTCCATCTGAAAGTCACATTACAATGTTCAAAAAAAAAAAAAAAGGGGAAAGAAAACATAAGGCCAAAATACAACTGGAGCTAGCCAAGTAAGCCTATTTCCTCTGCTTTATTTTGATCCCTTCCTTGGGAGCTGAGTAGAAAGGGTCTCAGGATCCTTAGGGCCCTCTTTCGGGGGAGCAACCTGCCAAGAATCAACTAGGAGAGACGCCTCCTCGACATCAGGGGCTTGGGAACCAACAGAGGACTTTGTAGCACCCTAGGGTGCCTCATTGTTTGGACCTTTGTCTGTTTCGGTCACCCTAGTAGGCTCAACTTCCTTGGCAGGCTCATCAGAAGTGGCAATGGCCAAAGCAACTTCATTAGGAGCAGTACCAACTTCCTCAGGAGCCACCTCAGCCTCGGAGCTAGGAGGAGTAGCCTCACAGATGGCAGGAGGGTAGTATACATGCTCCGCCTTCCACAAGTCAAATGAAGCCTCAACTCCAGCTTGCTTAAGGGCTTCATTCCAAGTCTGGGAGCAGTAGCGTCTGCACACTCCAAGTACTTGTGCCTTAAGAGCAGCCTCGGTTTCAACCACTCCTGAGGCAAAGGCCTCTTCCTGGGCCTACTCTTTAAAGCTTTCAGCCTCGGCCTTGGTAAACTCTGCCTCCTTCTTGGCCCTCAAAGCCTCACCCCTGGCCCATTCTGCAACATTCTTGGCCCCCTCCACCTCGGCCATCTTCTTCTTTAGCTCAACGATCTGCTCCTTAGCGATCTTCAGGTGATCCTCTGCATCAAGCAGGCGCTTCATCTGATCTTGGGCTGGCTTTTGAGCGTTAGCAAGGCCTAACTCAGTGCTGTCTCAGGCCCTTGTCATCTCCTTCAACTCCTCCCTTGCTTTTGAGAAATCAGTCTCAGAGATTTTAAGGGTCCGAGCAGCGTCCAGGCGCTTGTCTTGCTCTAGGTCAAAGGCCTTGCTCTGGTTGTTGACCTCCTTCTCTAACTTGTAGGTGGCCTGGACAGCCTGCTAATCGAAACAAGTGCACAGTAAGTTGAGAACTAAAGAGCAAAATTCAACGAAGTCTCAAGTGCTGGATGTCTTACCATGCCCAAGTACCTCTTCAAGCTGAGGACGACCTCCTGCCTCCTCAGGTTCTCCAATTCGGCCATGTCAGCAGGGAGTAGCAGAGATCTCTCCAATGCATCGGCCATGAATGTGCCTTCACCCCCTCTGAAGTCCCTAAGGGAAGTTTTGTCTATCAAAGGCTCCCCGTGGAGCATTGGGGCGGGGAGCGAGGCCTGGGGCTCGGCCTGTGAGGACTCTTCCTTCCTTGGGCCCTGGTGCCCAGTTTTTTGTTACTTGGAGGGCCGCCTAGCTTCATCCTCCTCCTGGGAGGATCGAGATCTGTCTGCTCCCATGGGTCGTTTGCCTTTGTCCTTCTTATTTTTGGGATCAGTGGGCTCAAACTCTTGGGGCAGACTTGGTTGAGGTGGAGGAGGTGGAAGCCTGGACTGGGTGGAAGATGACCTAGTCTAGATAGGCTGACGCTTGGGTGAGGGAGGAGGAAGCTTGGATTGTTACTTCCCCGGTGCGTCCTTCCCCGGCTGGCCCTCAATCAGATCGAATAGGCTAGTTTGAGGTTTCCTCTTGAAACCCATCTCGGCCTGAGCAGAAATCCCTTCTGACAAGATATCCACTTCTGTTAAGTTGGGGTCGCCTAGGTCACTAGAGAGGTCCTTAAGCGGATTGACTAGGTCGAAAGCGCCAAATTCGTCCTCGGACAGACCCAAATCAGCAACTTCTCCTTCTCTCTCTGCACTTTCCCCCTCGTCCTCTGCAACCTGATGGGATGAAGAAGGGCCTGACAATGGGACGCCCTCTGGGATAGGAGACCCTTCAGGGAGTAAAAACCTGTGCTTCGCTATGGTGATTTTGTGAAGCCGAGGATCTTGGGCTTTGATCACGTATTTCGGAGCCGGGAACGACTTCTGGATAGGATCGTACCCAAGAATCTTGTGAGTAGCTTTAACTTGGTTGTGAGCTTCGTTCACAAAGACCTCCGTCCTAAGTACGGTTTCCAAGTCTTCCTTGTTGACCAAATGGAAGTGTCGTTCAAATGAAAGCATATTCTTATTAGCAACCAAACGATGCAAACTGCAATAACACAAAAAATCAAGTCCTCTCCTACTCTAAGCACCCCACCTGGTGTTCCCTCCTCTGTTGGACAATGAAGGCTGTCATGCCACTCCCCGGACACTATGAGAAAATCCTTATTTAACCCTTTACTGGACTCGGGGAGGCACTAAATAAGCCGAACCTTATTGTCCCTCCTTTTCATGTAGTAGGACTTACCTTTTAAGTATTGGAGGTTGTAGCACCAATTTACATAGTAATGGGTTAACCTCAACCCCATCCTCTCATTTAAGGCGTCCACACAACCCAGGATCTTGAACACGTTGATGGCGCACTGGGTGGGAGCCAATATAAAATGCCTAAGGTAGCCCCTTGTCACCGGCTTCATAGGAATTCTCATACCACCTTCTAGGAAAGCGATTATGGGAATCACCACTTCACCCTTTTTCCTCCTAATGTGCCACTCCCATTCCTCATAGTATCTCAAACCCACATTACTGGGTATCTTATAATCGACGATGAATTTCTCCATCACCTCCTCAGACTCAACCAACCTCTTAAACCTACCCATCCCTAGCAACGGCTAAAAGACTCAAGAAAGGGCGTAAGAAAGAGAGGAATCAGAGAGAAAACTTGAGCTAGAAAGAGAAGAAGACTTACGGAAATGAGGAAAAGCTCCTCGGATAGGCTTTTTATGCTGAGGGGAAGCGTGAGTGTAGTTGGAGATTTGGCTGGACTCAGGATATACACGCAAGAACTCTTGATTGTGAAAGTAAAGGGGCACATCAGTTCGAATGGGTATTTATACCCCCAATTAAAGATAACTGTGCGAGTTTTCCTGCTCATAAAGCTGAAGAAATCCCCACCGTTGAATTATCATCACATCGTTGAACGTGGGGAGTACAAAGCTGCCAGAATTTAATGAGGGCACACTCCGTATATCGAAGTGCCAGGAATGTGCCTTGGACAGGTGAAAAGACTCTGGCACTGACGAAGGACAAGATGTGACAAGCCATTACGACGGCCAGAGGATATCAAAATCCTCCTCTCCATCCGAGGATCCGGACAGTAGGATTTCGAGGGGCTATTGTGGGGTCAAAGAATTTGGCAACCCTGGCCCACTTTATACCAAGCCCAAAGCACATGCCAAGGAGGAAGAAACGTCCAAGGATGAAGTGAGAAAGTCTAAATTGCCCAGGAATATTGCCGAGGACAATTCTGTCATCGACCAACCAAGACCGACCAACCAAGACCATGGGAGGAAGAGGTAACGGGCCATCAAAGGTAGCCTCCCAAAGCATCCCAAGAGAAATAACAAGTACAATGTGTCAGCCATGGAAGCATGGTGGAGGAACAATTCCAGGATAAACTGTCACCTCCATATTAAATGTCCACAACTAACGTTTTGGCCACATTAATGAGGAAATGACCCCTGAACAGTGCAGCCTTAGTTGCTGCAACCCACAGAAAGAATGGGAAGGCTGCTGATGAGACAGGCACTCATGTAGTGACCTGCTTAATCAACAGATGTAGGGATAAGATCAATTGAAATGGGGTATATAATGTAAGAAATCCTTCTAAAAAGGGGGATGAAAAGAAGTAGAAAATATGATAGCAATTTGTAGAACTCTTCCAACCTTTGTAGTCAAGCACTGAAGAAATAATAAGGGTTACACATTCCTCAAGAGAGTGCCGAGAAGCAGAATTTCATACTTCAGCCCATGTTCTTGTCATTCCACCCACTCATTACCATGTTTAGTTGTTGCAATCCTCACTAAGGCCTAGTTCTTAAACCCATCCTCTACAAATTCATTATATTGGGCAAGTTGGGTCTGAGTTTACTCGTCCAGCAGAAGAAGTGCTCAGATCCAGTCCCTACAATTTAATGTAAGGAATTTGTCCGCTTTGGGGAGCCAAGCCCTCACGGTTTTGTGCTCTGTACCGAGTGTAGGCAAGCAAGGAGGGTTTCATAGTCTCAACCCCAAGACTTGGAATCCCACATCGGTAAGAGTACCCTCCCACTAACGCTTTATATGCCCTTAGAGCTTGCGTTAGTGTACCACTACTCACACCGTGAGGGCTTGGCTCCCCAAAGCGAACAAAGTCCTTACAGCAAGAATTACAATCTATGCATTTCCGTCAAAGCTTATTGCCTTACATTCGTTTTTGGTATATAGCTTCCAAAACAGCACATCTCAAAGCATTCCATTATGATCTTTTACTTTAACAACACATATAGAACATGATAAGCACCTAAGCAGTGGGATTAATTATTTAAAATAGTTGAGAGTTAAATAGATTTAAATCAACCCTTTTAATAATTTAAGAATGAGTTGATAATCTATTTGTTGGTGTGTTGTGTTCAGTTAGA
The DNA here is from genome assembly GCA_032727855.1 of Quercus ilex subsp. ballota. Classification (NCBI taxonomy): domain Eukaryota; kingdom Viridiplantae; phylum Streptophyta; class Magnoliopsida; order Fagales; family Fagaceae; genus Quercus; species Quercus ilex. Next base: position 3,388,669 of record CM064919.1, read on the forward strand.
GTTATTTGAGTAAATGAGTTTACACAAACACAACCTTTTAATAATCGTTTCAACCCTAACTCAATTTTTTTATAAAGCGGGTGGACATGACACGACTCACTTAATACAATATATAAATAGATCATTTTGAATTGACAAGAATGCTACATGGACTATTTCAATAAACAAGTTGTATTAATTGACACAAATACAACTTTTTTAACCCACTTCAAACATGAACCATTTCAACTTGTTTGATTTGATTAATATTATTTTAAATTTAATAAATAACAAATTTTATACAAAGTCCTAATTTATAACATCTAAAATAAAACAAATATTTAATTGTTATGCATGTTAAACGGGTCATGTTAAAATTGGTCGTTTTGTGTAGACACAATTAAATAATCGTACTAATTATCATGTCAATTAAGAGTTAAGAAGGTCAACTCGAAATTGACACGTTTATTACTTTGTTTGATTACGAGTTGACCTGATTATGACTAAAATCCATTAAGATTAAATCCTAACCCTCAAAAACCTATGTTATTTTAGTGTCGTATTCGGAAGCTGTGTCATTGCCAACCCTAATGTTAGTTAAATTACAAATCTCTTGACTATGAGTTCATATTAAAGCAACTCTTGTATGTATTAGTATTCCTTTTTTTTATTTATGAATGTTTAACATGTATTCTTTGTACTGTTACCTATGAGCTCATTGCATACTTTGCAATCGATCTTGCATTGCTTAAGAAGTGGAAGAACGGAAGGAAAAAAAAAAAAGTTCTTAAAATGTTTTTACCTTTTACTATCAACTATTAACCCACAAAAAAGGTTTTCTCTAAAAATTATTAAAATAGTAATGAATTTGAAGGAAATAAGAAAAGTCTTACCCTGTTAACTTGTCAAAATCAATCCAGTCCCATATTACCCTGCTTTAGAAGACCATCACCCTAATTAATGTGATTAATGTACAATTTCCTAACTAATGATCGCCTTTCCTACGGTGAATTTTATTTCCCTACCTACCTCTAGCTGTCACTAATGACTGATTCAAATCATTCAGTCAATAGACTCTACTCTAAAAGCAAAAATTTTATAAGACAAATCATAATCGCACACATGTTTGCATAAGGTATTATTTATACAAGAGTAATACCATATACTACATATATTTTACTGCATAAACCTTTATATTGTTTGTTTTTTGGAACAATTTATTTAGTTTTTACGGATTTTTTTTTAAAGTATATTAAAATATATTTGTACCTTGAAAAATAATAAAACATGAAAAAAAAAACAAAATTTTAAAAAATTGTACATAAAACTATTAAAAGTTAAAGTTTAAATATAATACCAGACACACTTAAATATGTTGTGTTATCAACAACAAAAAATTAATTTAACATTTTTTTTATATTGTTAAAATGAGACTAATCACAATTATTGCTATTTTAATTTATAAACCTTTTACAGCCAAACTAAATTTATACTTTACTAGTTCACAATTAGATTTTCCGATATTCCTTATCTTTTCTGTCCTTAAAAGTAATGGGCACACACGGGATATGCCTTCTCGCCAAAACCATTAGTAGTTTTGAAAGTTCAATGACGCATTATGGCTATGTTCAGTGGCTACCAAATGTTGGAAGAATTAATTGTAATTGACACATGGCGTATTATTGGTGCAATAGTTACTTCATAAGTATAAATATTTGTAGGGTGTTGAAGGCAAAAACTGTGGTTCAAGTCTCCAAAAGAGAACTTCACATACATATACACGTAAATTATGCTAGAGTAAAATTTCTATCTTGTATAAAAAAAATTGTAATGGACAAAACCTAGGTATAGTAATTTAGATGCACACATTAAATTTTCCTATTAAATTCAAATACATAACAATATTAATCAATAAATTACAAACATTATTATTTATACAAGAATAATTAAATTTCAATGGAGCTATATGTTTAAAAAATTAATTGGAGAATTCTCAGCCAAAAAAAAAAAAAAAATTAATTCGAGAATCTAATGTACTGCACGGAAGGAAATGTGGCTAAGATATAAATATATTCACTACACAACTCTAGCCTTATTTGTGACTAGTGAATCTATATAATCAAGAAAGAAGAAAACAGATGAAGAGTGCAAGAATTAAACAGATGAAGAGTGCAAGAATTAACTTTAAAAAAATTAAGAAAGAAAGAGGTTTCATTGATATGAGAAATGTAAGAAATGATGATTTCCTAAGGTTCGGTTACACCCATAGTTTCAAAAACTGAATTGACTGGTCGGTCTTGATCTGACCATGTACTAGGATATAAACTTAGTTCGGTTTTGACCTTTTTACTTTCTTTTTTTTTTAAATTTCAAAAGTCATAATTTTAAAAATCTAACTAGACCAACTGATTCATTTAACCCATTCAATCAAGTACTGAGACCTAAACCAGCTCTTTGTTTGTTTCAATTTTTAGAATCATACATCACTATTTATACTAGGGAAAATTACATAAAAGGCTCAAATTGTGTACAATTTTCCAAATTACGTTTTTCTCATCTAGTACTGCATTCTAGATACCAAATTTATTAGGCAAGCAATGAACTTATCTGGTTGAATCTTCCCATTAAATATAAGAAAATAAACCCTCAAATGAGTCAAATCAACATCATAAGATTCCTGGTTTTGATTAAATTGCTGATCTCTTTTTTCACTCCACCCAAAAAAAAAAAAAAAAACAATTGGAGCACAAAAATAAAAAGGGTTAACATCTTCAAGGTCAAATTGTCATCCTCACAACCCCGAGTTTCCTAGCATGCAGCATGCTAGATTTTATAAAAACTAAGAAAAGGCTCAAGAGTTTATAAACACATGGTTAAATTTATACTTAATCTATGTGAGACACTAGGATCATAACATATCATAACACTCCGCATGTGACATTTATGATAGCTCACTCTAGCGACACTGACCCGATGGTAGCCCTTTCTCTTTTTGGTGGCTCCACTCACCTATCATTAATTTTAATCTAACCTCTAGGTTGCCCCTTCTGAGATCCGATCACAAAGCTGCAACTCATTTGATCCCATACTCAATGAGTTACGTTCGATCACTCGACGTGATGGTTGGCTCTGATACCAAATGTTACAAACCCATGGGTAGAACTCACATTTGAAAATCGGCTTACAAGGGGAGGATGCCCAAGAAATTATAAATATATGGTTAAACTTATACTTAATCCATTTGAGACGTTAGGATCATAACATAAACTGGTTATGAGCCTCCATATAAATACACCCACTCTACCACACATTTCACCAGATAGATTAGCGTGATGACAACTTTTACACTAATAACATTTTAACAACAAATCCTAGATGGTAAGTTGTTATTGGTTCTAATTTGATCATACGACTGAAATTACTTTTTTGCTCACTACTAACAATTAATAACAACTTACCACCTAAAATTTGTTATGAAAATGCTGTGAAAATATTGTAGACATAACAATTCTCTTCATTCATTTGTATTCTTTCTCTTCATCCATTTTATTTAATTGTATCCTTCCTTCTCCTCTTATTTTCATGGTTTTTATTGATAATAATCATAGGACTGTAAGTCTATAACAACTATGGAAACTTTTTAAAGAGATTTAAAGTCTGTACTGTGTATCTAATTAGACTTAGGTCATTTTGGATATACATCACTGTCAGTTTTTTTAAGACCTCATCCCTTCTCCCCGTGTGTGTGTTAAAAACTTAAAATACTTAGTATTCTAAACAAAAATAGTGTAGATATTGTAAATATATTTCTAAACTTTGTGAAATATTATAGCATAATTAAGTGATGGTAAAATAAACTATTAAACTAATATATCCCAAATTTGTAACAAATACACCTTATATATTTATAAATTTTATATAGTAATTATGCATGTATGATGTATGATATGATACAATATACGATAAACAAAACTAAATTAAAGTAAAAAAGATTCACTATATGTGTGCAAATATATTTTTAATGCTTGGGGTGGGGTGAAATAAAGAGAAATGATCTGTAGGGTGGCCTGAATCCGAGTGAACACGTTTTAATTTGAATAACTTTTATATGAACTAAATTGGGTCAAACTTGAACCTGATATGACCCAACCTATTGCCAAGTAAATAATCCTTAAGGTAGATTCAATTCCTAATCTTTCCTTTAAAAATCGATTCATTATATCCGTGTGCTTTGCAACCTTTTAAAAAAAAAATTTGAATACATATCACATTACGTTCATTTTGGTTGAAAATTGTTAAAATTATTTAACTTGAGTAATTGTAAATTGTATTAACCTTAAGATATATCGTACATGCTAATTGATATATGATATTTTATCAAATTTAATGCTACTAATTAGTAATAATTAGTATATTTCTAATTTTTTTGGGGGGTGGGGACAAAGAGAAGTGACTTGTGTGCAGGTTGGCCTTTGCCCATATCAGTGTTGACCCGTTTATATTCAAATATTTTGGCTTGAACTAGCTAGATTGAACTTGACATGAGTGGAGCAATTGCCAAGTCTTGTAATCCTTAAGATTGGTTAGCTTCCTAATCTTCCTTTCAGACTTTTGCCAGAAGTGGCTATTATCCTCTTTAACTATCACTGAATTAATTCTGTATTGCTTAGAAGGACTTGGGTGGAACGTGTTAGTGTTATGAGATGTTCCAACCTCGATCATTGGGAGAGAGAACAAACATATTAACTACAAATTTTTGTCAGTGACATTCTCATTTATGCATGCAACTAAAGTTATCTAATATTGGACATGACAGTGATGTATTGTCATGATTTGATCATATAAAGTTATAACCTTGGTAAAAAATTGACTTAGATCATGCCTCTATGAAGAGCTGGAAGCCAAGATGATCATTGGAATGATCTGGAAGTGCAGTGAATGATAAGTATTGCTTTTATTTATAAATTTATACAATAATTGGGGTCTATTTTCACTGTTTTGCTATTCCTTATAATAATATGTACGGGTCTATTTGCACTGTTTGTTGTGAAGTCTTTTGGGAAGCATTATCCTCATGGCTCATACGTGCACTGGGATGATCTGAGTTGTGGTGCAACTAATTGAAAGGCAATAAATAAATAAATAAACAAGAAAAGTATATTGGAATCAAAATGTTGATCATTGAATTCTCATTTCACCTTGCGGCAGAGATTATATTTGTTAACAATAACAAGAATACTACTAAATCTGTATAAACCTACTAAATACATTAATCCCATACCCGAGGAGCTTTCTCCTCCTCTCTTGAAGAAAGAAGAAAAATGAGCAAAATTTGCTTGCACATCTTTCTTTTTTATGTTTTTGTTATGTAGACTACTCCTCTGTACACTTGGTTCTTGACCTTTTTTTCTTGGTATAATCTTAAACTTTCTTCCTCTGGGTGTCTTGGCCCAAAAGTGAAGACAGAGTTTCTCTCTCTCCACTTAATTTCTTATTGGTCTTTTTCTTCGTCATCATAAATAATTATCTTGAGAATGTAGAAACCAGTTGGTGATGCAATTATTTCTATATTTAGAAAGTGCCTCTTCTTAAACTGTTGGGACTAGCTTTTTGGTGTTGGTGTAGCCTCTTTCTTCAGAAATAATCTGATGGGCAATCCATTCTGGGGAAGAGCAAAAGGACCATACTGTATCCCATTCTGTGCACCCACCACAGACCACCTGCATAATGTAACAGACAAATTCATGTCAGCACACTCCTTACAAAAAACATTCTATTTCTAGAAGTTGGCCTTCTATAAGTCATAACCACTAGTGAAAAAAAAAGAAGTTAAAAAGGTTTACTCATTCTGTTACCTGTACTTTGTGGTCAGATGATGGAGAAGGACCGATATTTCAAGTTTAGCTAATTCATTCCCAGGACATGAGTGGGTCCCATTGCCAAATGGAATAAAAGTATTGGCTTTTGGAGCAACCTGTGGATCATTAAAGAAAATTAATTAAAAATTTAGCTCCAGGGTGTAAAACTTTTTTTTTTTCTAGAGAGAATACTAGCAAATGAAAATTTACCTCAAATCTTGAGGGATCAAACTTCTCAGGGTCTGGGAAAATCTCTGGGCTGTGGTGAATATTTCTGAAAAGTGGCAAAACTTTCCACCCCTTTGGTATAAGATACCCTGAAGAAGAATTCCCAAGTATTAGCATAAGAATAATGCATGAAACTCAGACTAAAGTTAATGGGTTATATATATAAACTTTATCAGATTTCTAAAGGAATTGACTGACCTTCATATTCAACGTCTTCCACAGCTTCTCTGAAAGTAAAAGATAAAATACTGGCAACTCTAAGTGTCTCCTGAATCACCTTTGAAGTTATTGGCATCTTCTTGGTGTCTGCCCAAGTCAGAACTTTCTCCTCACCACATTCCTCTTTACTCCTCACAATGGCCTCTTGCTCTTCCTGTAAATCCAAAATCACTCAAAATCATTAGTCACTGCAGCAACAATTACCAACTTTTCTTGATTTGTGACAAAATAATTTAAATAAAGAAATTATTTTCAAAACTAGCTGTTACTTATAAAGTAATTATAAGTATCTAAGATATCTTACAGTGACTGCCTGAAGAACACTGGGGTTCTCGCTGAGGTACTTGAAGATCCAGGTGAGGACACTGGCGGTGGTGTCACGAGCGGCAAAGATGACACCTATGATGTTATCGGCAATCTGTTGGTCAGTGAGGCCTTCTTTGTCACCCATGAAAGATCCCAGCAAGTCGTTGTGGTCCTTCTTCATTTGCCTCCTGGTTAAGAGGATTTTGGCTACGATCTCAGCTAGCTCCTTTCTTGCTTTCATGGATTTGTTGAAGAGTGTTCCAGGAAGGTTAATGGGCATTGAATTGTAACCCTTCTCAAGAATGTAGTAGCACCGCTTCAGATCCTCTTGGTACAAAACTCCATCCTTTCCAAATATGGAAAGCAGTGCAATGTTGAATGTGTACTGCAAATGCAAACAAAGTTTAGTGTTTGGATATTTTGATGAAAAACCACGAAGAACCCATTTTAATTTATTGAGTTTTAAGCTCATTATTATTATTATTTTTCCTTAGATATTTCAATCTCAGCAGTCTGCTCGGACATCGCAGAGTCTTACTTTGCTCTGTTTTCCTCTGTTTTTCTTTTATTTAAGGAAAAGTAGGTAGGAAATGTTTAGGGAAGAGAGAGCTCACTGTCTTCATTTCCTGGTAGGTGTTAACCAACCGCCCTTCCAAGGATTGGAGAGAATCGTTGGCAATAGATTCGATGTTGGAGACGATGTTTTTAATTCCTTCGGGCGTGAAGGCGCGGAGAACAAGCTTTCTCAGTTTGGCATGGTAGTCTCCTTGGTTAAAGAAGATAGCTTCTTTCCCCAACATCCTCTCTTTACTTGCTGGGAATGTTGGCTTAAACAGATGAGCTCTCGTCACCAACACAAATTTCACGGCTTCCGGGCTTGAAATCATCACACAAGGACAACCCAATATGTGGGACTTGAAGACAGAGCCATACCTATAAGTCAAAAACCAACAATCCCATCTCATATAAATTAGTATATACTTCACATAACATTATTAGTAAGTAGTTAGCAAATTTAAGGATAAAAGGGCAAAAGGGTACGAACTTTTTTACTTTTGAGGCAAAGAATACATTTGGGTTTTCAGAGTAGAGTTGAAAGGTTTCCCCTATGTAAGGCCATCCTAAGGTACCGGGTGGAAGTGGCAATTTCGGGTGACTCGAAGTGAAGAACTTGATGAGGGAATGAAGGAGAAAGATGAAGAAAATGGAAGAAAATAAGTAAAACATGGAGGTGATGAATTCCATATAGTTTTTTTGCGGTGGGGTAGTATTTGTGTGAGGAGGAGTAGAGTTATGGTAGATAGGATGATGAAAGGAAGTGTGAGCAAAGAAGTGAAGGAACAAAGGGATATATATAGGCTTTATTTTGGCCCCTGCCCATGGGAAGAGAGGTAGAAAGAGGGAATGGCGAAAGAGCCTCTCAATTACAGCTTGAATCCTCAATACACGGAATCTTCCTCCAGCTCATTCTTTTTTTCCTTTATCTTTTTTTTTTCCCCTCTTCTCTTTTGGGTCTTACTTATTCTTGGAGAGAGAAAGAGAGAGCACGTGTCACAAGAGTTGGAAAAAGATCGTGTGAGGAGTATACAGAGTAGATTGACCGTGTGAGTCAGTGAGTGAGTAATGAGTCTACGTAATTTTTATAAAAAAATTTACAACTGTTATCGAAAAGTTATTATTAGTAAGTTAAAAGGTAAAAAAAAAAAAAAAGACAATAAATCCAAACAATAGCAATTAAAAGCTTACTAATTCGACTACTAAGTATTATATTGTGTTTATAGCATTACTCGTAATTAAGAGTAAGATGAGTGGCGCTAGTGACGAAGAAAGGGGTGCGTTTTTGGCATCACAAAGAACCAGAACCGAAAAAAGAAAGTGGCCTTTGAGTAAGACAAAAGGGGATCGAGGTTAAAGTCAAGAACCTTTTAATAAAGCTCTGTCCGTACTTTCTGCTTGGAGTCGGCTAGAAAACCATTACCCTTCATTTCTTAACACTTCTATTTAGTAATTCCCTTTACTCAGCACTCTCACTCCAACTTTCTGCCAAACCCACAGAATTACTCTGTCCGTACCATTTTATTTATCCTCTGTTTCATTTTGAGATGTCCCAAAATATTGTCCTATTTTTAAAAATAAAAGTCATTAATTTACTAATATTCCTATTATACCCCTATTAATTTATTAATTCAATTTTTTGATAAATTTATTTAAGGGTAGTTTTGTAAACTTATACATTTTTAAAAGGTAGACAAGATAATAAATGATGTTCCTTTAAAAAATTTGACTTTTCAAACAGGACAAACAAAGTGAGACGGAAGGAGTATTTGTTACTATTAACTTTTAGTTGCCATCTCAGATGATGCTCAATAATGAAAATATCATCTTACACTCTTTTGTATTTAGTATTTTATATTAATACAGATATGGATGACCCAAATTCTATCCAATATTTTACCTATGTTTTCAAATTTTGTCTTATAATCTTTAAATAAAATAAATTAGACTTTTCCAGTTTTTTGAAGCCTGAAGCTCGAATTCTTTCTTCTTCTCTAAACTTTTAACACTTTGTGTATAAGAATGTATCAATTCAACTACAAAACTCTTTGCTATTTAATCTATTTTTCACATTCAAATCATGTGGTAGCTGTTAGAAGATAAGAGTTGGAACTCTTTATTCAATGAGGTTGCCACCCACCTTGAAATAATTCATTCATTATTCAAAATGTGGGAATTTTTTTACTCCAAATGGCATTATTTCATAACATGTGTTTTCCTATTTTTGAATGATGTCAAAAATTTCAATGGAGCTGCTGAGGCCGCATTTATGATCTCAAACTATTTGCCATTTAAATAAATAAAAAAAGTTGTCCCCTACCACCAAAAAGAAATGGTTTTCAAATTTCTTTATTTGGAATGATTTTCCCATTTTTATAAATAGTTTTAGTGGGGCTTCTAAAAATAAAAATAAAAAGTTGAACAAAGTTTCTTTCAAACTAGTTTAGAGAGAAATCCTACAAACTCATCATATATCTTTATATTGAGTGTGAATTTTGAAAATCTAACTGTTAGATTGCATGTCCTTATTACATTCTTAATACTTACAAAATTTCAAGAAGATCAAAGATCAATTGCTATATCATCAAATAAATGTTATAATTTCAAGTTTTTGTAATCTAAAGTTGTATATAAAAAATAAGTTATTTGATCAAATAGTAAATAACATCCAATTTGAACAAAATTTGATACGTATGTTAAGAACATAAGGAACATAAAATTCAATAATTAGATTTTCAAAATTCACACACAAATATATATATATATATATATATGTGTGTGTGTGTGTGTGTGAAGTTTAAAGAGTTTCTCTCTAAACTAGTTTTAGTGGGGTATATGGGAAAAAGAAATGTTTGTGCTTCATTTGGGAGTATTTCACCTTTTAAAGAATATGCGGTTCGCATTGTAACTCATTTTTGCCGAAAGTGAGTCAAAAAAAATTTCCTTAAATAGTTGTTGTTTTCACTTTTGGATTTTCATCAATTTCATTTCATTGTCAATCAACTAAAGGTATTTTTACATGGATTCTTATTTTCTCAAAAATGATGAAAATTTTGAAAAAGTATTTTTATTTTTAATGACCAAATGTGGATAGTCTTCGCTCTTTCACTCTTTTGCTTCTGCAATTGTCATTTAGGAAAGATAAAAAAGGAAAGGTGGAATAACCATTTCTTTGATACAATTCCAATATGCCTTGAGTTTTATCTTCTTCTTATCTCACATCTTATTAGTTGCCACTCATCCAGACAACATTTTGGTGTTAGTTACACCCATTTTTAGTGTGTGTCGCGAGAAAAAAGAAACACGATATGTCCTCTTGATCATTGCATGATTACTTGATTATACAATGTGGCTTTGTAATTATAACAATTTTCTTTTGTTCTTTTTTCTTTATTACTCCAGGTTGATTAGTGTTTTGTTGATTACACCAAGATTTCAAATGATCAACTCTATTCATTCTTGAGGAAAAAAAAATCTTTAACGTTTAATAAATTATTTTCAATAGTAGTTTAAAATTCTAAATTTATAAAGTCTGAACAGTAATTGTAGTGTTGTTTTTTTCATAAAAACTCTAAATTTCAATTTTTTTTAGATAATAATAACTTTTAAGAGGTTTAAAATTTATTTCCAATGAGGCTATTAAACACCTCTCCTTCTTCTTTTTGGTCCCCCATAAAGAGCCTATGTTTACACATAGTGATAATTAAATAATTTTAACAGTCTTGTAACTCAACTTACATTTAGCATTTTCAATGGAAACATCTAGAATTTAAATATCTCATCCCCTAAATATGAAATTCTAAAAAAAAAAATAAATATTGGGATTAATTATCATGCTAACTCCGTAACCATATGCTTGTAAAGTGTGCATGTAAAAGATATTGGCCGGTGAAGGTTTCTTAAGAGTCAAATTTATCTGTTCTTTCCATTACCAAAAAACAAAAAAGGAGAGAGAGAGAGAGAGAGAGAGAGAGAGTGAATATATTATTGATATTGCAAAATTTCTTCTTTCAACATATAAATATAACATTTTGGGTGCATGTTCACGTGCATAATGATACAACATAACACTACCTTGGTCAATTTGGTAAGGAGCTTGAACATGATGCTAATTACAGATTGAATGTTGTTATCACCAATCAACTAAACTAAACTAAACTAAACTAATAGTTGACTTTTGGAGGGGGCCAATATTTCCATCACCTCTAAGCTCATAACGTTTAAAACCTTATTTTACTATATTGGCTTCTTATTTTTTGCCTAGTGTTCTTTTCTATCGAATGGGGCAGATTCTGAAAATGACATTGCTTGCATTAAAAAAAAAAAAAAAAATGCCAACTTGCTCTTTGATACAAAACGGGATTCAACTCAAACTCTACAAAATCATGATTATAATAACTACAAAGACATATATAATAAGGTTATATTGAAACGAAATTGAGTAGAATAGATGCCCAAGTTCTTGGAGCAGTGACAAAGGCATCTATCAATTATGAAACAGGGTTTTGAACTTCATTTCTCTCTTCTTCTTTTTTCCAAATGAATCTAGTTTACTTATATTATTATATTTGTATCTTGCCACCCCCAACCCCACCCCAAACCCCTTTTTTTTGTCAAAAAAAAAAAGCAAAATATAATTAGTTTGATTCAAGTAAACTGGTGTGTCCATTGAACCTTTGTTAAGTTAAATTGCGGTAAGTGTTGGATGAACTATGCATAGATGCTTTAGTATTAAGAAATAGAGTGTATATTAATTTTTTTTTTTACTTTTCTTTCTACAGGAAGATTAATTAACGGTCAAAGAATAAAGATGCCACTTATACTTACTATGTGCTCTGTTTGTTTGCTTTTTTTTTTTTTTAATTCATTTATCGCTTATACATTGTCAAGTCATGTTCCTGCTAATTTGCAAACTGTATACAGAAAATATGCTTAGAGGTGTTTGCGGGGTTCAGGTTAGTTTAGAATTTGGTTAAATTTGGTTTAAGGTTTACTAACTCGAAGCCAATTCACTAGATATTTGTGTTTAAAATTATTAAGGTTAAGTTTGGCCTAAGCGGTCCAGCCTGAGACCACGTCCACTTGGTGACCCTACTTCATCCTAGTGACCTACATACTTTGTGCATTGGTCAATATCCAAGCAAGGTTCTCTCAACCGTGAAACACATGATGCAGGGGGCCAAACTCTGGTCGAGAATGCCGAGAGCTTGGTAACCAAGCACCTCCTAACCTTAAAAAAATGCCTAAGAAATGTCACTCACCAGTCACCCCATCATGTCAGTATGAATTACTCTCACCAATCCTCCATTCTCTCTAGAAATTATTCACCCCTACGAGAGGAGTCCTCTCTCCCTCTTTTGCATTAAATGCAACAATCAAAATATGTAGTTACTCTATTGTATTGGGGGAGCACCTTAGATACACATTCCCTTAGCAAAACTGTAGAGATGGTGTATTGCCACTCACAAAAACTTCATAAACGCTCTATCAACCCACAAACAAAGGTATAACTATGCATAAAAGATGAGGTTTTGGATCAAATAATAAATAACATTTGATTAATACAAAATTTTTCATGATTGTTAAGAACATAGAAAATATGTAATCCAATTGTAGAATTTTCAAAATATTAATCCAATAAAAATTTATTAGGTGATGTAACATTGGTTAAGGTTACACTAAGTACAAGTTGAACCCAACCATATGCATGTGTGCGTGTTTCCAAATCCTTATCTGACTATTGGAAGTGGGTTATAGGGTGGCACTGTGGCAATAAGTTTGGGTTAGATTTAGGGTTTAAAGATGTGTTGGCAAATCCTAGTGTCAAAACATATCAAAATTGGATTATATCAATAAAATTGCGTTAGCATCGAGTTTGGATTAGAAGTTTCTTAAAGATGAAATAGTTAAGATCTTATTAAAATGAGAGTTTTTTTTTTTTTTTTTTTTTTTTTTTTTTTTTTTTAATTCTTGTATAAATCAAATAGGAGTCTAAATATTTTTCAAAAACTTTAGAGATAATTTTTATTTTTATTTTTATTTTTTTTCCGCTGTTAAGAAAGTAAGTTATTAATAATAAGGAAAAAAATGATACCAATAATTGACGCGCCTAATAATCCCTAAAAGTATATCCATTCAACGCTTATCTTGGCACAGTGCATGGTGTTTAGACTTTTAATGAGCATTTGAGCAAAACAAGACTTTCTTTTGCTAGACCAAGACAAGGCAGACTTTATTACATGTATGTGACAATGTAAGTATGCTTTCCATGAAAGAAGTAGATACTAGATAAGGCCCTATATCTCACCAACATGTCTGAAACCAATACACAATATAAAATAATGTGTCCTGAAAAATAAGGAAAGGAAGAAGAATTCAAGATGATATTGTCAAACTAATGCAGCTTTATGTATTTATGGAGGAAACAAACAGACAACGGTCACCTTCTACTGTATTAGGCCCACAGCATAGACACACAGAGAGCCACAGCCGACAAAGAGAGTAAAAAGAGATGGGCTTGAAAGTTGGAGAAATTAAGACGGTGATGAATTCTAGCATGCAATATGTCATACTTGTGTAAGTACACGTTGCCAAAGCAAGATATGGTGACGACTATATGTATAGTATAGTATTTGCCTGTATGAGTGAAATTCATACATTTGTACGTATATGTAGCTTCTTGCTTGTCTTACCAACTCCAATTTCCAGCGCGTGATGTATATGCCCTTGCTAGCTAAAGTTTTAGGCTTGGAATGTATCAAACATTTTACCTAAATAATATATGGAGAAAATGGGCATTTGTACCTAATTTATAAACTATGCAACAAAATACTTATGTTTTGAAATTATTTAGCAAAATGCTCTTGTTTTTTAATCTCGATTTTATCAATGGTGCCTAGTCGATTGGTGTGGTGTGTAAGGGAATAACTTGAGGATAGTGGCTTGGGGGGATTATGGAAGCAATGGATGTGTGCCCTGGCAAGCAATCCACACCTTGATAGGCACCCTAGGCACCAAATGATCCAATGAAAGGATGATAATTGTACCGTATGACACCAATCTCTTCAGATCTAATGATTACATCAATCAGAAGATCCTTAAGAAAGAGGGCCTATGTTCCTTACAACTTTGACCTATAAATAGAAATAATTCCTTATTAAGAAAGGGCTTCAAAATGAAAACGGGAGAAACTACAAGAATCTCTAAGTTGAACAGGCTAAAGTGAAGAAGGGATACTAATGATGGAAGTCCTTATTTCGATTTTCGAATGAGGCATTTCCATTCAGATAGACTCCTATGGGAGTTTTGCACTGGATCTCCAAGCCTAACCTAGTGCTTGGAGCTCTGACCCTGTCTTTTATTCACCTATGTTTGGCCTTATTTGCCTTGTTTCGCTTCTCCACGCCATATTAATAGAATTCTCTGATCATATAGAGTTCGGCATTTCTGTTTCTTAGAATCATGCAGGGCATTGAGGATATGAGCCAGAGCCTCATTTGCAAGGAAGGAACCTGTAACTAAGCCCCTTTAGCTTAGTCCCTTAAAATAGGTTGATTTTTCCTTTCTATAAAAGACTTGATGTAGCGCTTGACAACTTTTTTTTTTTTTTTTTTTTTTTGAGGAAATAAATCTCTACCGCCTTTACTTTTCTTCCACCCGCAACAATTTTCTTTTCCCCAGTGCCATTGTTGAATTTTTTGGCCATTAGATAGTCATCAAGAAACATCTAACACATGCAATAATTAAAAAAAAATTATATCATTATGGTAATTAGTTATTAAACTGTTAATGTGGCATTAAACACCTAGATTGTCATGTCAATTTGTGAATCTTTTATTATAAAATTAATAGTAATTTTAGCATTTTCTTTATTACAAACCAATACAAATTTTTTCTTGTGCACCTAATTCAACTGGATTTTGGTTAATCATTTCAATTTAATTGAAGATTATACAAAAAAGTGATTTTTCTCAAAGAAATAGGTTAAAAGATTTTTTATTATTATTATGAACAATAGTCAAACTCCTCTCTGTGAGTGGCATTCATCCCAAGCCTTTTAATTATGCAACAACTAAAAAGTTCTTTAGTTAACTAATGCACAAAAATTTTATGAGAGTTAGTGTGTGTATATACACAAACATAACCTCAGGGCTTGATCTAGTTATTTCCAAGATCTAATGAGATTTATGAAGTTTTGAGTTCAAAACTCCTAATTTAATCTTGGAATCACCTCAATAAATTCCTCTATGTAATTTTTTATATTTTTTTGAGAAGAAGATTCCTCAACGTAATTAGTATTTGGTATATGTAAAAATGAGGGAATGGTCAATTGTACGAAAAATTCTGGATACTCACGTAAGCCAAAAAAATACACACTAGTGTTTTTGTTATTGGTTCACTTTCACTTGTTTAATCTTTAAACTCAATTGATTGCCTAGCATCTTTACAAGTAAAAATATCTTAGAAATTAACACTTACATATAGCCTCAACCTAATGCAACTCACCTAACCCATTATTCTGTTTTTTTCGTTTTTTTATTTTTTATGTAGTTTGAAATTTTCTTTTTTATATTTTACTGTGAGATATGAACTTTTTTTATTATAATTTATTGAAAAACTGTCAAATTCAGCCATGGCGCCTGGCCTCTTTGTAATGGCTGGGTGGTGAGCATCCTGATGACACTATCCATTTAGGATGTTCCACATGCACAAAAGTTTAAGTTTCATGAAGTCACTCGATTTATTTAGGTTAAAAAGACTATAATCATAGAGGTTATAATTAACTTATAAAGGAAAAGATAACTCCATTTAATAAATGTAGTTCGAGATTATCAGTGAGAAGATAATACAGCAACCAAATGTCGACGCATTTTATATAGAAGAAGGCAGACGTATTTCATTAATTATCTTTGTATTATGTTGAATGTCATACATAAGACTGGTTTGAGGCTTTTAAATTAATGTATCTCTCTCTCTCTCTAATCTCCATTCTTGTTATGGCTAGATTTTTGCCGTTTTCAAGTTAATTATCACTTTTTTTAATGATGACAATGGGGTAATGTGGGACCAAATGATGGGGTCTTCATTACCACCTTGCATAGTTTTGTCTTGCCTTCTTCTCACTTATCCTCTGTGATAGGATAAGTGAGAAGGTAGACGTATTTTATTAATTATCTTTGTATTATATTGAATGTCATTCACAAGACTGGTTTGAGGCTTTTAAATTAATGTCTCTCTCCAGTCTCCATACTTGTTATGGCTAGATTTTTGTTGTTTTCAAGTTAATTATCACTTTTTTTTTTTTTTTTAATTATGACAATGGGGCAATGTGGGACTAAATGATGGAGTCTTCATTCCCACCCTACATAGTTTTATCTTGCTTTCATCTCACTTATCTTCCGTGATAGGGCAAACTATCTTGCACCATCCCTACCCCCTTAAAACTCTACTTTGTGTTAATTCGATCTGCCACACAAGTCACACCTATTACTTTTTTTTTTAATCTTTATAAAACATGTTTCATTAATAAAAATATACAATTATAAACAAATTTATCACATCAAATCAAACTAAATTTTATTAAGGGCTTAATAATATTATTTTTAACAAGACAATATCACAACAAAAACAAAAGTCTTAATATTCTTGCATTTAAATACTTAGCAATACAAATCAAGTCTTTAACACTAAGTGTCTAATTAATGGGTGGGTGCCCTAAAAGAACTTGTTAATAAACCATTTTAGGAAATTTGATATCACTTTTTTTAGAAATATAAAAAAACGTTTAAAAAAACAATTTTTTTTCCTTTCGCATACGCTAATAGTCTTATACATAACAATATACGTGGGACGAGGCTAAAAATCCTAATCCATCCCCGTCCCACCACTTCTGCGGGGTGGGGAAAACCCTCACAGCGCGGGAGGAACAGGTTAAGGTAGGGTAGAGCAAAATTGTTATCCCTACTTTTTTTTCTTTTTTCTTTTTTCTCCTTACCAATGATCCTTCGGTAGAGTGTGGAATTTTCTATCATTCTGCACTTTAAATCACTCCTTCAAATGCATAAAAAAGTGTACAAAAAGTGATTAGAAAATTCTAAAGCTACTATCAGTTTATTAGAAAATATTTAAAAACTCACGTATCAATGAATGTGAGTGACATCCATAATTTCACTCAAAAAGGGTTTTCTAAAAAAATACTTTTTTTTATTTGAAAAAAAAAATACTTTTCCCCCATTTTCAAAAATTTTTATTAGAAGCAAATAAGAAATGATAAAAAGGAAGAAAGTACATCTTAACTAGCTAAATTAGGAGTAGCATGAGGCCCACACCCCCCCCCCCCCCCCCCACCATTTTTTACTTGTAAAATGGTATAGAGCAATTTACTTTGAAAATCATATAGTTTTTATTATTAAATTAATGATTGTCCTAAAAATTTAAGCTTTTGGGATATGGTAAATTAATCATTAATTTAACCCTTTAATTCTAATACTCTCCCTCACGTATGGGCCGAAACTACCTTTGAATAGGTGTGGCCCAACACGTGAGAATTTAAATGGGACGTAGAGTGGAGGAAACAATGATCAAAATCAAGATCTCATGCTCTAATACTATTTTAAATTATCGATTTTCCGGATATGATAAATTTAATTAATCATTTAACCACACTGTTGGGAAATTTAGATCTCAATTGATAGAATTAACAAGTTTTAAACTCAAGTTATTAATTAGATTTATTATGAATAAACCTTGTTAAAACAAATAAACATCAATATCATGCACATCAAAATAGTAAATAAGACAAGATATGATGATCAGGAAAACCAATAAAAGAAACTAGTTTCACAGTAAAAAACCTAGGGAGAAACCTTTTCGAAAAGAAATTCACAATAGTAAAGAGAAGTTTCAAATCTAGTACAAAACATTTGTCCCTAGACTCTACAATCCCCGTAGATGAACTTACAGCAGAAACCTTCTACCGCTTCAGAACCTTTGAACTCTTCAATATATGAGCTACCCTTTTGCACGAATCCCAGTACGTGACTAACCCTAGCAACTTGAAGATGTTGTTAGCTACAAAGTTTTCCACTTCATCAACAATGAAGATCAAGAAGTACTTGGTTACAAAAACTTAAGGCGCAAAAGACGCAGTAACTTCTTACAGAGAGAATAAAGCACTATGTTACTTTTTGCATGTGTTCTCCATGTATAACGGCCTTTAAAATAAGTCTTATATATGTCTAGGGTTGTGAAAAAAGAAACCCTACACATACGTCAGCATGAACCGAAAATCAGATCTGGAAATTTTGATTTCGTAGATCTTGACAAATTCAACTTCTGTCGAGCTTCGTTATTAAGTCTTGATAGATACTGTTTCTGTCGAGGTATCTGTCGAGATTTAATGAACAATTTTTCTTCACTTGTTTCTTGGTCCAATCTTCATGGCTTTAATACTTGACTTGAACAACATGTTTCTTGAAATACTAAACCCATTCTAGATCTACACAATTACAAGGAAAGTGCATTTTGTCAAAAGATTAGCCAATTACATAAAATATGTCCCTAACCCACACAATTCTAACACTGATCAAATTTGTAGGAAAAGGTATGACTAAATGCAAATTCTTAGATAAAACCTTGATATTTTATTAAAGAATTTCCAATTTTTAGTTCGGAAATTGATCCTTTGAATATAAATATTTTTCTTATTTATAATTTTTTTTCCTGTAAAAGCCATAGTAGTAAACACATGTTAATGTAATATTTAGCTTGAAAAACCATCTAGGTGTCATCATCATTTAATAAACAAACATTGACTAACACTATATGTTTGTAATAAGCCAAGTTATTACTTAGTCCAAATTTCAGATCTAGGTTATCACAATCAAAACAATCATACCATGTATAGCAGCGGAAATATAAATAACACAAAGATATGATGACCCAGGAAAACTAAATCGGTAAAAAACCTGAGAAGGATTTAACCTAGCTATCCTTAAGGTAAACTTTAATCCACTATAGAAAGAATTGAAGTTTTACAATAGAATTTAGACCACTAACATTCTATTGCTACCCACTAGTAGAAACTTACTAACACGACCACGTGCAAGCTCCGAGACCACGAACTCTTTCTTTCTTGGATTTTCTAGCAAGTACAAGCACTCCCGCTTGTGTATCTTTAAGCTCTTATGGCAGCAACTGAATGATCATCAAGTTCTTGAACGAATCTTCTTCTTGATAATTCTAAGCTTGTGTAAAGGAAAGTTACTCACAGATCTCACAAAAGATTTACACAAATCATAATATGAGCAACATCTAAAACGTGGCTAGAGTTTGCCTTATATACCTAGGTCAAAACATAAAACCCTAAACGTTTTAAATGAGATAGGGCTGAGTTGGAATTCTGCTGAAAAACGCATTCTGCTCGATTTTCGATTGATCGAGCCAAAGCTTCGATTGATCGAGCCAAGCCGAAATGCATAGTAACTTCTGCATCAGCTTGATTTCAATTTTACATAAAAGACACAACTTTAAGCAAGCCTAAACAAGACTAAACAACCTGTTTTGATCATGGTTTGCCAACATAACACATTAAAGTTCTAAATACATAAATTCATACATCTTTAGAACCTAACACTATATATATTTTA
Source organism: Quercus ilex subsp. ballota (assembly GCA_032727855.1). Taxonomy (NCBI): domain Eukaryota; kingdom Viridiplantae; phylum Streptophyta; class Magnoliopsida; order Fagales; family Fagaceae; genus Quercus; species Quercus ilex. Next base: position 3,408,461 of record CM064919.1, read on the forward strand.
TTATATATTTAATATTATTGATGATTTGGAAAAATCTAACCTACTCATTTCAAAATAAATTGAGTGAATTTTAAGAATTAAAGAATTGAATTATAGTAATAACTCTAGAAAATTGTAATAAACTATTGGCAACATTTTTTTTTTCTAGAAGCCTTTATACCTTTGACAACCATGGGATTCTTTTTTAAAAGGTTGGTGTTAGCGCAATTGTTGATAAATATAGTTAGACTAAAAGTTTTAAGGTAGGCAGTAGGCACACATCTAAGCTTAAGATAAACTAAAAGAAAAAAATATAGATTCAAAAAGAATCTAAAACACATCATAGGCAGCTTTTTTTGGGGTTAAAAATTTGAGATTATCCACATATAAGATTTATTTATTTTTCCAATTACATAATCAATTATGTATGCTTTTGTTGGGCTAATGCATTTGTCCAATAACATAGTACCACGCGCTTATATGAGACAAAATTTTCAGTCTTTTGCTTTCATTGGGTTTAATACTTTTATCTAAAATATTGATAGCTATACTTTATCTAAAATATTATTTAGTTTGAAAGTTCAACTTCACTTAGTCATTCCCACAGCCATCCAACCAACTTTGTAGGGAATTCCAAAAATTTCTTCTCTATTAAGATGTATATGATTTGGCTTAACAACTTATATATGTCAATCAATTGTCTTTTTTGTTAAATTTCATACTAAAAATTGTTTTGGTTTGGTTAAATGAATGAAATATTTCGGTACTAATTGATATTAGTGTACCATTTCGAATTATTACTACTTTAAATATATATGTATATAGAGTATGAATTTATTAATATTTATATTTATCAATATAACATCCACATATTTTATAAACCCAAATATTAGTTTAAGCACATTAACCAATATATTTGCTTAAATAAAATGTTTTTTTATATAAAAAAAATTAGTATATTTTTTTTCATTGTTTTTTTATATAAAAAAAATTAGTATATTTTTTTTCATTGTATCAACCCTAACGGTAATATTAGTCGAAACAATAGTAATATTATGCCCAGTACAATTGATATAGGCTAATACAACCTGTAGGGACACGATTTGCAGCCCAAACCCAAGATGTATGGGATCTTGGGCTAGTGAGCCCAATATAATAAATTTGTAAATAGTGAGTCAAAGAACTAGGCCCTAATGGATTTGACAACGACTAGTATGGATTTGAAAGATAATCAAGCATGAACAAGGCACCTAGGGCTGAATGAATTTACTGTCCGATGAGGCAAAATTTAGTATAAACCAATAGAACTGATTACAAATGCAGCTTTGCTTGCTATAGTATTCTTTCTCTATTTTTTTCGATCTCCCCCCTTTTTCTTCAGGAGTTTCTCACATTATATATTTCCTCCCCAATGATCTTGGCCCTCCATTTGTCAATCGTCTAAGCCACTACTCAAGTGCCCGTCCCATCAGACAACCCTTCTGGCTCTCTGTGAGTTGCAGTAGCCAAGGAAGCACTATTCAGGGGTCTTTTCCACATAAATGTGACCAGAAAAATAGCTACAGTGCATTTAATGCGAATGTAGCAACTTTTCCTTTGATATTTTTGAGTTCCCTTCTTTCTCGTGTGTTTATGAGGCACGCTTCTAACATTGGAGCTTCTATGGAGGTCATTTTCGTCATTGGAATACGTATCTGAAATACATTTGTCATGGCTGAGGAGGAATTCCTCCTCAGACCTCCTTCTACTCCCTTCTTACTCATGAGACCCTGAACTGGAATCCCTCATTGCTATTTGTCCTTCCTCAAACATGTCAACGTCGTCGGATAAGGCCCAAGACTCAATATACAATTTTGGGCCCTTATCTCTACACAACCCAAATTTTTTTTTTTTTTTGGGTACATTATAGAAGAGTATTGGTACGGCTGATATTGATATGGTATTAACTTCCCTGATCTTAACTACTCAGAATTGTTGTTTAAAGCGAATCTTAAATAAGGTGTACATATAGGAAGTAAAATTGAGTTAGGAGAATCACTAGTTCATTTATGATATTAACATGTGCTAAACCTAACATGTATGATAAACTAAGAATTTCTATGGCTCTAACTTCCCCACAAGTACTTAAACTATTGGGGAAGATTACTAGATGTAGACGCATTTTGTCTAGATGTACAGAAAGAACCTATAAATTTGTAGTTATACTGAAGATTAAAAGAACAACCCATTCAACAGCAAGACACATACACGTACGATAGTTCTCCAGGCTCCACTCCAGCCATACTTTTTCATAGAGAATATATATAAAAATAGAAAGACAGAAGAAAAGTAAGATTTGGGAAATGCCGCACATACAGTTGGGCATCCCCATGCCATTATTATTGCATATATAATTATCTCAATAATTTATATTCTTTTATTTTTTTATGTGTGCATGTTCAAAATAGATAAAGAAATAGAAATTGTATATTATACTATTATGGGTAGTAAAAAGAAAACAAGAATACTCATAGAGATGGTATAAATTATATGTGTTCTTGTAGGAGCTTTCACATCAAGGTTTTCAAAAAATATAGTATTTAGCAACTCAAAAACTTATTTTTATCAATTTTAATAACTCACCTTACAATTCATCCCACATTAAAGTTTATATTTTTTTACCATTTCATTTATAATAATATAAACAACTCATTAAAATAATAAAAACCAATCACCACAAAATCATTAAAAAATAATAGCAAGTTTACTGTAGCAAGATACTAAATTTTTTAAAATATAATATCTTTAATGAAGCATAATTTGTATAATTTAAGATACTTTAAAAATAGCTTTTGAGTGGATTTGACACTATTATTTTGAATACTCTAATACTTATAAAAATATGCTTAATTAATTTGCTACTTTTTGTTGTTATTGTTGTTGTGTGGACCTTTTCAAGGTAGTCAATGCCTTTAACTTTGAGATTGTAATTCTTCTTCTGATCACGAGAGAGCTTGAGCTTCTGGATGGGGTCCACGTGCCACACAAGAGTTCGCTGGCCTTGATTAATTTGATGTCCACTTCAGGGTGGGACCCAAAATTCATTTTGTTAACCCATCACTCACTTGACTAGTTGACTTTCATAGTTTTCATTCATTCAGCTTTCTTTGTCCACTGCCTTTGCCGTACATTTTATTCATTTGAATTTTGGGATTAGGATCCGGTGCACCTTGCAATTCACCCATCTCATCTCATTAATTTTTTTTCACTTTTCACATTTTTTTTATTTTAATTTTTTACATCTCTTAACTTTTTTAAATCAATGGTTAAAATTGAAAGTTATTTTTTGCAACTATCAATCTCAACTATTCATAAAAAATGGCTTAAAACTTCTTGTTAGCCTTAAGAACCTAATTAAATAGTGCTGGAAGGTTGATTCATTTCGATGAATTAAAAAAAAAAAAAAAACTTGTACATTTTATTTTAATTTTTTTGATTAGGAAGGAGGCGGCAAGGGATACATCTTTAAGGTTTCTAATTTTTTTTTTTTTTTGGGTTAAGATGTAAAACTCATCTTTTATGTTTCACCAAACTTCATTTCGATCCTTTAACTTTTAAGTTTATTCAATTAAGGTTTTCCATCAACTTTTATTATATGTTATGGTTAATTATCCAATTTTTTTAATTTTTACTTCAAAATTTTTAAACTAAAAAAAAATCAATTATTGATTGAAAAATATTTACCAAATTTTTAAAAAATAACAGAAGTTGTTGGAAATGCCTTAATTAAATAAATCTAAAACTTAAAGGATCGAAATGAACGAAAATAAAATTAGAAGGCTAAAATGAATTTAAAAAAAAGTTAGAAAATGGTTTTTTTTTTTACAAAAGAAGAGAGATATAATATGGTATAGACATGAGGTCATTCATAATAAGGGCCTTATTCATAACAATTTGCAAAGTTGGGATGGGGACCGGCCCAAACCGAATACAAAAGCCCCAACTTGCCAACCTTAATTGGGGTAATGATGTTTTATTTGAATGAAAAAAAAATATATAGTACATTCAATTTTATCAGGCTCTAATAGGACTGTATACAAGTCAGACTAGCAAGTCAAGACTAAAATATTCTTGATTAAACCATCATTGGTGGGTTGAAAATTTTCAGTCTTCTATCAACCTACCGACCTTTGAAATGAAAACCAACGAGTTTGTTGAAAATGTAGGCAGTTTTACTTACTTGGTTGTGCAAGTTGGCAAATTTATACAATATATATACATTTACTTAAAAATTAGGTCTTCTCTAATTCGGCCATAAATAAAGCATTTTAGTTGACCTTTTTAATAGGTGCTATCTCCACACACACACACACACAAAAATCTCTCTGTCTTAAAAATTAGGTCTTCTCTAATTCGGCCATAAATAAAGCATTTTAGTTGACCTTTTTAATAGGTGCTATCTCCACACACACACACACACACAAAAAAATCTCTTTGTTCTATCAAATAAAAAGGGAAGAAAATATACCGGGCCTGCTGGCCCAAGTGGTACCTAGTCATCTAAGTGACTTTCAGCTCAGGGGTTCTAGCCCCTGCATAAACACTTACTCAGCAAAAAAAAAAAAAAAAAAAAAAAAAAAAGAGGGAAGAAAATATAACAATTTTCTTTTATCCCTATATAAATATATAACACATATAATAAATATTATACATGCCAGGTGGGGCCAGTTCTCGGCAAGGATTTTTTTTTTTTTTTTTTTTGGACAAAGGAGGAGAGGGCAGGGGATACTAATCACTTTATAAGGTTGCTAAACTCCCCATTTTTCTGGATAATCTTCATATTCATTTAACAAAGAAAAATGCTAAGACCATAACTTTTGTCACAATTTGCTCACATGATAAGTTGTGAATGGTGTAGTAAAAATTGTGGTCTTAACATTACTCACAAAACAAAATAAAAGGGATATAATATTACATAGACATGAGGTCATCTCTAGTAAGTACCGTAGCTGACACTTTCAACTCATTATGGAAAATAGGAAACTTCCTGTTCTCTAAACTACTAGCTAGTCGTTTATACGCTTCTTCGCTTGAACTGTTCTTACCCAATTTCTTCTTAACAACAAGCTACATTTTTAGTTATTGAATAAACAGTATTATGGATGTGTAGATTGGATTTTATTTGGATGCATGATTTCTTGCATGCACTTTCTTTGTATTTAGCTTAATTTCTTAAATGGACAAGGTTTTACACACTAAATTCCTAATTAATTAGTTATGTAAAACGCACTTAACCCGCATATTATATGTGGCCTGCAGATCTTTTGAACTCCTTTAATTTTATATAAATATTTTATCCTTTAGATTATCAAACTATGGTTTATTGAAAACTATCCAATTATGGGTGTGTTTCCAAAGAATTCCTTCCTAAAATGATTTTGTTTTCGTTGGAAAAACTCATAAAGGATGGTTTTGAATCTTTTGATACATTCGAAACATTTTTTTTTCTTCCAAAATCCTAATAAATTACTTTCCTTGAGAAAAGTAATTTCCATGAAAACCCTTTTCTTTGAAAATATCAAAGAATGATTTTCCTTGGAAAATTTTTTTTCTAAAAGCCTTAAGGGCTGTCTTTCTCAAAAGACCCAAAAAAAAAAAAAAAAAGAAGATTTTTCATAAAGAAAGTGTCTTACGTGATTGAAAAGACTTTTTGCTTTAAAACAAAAAACAAAACAAAAAAGTCCAATTAAGGTTTTACTCGAAATATCTTTTTTGAGAGTTTCCTCTAAGGATATATTTTTAAGGTAATTGTCTCTATAGATCAAAGGTTTTACATGAAGTCGTCACTTACATTATTAAATAAGAAAATCTTGCAAATGAAACAACACCTTTTTATTTCATTTTAAATAAAAAATAAAATTTACATTATAATTGAATGCAAAGGGAAGAATATGTAGCTTAATTTTCTAGTGACAATATAGGAAAATTACATAAATTTGATTTCCTAGTTACATTTTAAAATAATAATAATAATAATAATGAAATTTTTTACAAGATAAGACCTAGTCTAGAACCATTAATCTAAGATTGGAAGCTAAGTTATAGAGATAAATAAGGAATTCATGTATAAAATGGAGATTTTGTATATATTATTTCGTTGATAAGAAAGAGTATATCTTTGTTGGATTTTTTGCTTTATGGTATTGTACAAACACATTAAGCTTATAATATATGTGGTTAAAACTATTGTCTCTAGTAAGTGGTTTGACTGATGTCCTCTTAGTTCAAGAGTTTTACATAGAATCGTCACTTATTTTATTGAATAAAAAAAATTAACATTGAAAATGAAACAAAATTATTTGTTTACATTAAAAAAAAAATTATATTATTATTGAATGCCAAAGAAAAAGAATTCATAGCTTCATTCTCTAGTTACAATTTAAGAAAATTACAAAACTTTGATATCTTGGTTACATTCTTAAAATAATTAAATTTATTTGTTCAGGTACCCCACAATTTTTGGTAGTTTATTTGCATAGTATTTAATAAACGATATTTGTAGAGACTGGATTTGAGCACTTCTTCTACTGAATTAATGGACTCACACCCAACTAGCCCAATACAATGAATTTGTAGAAAGTGAATGAAAGAGTTAGGCCTTAGTGCATGGACAACAGTTAATATGGTGTTCGTGACAATCAAACAGAGATGAAATGAGTTTATCATAGAATGTTTGTCCTTGACACAATCTGAGGAGCTCTTCCCTTTTATATGTTGGATAACAATGATTGTAGGAGTTCTTGAGATTGTTATAGTGCCCCTCCTTTCTTGGAGGATCTCTTATATTATATACCCCCTTCTAGTTGATCTTGGCTTTCCATTTGTTGATCATCCAAGCGTATACTTGAGTGCCTGTCCCATCAGTTACATTCTCTGGCATTTTGTGAGTTGCGGTAATCAAGGTAGCATTGTTCAGAGGTCATTTTCTCATTAATGCGGCCAAGACGTTAGTTGTGGGCATTTAATGCGGAGGTGACAGTTTCTCCTTGAAATGCTCCTCCACCATGCTCCCATGGCTGACCTGTTGTACCTGTCATTTTCCTTGGGATGCTCTGGGAGGTTGCCTTTGATGGCATGCCGCTCTTCCCTTCCGTGATCTTGGTTGGCCGAGGACAGGACTGTCCTCGGCGATATTTTAGGGCACCTCAGACTTGTTTCTTTTGTCCTCGGACATTTCTTCGTCCTCGGACATTTCTTCCTCCTCGGCGTGGGCCTTGGGCTTAATACAAAGTGGGTCGCGGTTGCCAAATTCTTTGACCCCACAATAGCCCCTCAAAATCCTGTTGTTCAACTCCTTGGACAGGGAGGAGGATTTTGATGTCCTCGGGCCTCTGATATAACTTCTCAACAACTTTCTAAGGACAAAGTGGCCACAAAGTTGAAGAAATAGGTTGTTTTTATTTGTTCGTATTTCGCTTTGAGTGTTGTTGTTGTTGTTGTTGCTGTTTTTTTTTTTTTTTTTTTTTTTTTAATGTACTTGAACTTTTGTAATGTAACCGACCCTTTTGGTAATGGAATGTGCTCATTTCTTTTAAGGATAATGCCCAGTTATTTATTATGTCTTCATGCTTTTACTAACACTTGAATATCCTTAGTAGTGTGCTCCATCCTTTATTAATCAGACAACTGGGGATGTTAAATTCACCATGTAACTTTTAATTCAAACCTTGAAGTGCCTTAAGTAATGCTCATGGACAGGTAGGGCAAGTGATCCACGGAGTCAGGTTCCATTCTGGACCCTGTTCGCCGCTTAGATAGGTGTTCAAAGTAGCTAGCTTTCCCACGGGTTTGAGCTCGAGGACCATGCAAGACATTGGTTCTGTCTAGTACTTAGATTCTTTTGAAGTAACTAGTTTCCCCACAGGTTTGAGTCCGAAGACCATGCAAGATCTTGGTTCTATCTAGTACTTAGATTATTTTGAAGTAACTAGTTTCCCCACAGGTTTGAGTCCGAGTACCATGCAAGACCTTGGTTATGTCTAGTACTTAGATTCTTTTGAAGTATCTAGTTTCCCCACAGGTTTGAATCCGAGGACCATGCAAGACTTTGGTTCTATTTAATACTTAGATTCTTTCGAAGTAACTAGTTTCCCCACAGGTTTGAGTCTGAGGACCATGCAAGACCCTGATTCTGTCTAGTACTTAGATTCTTTTGAAGTAAATAGTTTCCCCACAGGTTTGAGTCCGAGGACAATGCAAGACCTTGGTTTTGTCTAGTACTTAGATTCTTTTGAAGTAACTAGTTTCCCCACAAGTTTGAGTCCGAGGACCATGTAAGACCTTGATTCTGTCTAGTACTTCATCATTATTGCTTGGAGTGAAGGAACTTGTCCTCAGCATTAGGAACTTTGCCTCTAGAGTGATAACGGCCTCAACCTTGCCTTGCCGAGGAGGGGTTCTTCCTCGGATTGGGCCCTTGGCGCAACGCAAGCATGGACATGGGTTGCCTGGCCTTTCACCCCCACATGTGATAGTAGCCCTATCGTGTCTATTTTTGCCGCTTCTGATTGCGAGGTGTCTTTTAACTGTTCAAGTTGCGTTCCTGACGTTTCAGTACATGAGGCGCGCCCTCATTAATATCTTTATGAAGTGACGCAGATCCAACGGCTAATGATTTCTTTGAAAATTAGGCGGGATTTATTTTGCTTGTAACTCTTTCTTTAAATTTTGTGCGGATTAATTTCCACTAGATTTCGCCTTCTATATAAGGCACCCTGGGGGAATCATTGTTCCTCATTTACAAATCATTGAGTTCTGCAGGAATCTCAAGTTCTCAACCCTTCAGGCATTCCCAAGGATCTTGCCAAGATCGTGATCATGGCCTAGGGAATGAGGTGGTCCCGGATACAGGCAAGGGGAAGGAAACCAAGTCTCCCTCAGAAACCAAGGATGCCGCCAAGATCCAAGATGACGCAATTGAGGCAAAAGAAGCAGAGGCCAAAGATGTTACTACCTTTCATCCGAGCAAGAAGGAGGACCCTCCTTCTTCAGCCAAGAACCAAAGCAGGTGTAGATCACATTAGATTTTTGGTGCGACAAAGTTCGGGTCTCACCTGACAGCATATATTATGTGTGCATAAATGCGAAAGCAACCCAAGGTTGATCAAGCAAATCAGCAAGGACAAGGATAAACGGGTTTCCTGTTTCTCAGCCTTGATAGCTAAACATCTTGCAGTTAGGGAAAATGGGGTCCATCTAGTGTTTCCGCCTCTTCTTCTTTCTCATCATCGGTACCACCCATATTGGCTCGATTGCTGCTGGAACAAGATTGTGAATCTACCATTCCCATGGGCTTTCTCTTTTTATAGTTAGCTTTAAAACAAGCCTGCTTAAGCCGCTTTGTATATGATGTACCTTTCCTTTATTTAATAAAAAAAAAATGCTGCAGTTTTTACTTTATGAATCTTTTCTTTCTCTGTAATGACTATTTCTTGAATGGGTGTGTTGTCATTTTTCCTTCCAATGGGGCTTAGGGTTGATGCTGTTGATGGTAACGAAAAAATTGTCACTCTGACTTTAACAAAAACCGACAGTAGCACTCGGCCATTAACTTTAAATAAGTTAACTATGTAGAAACAACTAGGAAAATAACCATGTACTCTATACCACAGGCTATGTGATCATCAAATAATGTTGCCAGTGCGTGTTGATTTTCCCAAAGCAGGAGGTCCGGGGACTCGACATGGCTAAGGTTCCGCTTAACCACATCAAAAGATTCCAGGATATCAATATATTCCTTCCGGAATAGAAGTTTTTGCGGGGAGATGGTGCCAACCGATTTTCCATCCATGCCTTGATTCTAGACTTCTTTCTCCATTGGGGATTCAGCGAGCTGGGCTACTAGACTCGCGAGAGCCAGCCCCTTGACAAAGATACGGGGTGTATACTTGATGTCAGAAGCCCCTAGGACTGTGCCCCGTTTAGCAATCCTCCCCGCGTAATCAGTACTTCGAAGTGTAGACTTGCGTGGAAGTTGAGTTATGACAACAACTGCGTGTGTGTTCTTGGAAGTAGAGGGGAAGCTTTCGTTTAGCATGCACCACCGCCAAAGTAACCCTTTTATGGGTCTCTTGTTGACGGGAGCTTGTTCCTACCATGACTAACCGTTGCACTCACTAATGCACAAGTTCATTCCTCACAGACGGCGCCAATTGTAGGAACTGGATTTGAGCAGTTCTTCTGTTGGATGAATGGACTCAGACCCAACTAGCCCAATACAATGAATATGTAGAGAGTGGGTGAAAGAACTAGGCCTTAGTGCATGGACAACAATTAATATGGTGTTCGTGACAATCAAATAGAGATAAAATGAGTTTATCATAGAATGTTTTTCCTCGGCACAATCCGAGGAGCTCTTCCCTTTTATATGTTGAATAACAATGATTATAGGAGTTCTTGAGATTGTTACAGTGCCCCCCCTTTCCTAGAGGATCTCTTACATTATATACCCCCTTTCAGTTGATCTTGGCCTTCCACTTGTTGATCATTCAAGCCTATACTTGAGTGCCTGTCCCATCAGTTATCCTCGCTGGCATTTTGTGAGTTGCGGCAACTGAGGTAACATTGTTCAGATGTCATTTCCTCATTAATGTGGTCAGGACGTTAGTTGTGGGCATTTAATACGGAGGTGACAGTTTCTCCTTGAAATGCTCCTCCACCGTGCTCCCATGGCTGATCCATTGTACCTATCCTTTTCCTTGGGATGCTCTGGGAGGTTGCCTTTGATGGCATGCCGCTCTTCCCTTCCGTGATCTTGGTTGGCCAAGGACAGGATTGTCCTCGGCGATATTTTAGGGCATCTCGGACTTGTTTCTTTTATTCTCGGACATTTCTTCCTCCTCGGCGTGGGCCTTGGGCTTAATACAAAGTGGGCCGCGGTTGCCAAATTCTTTGACCCCACAATATCATTTTTGGTAACTTTTATATTGAATGTGTAACAAAAAATTAAAAACTAGCTTATTTACAAATAATATAACTTTTAGATTTTTCACAAATAAGCTACAAGTTAGATTATTAGATTATTTGCAAATGAGACAAAAAAAAAAAAAAAAAAAGCAAAATGATTTTTGACTTTTCCCGAACACTCTTTAGGACCAGTGATCTAAGATTAGGGACTAAGTTACAAAGATAGATAAGGAATTCATTTATATATTACAGTGTATGTGGGGCTATTGTATCTGGAAACACACACTGTGAATACAATGTATGTCTGTTTGAAAATTACTTATTTTCAATAACTTATTTGCATAATGTTTATTAACAGTAATTTTTATATTAAATGTTTAAAAAAATTAAAAGCTGATTTATTTATAAAAAAATATTCGATTATTTAAATAAAAAAGAGAAAAACAACTGAGACAAAAAAAAAATAAATAAATAAAAAGCTAAACTTTTTCCAACAATTTCGAAAACACACGACACCGATTGAAAAATATGTATGTATAATATTATTTTGCGGCATGAAACACCTTTAGCAGTGACTCAACCAAGTTATGTATATCCTCTCAACCCTACTATATATTATAGATTTATTTACCAATCATGCATGTGTGATTTTTTCAACACACTAGAACACATGCATGATTTATTTACCAATCATGCATGTGTGATTTTTCATATAAATGTATTGAAATGAATAGTGAAAATCCATATTATTTATTGCAAGTTTATTATTTTAATATGAATTATTGTATTAATTTTTGAAAAACAGAACCAACACATCTGGATTCTTATATCTTATAAGTTCCACTGCCGATATATATCAATTTCTTATTGTACATCAACATTATAAGTAAGAAAACTTTTTATATATATTTGGTTTTAATTGATTGTGGAAAAAATCTACAGATAACAGGACAAAGACCTTCTAAGCAAGATTAATCGAATCTAATGCAACTATGTTCACATTTTTTTATGTTTATTTTTTCTTTTTGAGTTTAGTTTTTGAATAAATTTAAAATTATGTGATGATTAATGGATTGTTAATGCTTGATAAGTGATATATAAATCTAGTGGCTATAGATTTTTTTTACGCTCAAATCTTTCCTCACTAGCACTAAACTTAAGTTATTAATTATTGGTCATAAATTAAGGTACATAGTACCAAAGCAAGAGGACCTCATATAATTTTTTAAAGGTTTAAATATAGAAAAATTGGACAAAGTCTATAATGAATGATTTGAATTGGATTGTTTGTATCTTTTCCCTTTTCAAAGAGTACTTGGTTACAGCTATCACTTGTCTTTAGAGAGTGAGAGAGACATGAAGAAAGGGATGGGAGGGATCTCCCACTTGTACCAGTGTGCCTTCATAAGTGGACATTCACCTCGATGGTGTTAAAAAAAAATGGTGTTGGATTTTGCTCTGTAGGTTTTTCAATTCATACTAATATTATAAAGTTTAAGATAATGATCATAAACAATATATATATATATATATATATTCTCATGACCTTGAATCCACCAAAGACAGAAAAAAGGTCACATCATTTTCATAGAAATTGACATTAGCTTGCCTTTTTTGTCTAACAAAATCAGTTTTCTGGGTTCCTATAGCAGCTGCTGCTATAGGAATGGTCATGTAAACCCCACAAACAGAGTCTATCAAATTGCAGAACTTGTACACTTACCAAACTAACAAAAAAACATACCAACAAAGACACTTGGGGGAAATCAGATCACAATCTTTAGATTGAAAGATGGGCTAACATATCAATTCTATCATCATGATGACCCATTTAGCCAAAAAAGATCTGGTATCAATTCCACCACTTATCGATACAAATAATTTTTGTGTGCATAGATTGACTAGATACAAAGCAAGGACTAGTAAGGAGTCAAGTAGTTTTGACTCTTATTCAAAGCGCCACAGTTGTTTCAAAACGTGTTATTTTCTTCTTCGTATATTTGACGTTTCTTTGTAATTACTATAGTTATACACTTTTTTTTTTTTTTTTGGGTAAGTTATACTTTCTTTACCATAAAATGAAAATGTTAGGCTCCGTTTGTTTTATTGTAAAATATAGGAAAATATTTTTAGCATTTTTCAGTGTTTGATTCATTGTAAAATCTTGGTCAACCTTAAACCATTTTTTATTATAAACTCTCAACTCTAATCTCATTTCCTACAAACTCTCTCTTCATTTCTCATTGAGAACTGTTCTTGAACGCTTAACCTATTATAATATGCTGAGCCCTAGCCGAACCTAGAAGTCCCTTAAACACCTAACCAGGCAACCAACTCCTCAAAAACTGAATTCACACCTCGAGGAACATTGCATTTTCCTTACACTAGCCACTATCAAAGGATGGACCACATTACTCCTAGCTAGTCAATGCTACAATCTAGATAATAATGGGCAAAATAAATGGTACGGTGTGCCACAAGGAAAGCGCTAATTACATAAAGGCGCTTATTTTCCCATAAAGGAGCTTATTTTCTCATAAAGGCTTGTTGAGTTACAATCAAGGTTTGTTATAATCATTTATATATCTAAAAATTCACTTAGTAAACACTCAACGTAAAACTCATCACTATGTGTCTGTACAACACAAACTCATATAGTCCAATCAAATTTATACAACTTGGAACACCGCAACACTCATCAACAGTAATGAAATTTATTGGCACATTAGACTTAATTATTAGTATTGCAATGTACCTACATGGCATTGCTCTACCTCCCAAAGAAAATACTCCGTACATACCAAAAATTTGAAAAAAAAAAAAATGTAGATACACGATGTTCATATTTTGTAAAATAATGTTCTGGAGAGATATTAGAAGAATAAGAGACAATCATTGGCCTACTTTAAACGGCAAATAATTGTATGCCACCGCTTACGTAGGGCCTAAACAAAACCAGGGAGAGTCCCAGTATGTGAAAAACCACTAAGAATGGAAACCAGGGGTCAGTCCCAGTTTGCTGCGTGCAACTTGGAAGAGTTTGTTGATGAATATATCAGATAAGTTTCAACTTTTTGACGCCCAAATAGGGGCATCCTTGCATGTGGGTCCATAATCCCCCTTACTCAAAACTGGTCTCTTTGCTAAATAATAATAATTATGCATACCAGATTTCAACAATTTATTAAGCTATCATTCCTCTCCCTTAGCTAATCTCTCTCTCTCTATCTATAGGCTTCTTCTTGTTTATTATTATATTCTTTGTTCTTGAATGAGACAATGTGGGATGGGATTGGGATATGGAAACAAAATACAAATCAACCTCTCCTACCCCACATGGATACTATTTCTTTGGTGTTTCAGCAACTTTCTGGAGTGGAAACCACTCCTAATTTAATACCACCTTTTGATGGTTTTCGTTTTCTCAAGCCCCAAAGTGCTCCCTGGAAATGTTTTTATTATATATTTACTATATAAGTGGTGATAGTTACACACTGGATGTACGAAAAAAACAACTAAAATACATGATTTTGGTTAAAACGTGATTTCACCTTTTTCAATCACAAATGAAATTGTGTATTTACAAGTTACGTGTAACGGAATGTGTGCAACAATAGTTATAGTTATTATTGTATGTATATAATCACTTTCTGTACAAGTCATTCTCTGACTTTACAGATAAGGCGTGGCTGTTCTTCTCAAAGTGTTCATGGCACACCTAATTAACTATTATTTTAAGAAGACAAGTAGGTCACTGACATAATAATGCATATACATTCACTCATCTGTCATAATCTTAACAATTTATAAACATCCTTTGACCTAATAAATAATAAGTGGTGTGCTAATTCATGCAACTGTAGACACGTGCTTCCATTTGATTTGAAGTACACATGCACGTACGTACTAATATGTACATAGGTAGAATAAATTTTTTAAAGGTCATTGTATAAATTTTTAACGAGAAATAATGAACAATGGATCATACTTTACGAGTGGCATTCAATGAAGCATCCATGCTCTAGGGCACATACTACAGAGATAATTAATTCTATACATATATGAGTCCAAAACGCGACAAAGCCAGTTGTGTTTAGTGCTTCGACAGTCCCTGCTAAAAAGAAATAATTTCTTAATTGATCATGATGCTTTGCCAAAAACAATAATGTATATATTAGATATTTTAGACCAATAATGCGTTTTCAAACAATAATAATTAGGTGTATTAGATATTTTACTATTTTCAAAACAATAGTTAACTAAGGAATGAACGATTTGATTGGCAGCCATGGTTGACCTTTAAACAAAGTCCACTGGTGGCTAGATTTAAGTAGAGTACTAGACCCTAGAATTTAATCTAAACACTAAAATAAAAATAAAGACAAACAAAACCTCTATTTATCTTGATGTAATATGTTTAATAATGAAAAATATTTTCAAGACAATCGGCTGTTTTTCGTGTTTTGTTGCATTTTTTAAAATACTTCAAAAAAATTCAGTTGGTTTCTACAAAAATCACAAAAAATCTTACATATATATATATATATATATTTTATCATTTCAAGTATCCCATTTTTCTTACCAAAGGAAGTCTAATTGAAATTTTTTGTTTCGTAGAATAGCACTCAATGACTTTGGAGAGAGAGAGAGAGTGATACTAAAGTAGTAGGTGAATTAATTTTTAAAAAATAGAGGGAAAATAAAAAAGAAACAAATAGGACATATCTAGACAGAAAATTTTTCTCCGATGACTAGGGCATGTCTTAAAGAGTCTCATCAGATTGGTCACAATTGAGGAACAAGTTTTGTTATAGAGTGGGTGGTTATAGGATGAGTGTGCATCCAGTGGATTGGGGGCAGTTGGGTCGTAATTAAAGGGGACAGTTGTGGGGAAGTTTGTCTCTGGTGGTTGAGGAAACCTCAGTGGAAGGGCATTAGTCAAAAATGTTTTAGTAGACCAGTACAGGGTGAGTATGTGCTGAAATTGTTTTAGAATTACATCAATCGTTTTTAAGTTTTTCTCTGATCAAATGAAATCATTTTCAGTTTGACCAAAATCTTCAAGTGTCCTAAATCTTATCTTGTATAATATATGAAAGCAGAAGCTGAGATAACTTTTTTACGTTTATTCTGAATTACATCAACCTGTTTTAAGTTTTTTTTTTTTTTTTTTTTTTTTTTCAAATCAACTAAAATAATTTTTAATTTGGCCAAAATATTCAAGTGTCTCAAATCTTACCTTGTATAATATATAAAAGCAGAAGCTAGCTGAAAGAAATGTTTTAGGACCTTTATAAATTATATCAACCGCTTTTTAATTTTCTTTTATCTTTGATCAATTGAAAGTTTGAAACCATTTTCAATTTGACCAAAATCTTCAAGTGTTTCAAATCTTATTTTATATATAATATATAAAAGCAAGAGATAAGATTAAGTTCAATCACGAATCCAAATTAGATTTTAATTGTACTCTAAGTTTATGTCAAGTGTCATTCTAATTGTCTTATTATTTGATGTCTAGTGTCTCTATATTTTAAATATATTCCAATTTCATGTCAAGTGTCATTCCAATGATATTAATTATATGTCAATTATGTTTACATGCAAATTCAAGTATCTAAACTTAGAAAAATATAAATAAATAAATAAAAAACTCATTTCAAATTTATTATCCTTCTATGAGTTCTATCTAATATTATAAATATGTACAATATGTTTTTTTTGACGAATATGTAAAATATATTATTCGTGTGTATTACACTGCTACATATAGAGGGTTTATAAGCTAGTAACCAAAATGGGAAAAACATTTTTTTGAAAACTTTATTTATGCCGCTAAGCATTCTCCATATTTTAACTTATCTTCTTCTTCTTCCTCTTATTTATTTATTTTATTTTTTTTGAAACCTATATTCTAACTTATCAATTACTCATTCTTGTATTTTTGCTTATGAATTACATCTATGCTATCCAATCCACGGGGCAGGGTCCAGGAAAGAACATCGGGTGTTTATATATGAACATATACTATTAGAAATTTAGAGCTGAACCTAGGATCAAGTGCAATGGTATTGGATCCCAGTAAGCTGATTTGACCTTTCTACATATAATAATGTATATACCAATTAAGAATAATTTCTATTGTCTGTCACAGACTCTGACCTACTGATTTTCAAAACAAAAGACTCTGACCTACTTGCTATAACCCTATAATTAAGTTAACTTAATGAAAATTTAGGGTCCAAATTTTCTGAATCCACTATAGTAAAAATCTGCAAAACGTGACTACAACCTTCTAATGTGGGTGCAGTAAGTAACCATGATCCCAAAAAAAAAAAAAAATCCAACAAACAGAAATTGATGGAAATTATAAATTCTGTTTTTCCAATAATAATAATGAGGAGCTACGCGGTTTTGCCACAGGAATCATTAATTGTTAGTTCCCTATGTGAGAACCAAAAACAAGTGGCGATCGAAGAATTGAATTTTCCACTCATGCCAATTCCTTTGACAAAGTGATGAAAATAACAGGAGCTCAAACAAGAATAGACTTTGGACTTGTATTGCATGTGGGATAATTGATTGTCAGAAATTCCACACGGAAAGGGACTCTAAAAGAAGATGGATATAAGATAACTGTCCTTTATGATAGACCCAGTCCATGCCAGCAAAATGGATTCTAGCTAGTTTATCATCTAAAACATGTGATGATGTAAAACTACAATTTCTGAATTTTATAAATTAAGAAAGAAAATGGAAAATGGTCAATTAATAAGGAAAAAAAAAATTTTACCATGAGTTTAAAGAATCAATCTAATATTAGATTTACAAATAATACATTATTAGCAAGTATTAACAAGAACAAAACATACTTACAATTTCTTAAGTGTTGTACCTTAGTTTGTCCAATTAAATTCAACTGTACGGCTACGTATTTTCTTGAAAAAAGATAACACATTTTGTGCTACATTATTCAATACTTCAATGTAATCATATAGTTGAATTTGATTGAAAATTTTAATGTATAACATTTAATGAATTGTACCTATGTTTCGCTGCATTCTGTACAATTTTATACCGGCAGCTCTAATTGGAGTTGGGGTTCTATAGAACTCAAAATCACATCCACAATCTGGCTCATATTAGGTCTCCCTTCTAAATTCTCAAGTAATGTTGAGTTGGCTACACTAATCAAAGATAGTAGTTGCTCTAAATTTGCATCACCATTTAGTTTTGGATCCAACATTCTAGCCAAGGCCTCAATATCATTGCTCTTCCGGCACTCCTCGGTCCATTCCACAAGTGTCAGTGAGCCTTGTGAGGATTTTAGGCCTGTTATTAGCTCAAGCAATAAGACCCCAAAACTATAAACATCACTCTTAGGCGAGACTAGGCCTGTACTGAGATAAATAGTGTCAATGTAACCAAATGAACCTTTTACATTAGTTGGAGTTTGTGAGCCATGTTCTATGCCATAGCCCAATTTGCAAAGGCCGAAGTCAGCAAGCTTGGCATGGTTATTGTCAACTAAGAGAATGTTAGAGGACTTGACATCTCTGTGAATGATGGGTGGGTCGGCTTGCGAGTGAAGGTACTCAAGGGCTCGAGCAATGTCTAGAGCAATATTCAACCGGTTAGACCATGTCAATATCCCTGAGAATTGGCCATGGAATGTGTGCATTTTATCAAAAAGGCTCTTGTTTGGGATGTACTCCAGTAGTAGAAGTTGTTCACCTGCTTAATTACAACTTAAAATTAGCTGCATAAAGGGTTTGTCATTGCAACCACATTACCATTTGGCAACAAATGTGTGAGCATATTTTGGTGAAGAGTTTTTGCATTGGCCCTTTAATTTGTGAACAGACAAGGCCCAATTTACTCTTATTTGAGTTAAAACTTGATCATCAAAAAAAAATTATGATTTTGAAACAAGCAACAAGAAGTATACGTCACTAGCTATTGAAGATGGATCCATTTTATGCAAAGAACATTGGTCCCAATGAAAAAACATTTGAAAGGCCCAATTAGGACTTTAAGCCCAATATACTCGGGCTTAATATAGATGATAGCTAGGCCTGTTAAAAATATTTTCTAACAAATGCAGAAGGCTTAGCTGTTAGGTGACTTTCCTGGGCTGGGCCCTGAAATTAAAAATGAAAATAGGCTGAGCAAGATGTGGTTCTTTATTTGGGCTTACCTTTGTCCAAGCAAAAGCCCAATAAGCCCACCAAATTTGGATGAGAAATTCTTAGCAAAACTGAAACTTCATCCAAGAACGTCTTCCTGCTGCCACCCCTCTCCTCCATCACCCGCTTCACTGCACCAAATCTTCCGTCTCCAAGCTCCGCAAGATACACCAAAGAAGTGGCTCCGACCCCGATACGAAACTTGAAATCCGCGGTTGCCGTTTTCAACTCTTGGAGCGCATATGTCCTTATAACACCTGGGCAACATAAACTACGTGCAGTCCTTGAAGTTCCATGGTGTTGTCTCTGATCACCTTCTCTTTCTGACCATTTGGTTTCTTGGTCTTCTACGTAGACTGCCCACTTCTTTAAGACCATGGTTAGAAGAACCACCAGCAGAATAGTACCAATTATCCATAGGTTTCTTGGATGGCTGGTGGAGAAACCAAAGAGCCACATGATGCTATTATTAATTTGCCTTTACTAGTGCTCTTGTGTACCTTTCTTTTCTTTATATCAACTTATGCCCTATACCATTCTTCTGTTTGTGAGGGAGGAAGAGAGAACTAGAAATGGAAGTGCTAAGAAGGATCAAGGAAGGAAATTATGTTGGTGTACAGAAATGCTTTGAAGATTCATTGACTTGGAGCGTAGCATGACTAAGCTTGAAATTACCAAAGACTTTCTTATGCATGGGAGTAATCTAATGTGGCGTTTGGTACAGGGTAATGTTTTAAAATTTCTAGGAATGTTTAAAGATTCTTATGTTTGGTTGCAAATCATGCTAAGGAATCAGATACCAGGGGAATCTGGATTCCCCCTTAAACCCCTCTCAGTGGGAATGTGGATTCTCTTTAAAACAAGTGGAAATCCAGATTTCCAAACTTAAAGGAAATTGTATTTTTTATAAATTGACAATTTTAACTTTTTTTTTTAAATGACTTGGTAGTTCACATTCAAATCTAAAGATAGAATGAGAAAAATAAATAATTTATTTAAGATTCCTGAGAATAAACCAAACATAGGAATAACTATATTCTTAGGAATGTGATTCCTAGGAATCACATTCCTAGGAATCTGGATGCCAGGAGTAATGTGAATTCCCCCATACCAAACGCCACATAAGGGTCTTAACTCTAACTTTCGTTTGTCCTTTTCTTGTCAAATACAGAGTAGAACACAAGGTCACAGGATTATTACCCAAACAAGATTTCTTAAATAATAAATATTAGGCCAAAATGCAATTTATAATACCGGCTAATTTTGCTCAAAAATCATTTTAATCCTTTAAATTTGAAATTGGTCATTTTTAGTTTGATAAAGTTGTCCAAAAATTATTTTAATCCTTAAAGTTTGAAGTTGGTCATTTTTAGTCCGATAAATTTGCCCAAAAATTATTTTAGTCATTTAAGTTTAAAGTTGGTCATTTTTAGTCCGATAAATTTACTCATAAATCATTTTAGTTATTTAAGTTTAAAGTTGTACATATTAGTCCTTTAGTCCTTAAATGACTTAAATGATTTTTAAGTAAAGTTACCGAATTAAAATGAACAACTTCAAACTTAAATAACTAAAATGATTTTTGGGTAAAGAAACTGGACTAAAATGTCAAACTTTTAAGTAAAAGACTAAAATGAATTAATTAAACAGGCATTGGGTGCAGAGACAGTCCCAGAATATGAGAAGTATTTCGGGCTGCCTATTATAATGGGGCGCAACAAAAAAGCAGCTTTTGCTTCAATCATTGAAAGAGTTTGGAGTAAACTAAAGGGATGGAAGGAAAAGATGATGTCTCAAGCTGGAAGAGAAATTTTGATTAAGGCCGTGGCACAAGCTATCCCCATATATGCCATGAGATGATTTTTGCTACCGAAAGGCTTGCTTAAAGATCTTGAAGAGATGATGGGCAGATTTTGGTGGGGTCAAAAGATACAAGAAAGGAAAATACACTAGTTGAGTTGGTCTAAACTTTGTATGCCCAAGTTAATGGGAGGAATTGGGTTTCGAGATCTTCATTCTTTCAACCTAGCCATGTTAGCTAAACAAGGATGGAGGCTTCTGAAAAATATACACTCCTTGTTCTATTGGGTTTACAAAACAAAGTACTTTCCCAATACATCTTTCTTAGATGCCCCATCACCAAATTCAGGGAGTTTTGCATGGAAAAGTATAATGGCAGCCAGATCTGTATTGGACAGTGGATTGAAATGGCGGGTAGGAATCGGAAATAAAATTCGAATTTGGCAAGACCGATGGCTTCCAACCCCACCATCATTCAAGGTGGTAACTCCGTGCTCCTCAATGTCAACATTGGCCACAATGGATAACCTCATTGATCCAACTACAAGACCATGGCAAGTATCCATGATTGATCATGTATTCCTCCCACGTGAAGCTGAGGTTATTAAATCCATCCCTTTGAGCAATAAAGCGGTGCAAGACATCCAAATTTGGGCATACACAAACACGGGTGAATATTCGGTAAAAAGTGCATATAAGATGATCCAAACTCAACATCTGAGATCTTCTCATGGCCAATCATCCAATCACTCACAGAGCAATAAAATTTGGAAAGCGATTTGGGCAGCCAAGGTATGTAACAAAATCAAAACTTTCATTTGGAGAGCTTGTAGAGGTATATTGCCTACTAAAGCTAATCTAGCTAGAAGGAAAATTTTGTTTGATGCTGGATGTGATTGTTGTGAGGATGGGGTGGAGTCAACAGACCATGTCCTACTAAGCTGTACTTCTTCTGACATGGTTTGGAAGTCCACATGCTTGAGGGAGATCACGACTCATTGCTTAAATCTCTCATTTGTGGATGTGGCTGATCAAATAATGCAAAGAAAAAATGACCCAGAGATTGCAATATTTTTCATAACCAGCTGGATGATTTGGAATAAACGGAATGAGGCTCGCTATGGTACTCCATGTCCTGATTCCCCTTTTCTAGCCATGTCTACTGCAGCCCATGCTTTAGAATATTTGGAAGCTAATTATGGAGTTTTGTCTTGAGTTTTAGTAAGATAGTCTTGTTTTTTCTTGGGCGTTCCTTGATGTAACTTTGCTTATAGTTGCTGTTTTTGTTAGGTGATGAGAAAGCTATGTAGCTAATTCAAATTTAGTGTGGTTGTTCTATGTTGCCTTGCTTTTGTATAAACTTATTATTTCTTTGAATAAAATTCTGCTGTTTACTCTCAAAAAAAAAAAAAAAAAATTAACTAGTATAAATTACATTTTTGCCTAAATATTACTCTTGTGTAGTGCTAAAATGTTTTCTGAGGATGCAAAAGATCTTTAATAAAGAAACAAATTTCTCTATATATAAAAAGAGCCAATCCGCAAAGCAATAGTAATTTTGGTTTATTCAATCCGCACTCTTTCACCGGGTTCCTTTTCCTTCTTTTTTTGTTGGAAATATTCTTTTTTTATTATTTATTTATCTACAGATGAGTTATTACTCTAAATAAATAAAATATCAACACAACAAATTGTCACAATATTTTCACCATTGTTGAGGTGTTAATTCCTTATAGGATAAAATAAAATAATAAAATATCATACAGGAACCAATTACAACTAAAAATAAAGGTATTTAAATAAAAAATTGCGACGTGTATAACATTTTTCATAATACTTTCATAACAAATCATAAGTAGTAAATTATTACTGGTTCTAATTTCAACTTACCAATGAAATTATTTTTTGCTAGGACCAGAGTCAGAACTTTGAGTTAAAAGGGGCGGTTTTACTGTTAACTGTGTGCGGTAGTTTCAACCTTTGACTCCGCTACAACGTAACTGCTATTTTTTTTTGTGGGTAAGAACAAAATTATTTTTGTTTAGAATTTTTTAAAGGGTATGGTTGTATATTTTGGATAAAATTTGTTGATTGGACTTAATTTTTTTTTTTTTTTTTTTTTTACTATTGGTAATTTTTATTGTTGAGCTAATTTTTTTTTGGCTTGTATATTTTATTTTAGATTTTAGATTTATAAATTTTTTTTATGGTCACTAAAATGAAGAAAATGCTAGAGTTACAAACTTATTTAAAAATCGTTGAGGTAATAAGTAGTTATTAGTAGGTTAAAAAATAATGTAAGTAGTGAGCCCATATGCGAACCAATAAGAATTTGCTAAAAAATAATTTGTAAAAAAAATTTTGAGTATAACATTACTCTTTAAAGAATCAATGATATTGTTTAAGGAGAGTAAAATGTAATATTATAAAATAAAATTGCTAAAATTAATACACACACATAAAATAATATTTTTTTAAAAAAAAATATGGGGGGGCCATTGCCCCCCCTAGTCCAACAGTGGCTTCGTTCCTACTTTTTACCCACCAATAACAACTCGTAACAACCTATTACTTTATAATTTGTTGTGAAAATGTTATAGACATAGCATTTCTCTTGTGAAAAATATTAAGACATTTTATTATCGTCATAATATTTTCACAACTATTAAAGTGTCAATTCTTTATGAGTCAAAATAAAATATAGCAAAATTATAAAGGTATTACGAAAATGTTGTACCATTATGTCGTGTTTCTAGAAATTTTTTTTTTGGTTTAGTTAACTTTGTTGAGCCAAAATTCGCTATTTTACATATAGTTTTTTTGGATTGACTTTTTGTATTTTTTATTATATTTTTATTTTTATGCACCATATTAAGTAAAAACACATAGTTTTACACCAAAAAATAAAAAATTCAAAAACTTAAGATAAAATCACTTTTTATTCTTTATTTTCAAGTAGTTCACAATTCTTACTTAAACTTTAAAATCAAGCAATTCTCCCCTTAATATTTTGGAAATGAGCTAATATGTCATATTGTTATTCTCTTAGTTAAACCCTAATGAAAACTTATGATTCTTAAAATATTACATTATGTAATGTCTAAAATACTCCCACTAAATTTTAACATTTCAAAAATTAATTTCTTCACTTATTTTGAGTTTTAGATGGTAGTAATGCTTAGAAAGTTGGAATGGTGATATAAGGTGTTTTATTTATTACCTAAAGAACATTGATTTTCTAGGTTTAAATCTTTGAAACTTGTAATTTATATTCGATGACTCATGCCTTTTGTTATCTGTTTTTTCTTTTCTTTTCTTGCCTAAAATGGGTGTTCATTAAAAACTATGTAAGCTAAACATTGCACCTAGAGTCATGTAGAATGACAGAGAAGAAAGTATGAATGAAAAAATTTTCATTGTGTATGGTTGAAGGTATTTGATGAAAAGTTTCAATTGTAGCATATGACATCATTTATTATGAAAATTTAAATATTGTGACAATGTATTAGCAAAATTCAGTTGTTTATTGTTGGAAGATGATAATATTCGTTATTATTCTTAGAAGTTTTTAATGAGTCGATACTGCATTTAGAAAATAAGTACTAAGTAACTATTATAGTAAAATAGATATTCATATGTTAAATAGCTACCCTAACTCTGTATGTGACATACATTTTTTATATATGTAGTTTCATACTTCTTCAAATAGAAATTTTATCTTAATTTTTTCACTCAAGAGGTAACACGTTGCACTTGCCACCCTAACTAGTTATTATTGAAACGTTGTAAAAGCATTAGCATCCGGTATCTAAAAAATTATATCATTCTACTATCTCAAAAGCTACTTTATCTATTATACTATACCATTTTACAATACACCCAACATCTCAACTTTTATTTTACCATATAACACATTAAAATAATATATCTACACAATAAAATATAATATAACCCAATACCCAAAAAAAACCCAAAATCCAATAAAATATTATTTTTTAAAAATACCATCTTGCTACAGTACCATCTGTAGCACAATTGTAAATTTTTTTTACAATTAGAGTTCTAGATAATGCACACTTTTATGGTTTTGATATTATATATTTAAAATTTGGGGGTTTTATAACCCCCAATGCCAAGCTGGAATACTGTTTATATTGTTAGGAACTTAGGACATATGTGAATCATTATTAGGAATATATGTCAATATAGAATTGGCTAATCCATTGACAAAACGCACTTTATTTGTAATTGGGTAGATCTAGGATGTGTTTAATGCTTCAAGGAACAAGATTTCAAGTTCAAGTGTTAAAGCCATGCAAGTCTGTCCAAGAAAAATGTGGAGAAGTGTTGGATTTTAAAACTCGACAGCTAGTATCTATCGAGATTTGAAAAGCTGTTTCAGCTCGATACTCGACAGCTTCTCAATAGATAAATTATCTGTCGAGGTTTATGAAAATCAATTTTTCAAAGTTGATTTCATTCCAATCCGTGAATAGATGTTTGGGCTTTCTTTTCTCACAAGCCTAAACATATATAAGGATTGTTTTAAGGGTCATCACAGCTGATGCAACTCAATGCAAAAGTTTTTCACAAGCATATTGTGAACCGGAGACATATGCCCTAATTCATCTTTCTATTCAAGAAGCTGTTGTGTTTGTATATCCTAGGGTTTTATAACCAAGGAGTTTCGTGATCTTCATTGTGTCGATGAACTAAAGAACTTTTGCAACTAACATCTTTCTCAAGTTGGTGAGTAAGCCGCGTACTGGGATCCGCACATCGAATTCGTTAGTCACGTACTGGGAACTGTGCATTGAAAATGGGAGATTGTCACTACAGAACAAGTCCAATTGGGTATTGGAGTAAGGGTTCAACTGTAGGTTTGTATAAGGTACTGTGATTCCTTTACTTGTAACCGATTGTTGTGATAATAGTGAATTCTCGGGAGTGGTAACCTTAAAATTACTAGGTGGGGTTTCTTCCATTCATAAACAAATCACCGTGTCAATTTATTATCCGCTTCATTTTTACTTAGTTGGTGATTTGTTTATGCTACCACACTTATTGCATGCAAATTGAATTAATTCATTAACTTAGCTAATTAATTGGTTAATTTATCACAATGGGTCAATACATTCTTGGCCTATCAATACTTACCTATACCTTTTATAATTGTAAGGCAAAAGTTATGAGTGATAGCAAAGTAGCTAACCAAAACAGAGTAGGAAGAGGGTGTTTTGGTCATTTCCACCAAAACTCTTTCCAAAATCAAATTTGAATTTGGAAATAGGTTTTAGGGTTTCAAAATAAAATAATAAAAAAAGTTCCTTTTTCATTTAAAAAAACACATCGTTTTCGTTTTTGGTACTACAACTACAAGCTCTGAGCTCAACTCTGCTTCTATAACTTTTGGGAGGGAAAATTAGCTTTGCAAAAAAAAAAAAAAAAAAAAAAAAAAAATCCTAATATCAAAGCATTACAAACAAACCCATTTCACCAAAACCCTAATCTCTCTCTCTCAAGTTTTTGTATGGTTGCAAAGAAAAACCTAGGAAAAGAATAGAAAATTGAATTTTAATTTTGTCAGGTCACAATTTTTGAGTTTTCTAAAGTTCCAGTGTTTAGCTTAGTGAAGAAGTTGGTTTAGGATGAAAAACAGTTGTTAGAGTGTTAACTTAGGTACTAAATAATTCTTAGGTTCTAGATGGTTCTTTTGCTTTTCTTCTTCTTTTTTCTTGCAAACCAAACGAGAGGGGATTGATTCGATATGTATTATTTTGGTAGTGGAATTTGAAGATCTATTTATTTGTTTGTATGATTGGTTTGTATATTGTTTGCTATGGTTGCTGAGAGAATTAAGAAAAAAAGTTATGTAAATGGTAATTTGGGTGATTAGATTGTATGTGGATTGCTACTTAGGTTTTTTAGTTTATTTAAATTTTGTAGTTGCAGAGAAAAACCCAGGAAAAGGATAGAAAATTGAATTTTAATTTTGTCAAGTCACGATTTTTGAGTTTTCTAAAATTCTACTGTTTAGCTTAGTGAAGAAGTTGGTTTAGGATGAAAAGCAGCTGTTAGAGTGTTAACTTAGGTACTTAATAATTCTTAGGTTCTAGATGATTCTTTTGCTTTTCTTCCTCTTTTTTCTCGCAAACCAAACGAGAGGGGATTGATTTGATATATATTATTTTGGTAGTGGAATTTGAAGATTTATTTATTTGTTTGTATGATTGGTTTGTATATTGTTTGCTATGGTTGCTGAGAGAAGTAAGAAAAAAAATATGTAAATGGTAATTTGGATGATTAGATTGTATGCGGATTGCTGCTTAGGTTTTTTAGTTTATTTGAATTTTGTGGTTGCAAAGAAAAACCCATGAAAATAATAGAAAATTGAATTTTAATTTTGTCAAATCACAATTTTTGAGTTTTCTGTAGTTCCACTGTTTAGCTTAGTGAAGAAGTTGGTTTAGGATGAAAAACAATTGTTAGAAACCCAGGAAAAGAATAGAAAATTGAATTTTAATTTTGTCAAGTCACAATTTTTGAGTTTTCTTAAGTTCCACTATTTAGCTGAATGAAGAAGTTGGTTTAAGATAAAAAACAGTTGTTAGAGTGTTAACTTAGGTACTCAAAAATTCTTAGGTTCTAGATGGTTCTTTTGCTTTTCTTCTTCTCTTTTCTCGCAAACCAAACAAGAGAGGATTGATTTGATATATATTATTTTGGTAGTGGAATTTGAAGATCTATTTATTTGTTTGTATGATTGGTTTGTATATTGTTTGCCATGGTTGCTGAGAGAATTAAGAGAAAAGGTATGTAAATGGTAATTTGGATGATTAGATTGTATGTGGATTGCTGCTTAGGTTTTTTAGTTTATTTGAATTTTGTGGTTGCAGAGAAAAACCTAGGAAACGAATAGAAAATTGAATTTTAATTTTGTCAGGTCACAATTTTTGAGTTTTCTAAAGTTCCACTACTTAGCTTAGTGAAGAAGTTGATTTAGGATGAAAAACAGCTGTTAGAGTGTTAACTTAGGTACTAAAAAATTCTTAGGTTCTAGATGGTTCTTTTGCTTTTCTTCTTCTTTTTTCTCGCAAACCAAATGACAGGGGATTGATTTGATATATATTATTTTGGTAGTAGAATTTGAAGATCTATTTATTTGTTTGTATGATTGGTTTGTATATTGTTTGCTATGGTTGCTGAGAGAATTAAGAGAAAAGGTATGTAAATGGTAATTTGGATGATTAGATTGTATGTGGATTGCTGCTTAGGTTTTTTAGCTTATTTGAATTTTGTGGTTGCAAAGAAAAACCCAGGAAACGAATAGAAAATAGAATTTTAATTTTGTCAGGTCACGATTTTTGAGTTTTCTGAAGTTTCACTATTTAGCTTAGTGAAGAAGTTGATTTAGGATGAAAAACAGTGGTTAGAGTGTTAACTTAGGTACTAAAAAATTCTTAGGTTCTAGATGGTTCTTTTGCTTTTCTTCTTCTTTTTTCTCGCAAACCAAATGAGAGGGGATTGATTTGATATATATTATTTTGGTAATGAAATTTGAAGATCTATTTATTTGTTTGTATGATTGGTTTGTATATTGTTTGCTATGGTTGCTGAGAGAATTAAGAGAAAAGGTATGTAAATGGTAATTTGGATGATTAGATTGTATGTGGATTGCTTCTTAGGTTTTTTAGTTTATTTGAATTTTGTGGTTGCAGAGAAAAACCTAGGAAACGAATAGAAAATTGAATTTTAATTTTGTCAAATCACAATTTTTGAGTTTTCTGTAGTTCCATTGTTTAGCTAAGTGAAGAAGTTGGTTTAGGATGAAAAACAATTGTTAGAAACCTAGGAAAAGAATAGAAAATTGAATTTTAATTTTGTCAAGTCACAAATTTTGTGTTTTCTTAAGTTCCACTATTTAGCTGAATGAAGAAGTTGGTTTAGGATAAAAAACAGTTGTTAGAGTGTTAACTTAGGTACTAAAAAATTCTTAGGTTCTAGATGGTTCTTTTGCTTTTCTTCTTCTTTTTTCTCGCAAACCAAATGAGAGAGGATTGATTTGATATATATTATTTTGGTAGTGGAATTTGAAGATCTATTTATTTGTTTGTATGATTGGTTTGTATATTGTTTGCTATGGTTGTTGAGAGAATTAAGAAAAAATGTATGTAAATGGTAGTTTGGATGATTAGATTGTATGTGGATTGCTACTTAGGTTTTTTAGTTTATTTAAATTTTGTGGTTGCAGAGAAAAACCCAAGAAAAGAATAAAAAATTGAATTTTAATTTTGTCAAGTCACGATTTTTGAGTTTTCTAAAGTTCCACTATTTAGCTTAGTGAAGAAGTTGGTTTAGGATGAAAAACAGCTGTTAGAAACACAGGAAAAGAATAGAAAATTGAATTTTAATTTTGTCAGGTCACGATTTTTGAGTTTTCTGAAGTTCCACTGTTTAGCTTAGTGAAGAAGTTGATTTAGGATGAAAAACAGTTGTTAGAGTGTTAACTTAGGTACTAAAATATTCTTGGTATCTAGATCGTTTTTTTGCTTTTCTTCTTCTTTTTTCTCGCAAACCAAACGAGAGGGGATTGATTTGATATATATTATCTTGGTAGTGGAATTTAAAGATCTATTTATTTATTTTTATTATTGGTTTGTATATTGTTTGCTATGGTTGCTGAGAGAATTAAGAAAAAAAGTATGTAAATGGTAATTTGGATGATTAGATTGTATGTGAATTGCTGCTTAGGTTTTTTAGTTTATTTGAATTTTGTGGTGAATATTTCTATTAATTTGAAAAGGCAACAAAAAGAATAAAAACTTAAAATGAAGTTTTGTAACAACCTTACCTGACTATAAAATCACATAAATGCATTGTTTTTAAAAGCTAATTGTGTTGCCCTGGGTAAAACTCGGTGTGAAATGATTCTTTGACCAAACAACACCCATGACTAGACTATGGTGTTGACTTTCATATTGGACGCAGTTCTACTTACAAGGTTAAAAAAACAACATTTTATAAAAATGAGCTTTTCGATGCCTCTACTGCCAAGTTATTTTATCTATCCCCAACCCTGTCTTACCTAAAGCTAAAAAGTTGTGTTGGGTAGTAGAATCCAAGGGTGAGTTTTTTGTTAAGTCGGCATATTGTGCTTTGCTCCCCCCTGCAACTCACTCTACATCACTGAATGTCAACTGGAATAGGTTATGGAAGCTCAAAGCTCCTCAGAGGACATAAATGTTCATGTGGCATTTCGAATGCAATGTCCTCCCTACCAGAGATAATCTCTCATGTCTGTTGGGTACATCAGAAACTTGTTGTGTGCTCTATAACAATGAGGTGGAATCCCTCCCCACCTTTTCTTCAACTGTCATCGCGCAAAGGCTCTTTGGTTTGCAGCCTGCCAGGGTTTCAAAGTGGACTCCAATTGTCCTTCAACCTGATCCTCAACCCCCCTGAAGTCCAATGCTCCTTCGAAGATCTCTGGGTTATATCTCTTAACATGGCATTCACCTTAGAGGAGATTTGGGCCGTCGGAAACAATGTCATCTTCAACAATATTTATGTTGATATGCATCGCTTGGTATCCAATATTCGCTTTAAATTTAGGGAAGCTTTGCTTGCTCTTAGTGGACCTTCTCCTACTTTTTCTCTACCTTCGTTGGCTTGGACCCCCCTCCCCCTAGTTGGATCAAGATTAATGTTGACACCGCCTTTCCTCCTCCAAAGCTTGCCTTGCTGTTTTCGTTAGGGACCATTTTGGAGAGCTAATCAAAGCCTGGGCCAGAATCACAAAAGCTCAATCCCCTTTCCAGGCTGAAGCTGAAGCTCTCATTTGGCCGTAGAGCTAGCAAGAATGGAAGCCTGGTCCAAGGTTATCTTTGAAGGTGACGCTAAATGTGTGTTCGACCCTATCCTTGAAGGTAGGCCTCCCCCTAACTGATCTATTAATGCTACTATCTTAAACATCTGGGCTTTATCCACATTCTTCGTCTTCTCTTCCTTTGTTTGGGTTCATAGGTCCTGTAATGTAGTAGCTCACGCTACAACAAATTTTGCTTTAATGTCTTTATATTCATGCTTTTACAATAAGAACAATCTTCCCCTGGCATTGACTGCCATTTGTAAGGAAGATTTTCCCTTTGCTTCTGTTTCCTAGTTTAATACATTGCAGATTATCAAAAATAAAAAAATAAAAGTCTTTCCTTTGAAGAAGGAGAAAGAACAAAATGATTTTTTCTTACTCGAGCGAGATGAGCAATCTATGTAGGATAAAAACTAAGGTCTAATGGGATTGTTTGAGTAGAGAATAAGCTAAAGAGTTAGAGCACTAGCATCAGGTGTGCTAAGTGCTAAATTTTAGCATTTAGCACACCAAACACCAAAAACCATGCTCCATCAAGTGTGCCAAACGCCAAAAAAAAAAAAAATTTGGCATGAGCTTTAATACCCTTCTATCAGTAGAAAGATAAAATAGACAATGCTAATATTTGGGTTTTTTTTATTCAACTTTCTCTCTCTCCTAATAATAAAATATTCATTCTCTTCTCCCTCACCCATTTGGTCTCTCTTCCCTTTTATCTCTTCTCTCATCCACCACTCTTTGATCTCTCAGTTTTTCTCCTCTTCTTCTCTTTTCTACCTCTCTTATTTGAAAGCTTGGGTATTGCTCTCTCTGTCTCTCTCTCTCATTTATCTTTTTACTCTCTCTCCTTTATGTTCCTCTTCTTCTCCCTTCTGATCTCTCGGTATCTCTAGCGGTTGTTTTTTTGTTCTTATCTCAGAACCAAAGCTTTACTTTGGGTCAATTGACGGCGATGACTCTCTCTCTCTCTCTCTCTCTCTCTCTCAATTGGGTTGGGTCATTGTGAATGTGAAGCTTGGGTTGATTTTGGGTTTCACTTGATCTGGTGTTGATCACAGTGGTTGGGTTTAGTGGTTATTGGTTGAGTTTGGCCTAGGGTGATGAAGAACAAGTATGATTTTTTTTCTTCATTCTTGCAATGGTGGTGGTGTTTTTTTCCTTGGGATTAGAGAGAGAGAGAGAGAGAGAGAGAGAGAGAGAGAGAGAGAGAGAGAGAGAAGGCTTTAAAGTTCAAATGTAAAAAGACAAGGCTTTAAATGAATGCATATTTTTATTGGGTTATTTATATTATTTTAATGGGTTGGTTATATTATTTTAATGTGATGAATGTCAAAATAGAAAATGTGATGTAAGGTGTATTATTAAAAACTATAATAAAATAGATAAAATAGGTTTTGATGTGTTAAAATTGCATTTGGCTTAACATAGTTGATGCTAGTGCTCTTATTTTGGTTTGGTCATTGGTAAGTAAGACCCTGACTTGGTAAGAAATTAATGAAATAACTTTTTAGCTTATAAAGAAAACAAACTACCTAATAGTTACAAATAACTATATAAGCCCAAGAATTGCAGGCACAACAACAAAAGGTCTTGAAAAAAAGGAAAAATAAATTTACCAAAGCAAAGTTGAACTAGAATTCATATTAGTTACACCCGAGATTAGTCTAACTATTAACAACCCCTTTCATATAAATAGTTTTTTATTTATTTGATATATAGATACAATATAATTTTAACTTATGATATTAATTCCATAATGATTACTTTTCATTATCTAACTATTAACATACCCTTTCATATTTTTTTTTTTTTTTAATTTTATATATAGATACAATATAATTTAAACTTATGGTGTTTATTCCATAATGATTACTTTTCATTATCAACTTAAATATGCCAATTGGTTTTTGGTGTAAGTAGAGTTTGAATCCCGAATCTCCTATTTGACGATAAGAAATTTTACCAGTTTAGTTAATTAGAACCTACTAGAAAAATGAATTTTTTTTTTATAGGAGTAAGTGGAATCTTGATTTTAAATAAAAAGTCACAAAATGACTTATACAGTTATACTTGTATACACAACCTCTAACCAATAGTTTCTCCACGCAAAAAATCTAACTAATAAGCACGAAACCATTTTTTAATTTAAAAAATATTGTTTATTATTCAAATAAATTGTTTTTTTATTATTTAGATTGAGTATCAAATCATAGCAGTGCACGATGTAACACTACTCTTTTGCATAGCACAAATTACAAATTATTTATCTATTTTTATTTCAAAGATGGCTACCAACCCATGGTAGGTGAGTGATGCTCTTTAAACCCAAAGGGCGAGGGTATTGCTAATCTGTTGTTGCCTTGTTGGGGAGGGCACAAACCACAACAACCAATCGCATCCAACCCTTAGCAATATTCCAAACACAAATTCAACCACTCTTAGAGCATCTTTATCAGCTGTGTCATATGTGCCAAATGCTAAATATTTGGCACATTTGGCACACCAAACTCCATTTGACTCCATTTATCAGATGTGTCATATCTCATTTTTTTTGCAACATGCTACAGTACCATCATAAATTTGCCACCGTACGGAACCGATGTGGCAAATGAATTTATTCTTTTTTATTCCTCTTTCTCTCTCATATCTCTTTCATCTTCTCCTTCAGCTCTCACTGCCTCCATCTCCACTCTCTCTTCATTTTATTCTTTTCTCTTCTCTTTCACCTCTGTTCTCTCTCACCGGTTCCCTTCACCGATTCCCTCTCTCTTATAAATTGTTGATCTTGATCCGTCATCGCCGCCGATATGAAGACGCCATCGTTCTACGTCTCTGTCTGGCATTCTCATCGCCCTCTGGCCACGCCGATCTCGCCATCGTCGATCTTGGGTTTGTGCCGGTGGATGTGGGTTTGTGCCGGTGGTGGGTTTGGGATGTGGGTTTGTGCCGATCTTTCTAGTTGTTGTTGTTTTTTTTTTTTTTTTTGAGATGGCGTTGGTGGATATCGGTTTGTGACGGTGGTGGCTGTCGGTGTTGTTGCGGCAGTGGTTGTTGGTGGCCATTGTTGCGGCAATGGTGGTTGTGCCGTTGTTGTTGTTGTTGACGATGAGGATGAGGATGATAGGGAGTAATTAATATATTATTTTAATATATAGAATTGAAGTACAGAACATCTGATAAATGGTATGTTGTAAAATAATGTGGTAAAATAATAAAGTAAAGTTTTGGTGTGGCAAAATGGCATAATTTTTGCCATGACTACTACGGATGCTCATAGCCTACCTATTAACTAGATTGGTGTATGTCCTACTTTTTTTTGATGAACTTGGTGTATGTCCTACTAAATTATAATAATAATCTCTTATTCATTTGCTCTTAATTAATTTATTTTTATTTTAAATCAAAATGAGAAAAATGAACTTTTTTTTTAATAAGTTAACTGAGTATTTAAGCATAAATTTTTTTTAAAGAGTTTCAAATTATGACTTCTGCTCTTGATGAACCACTCTAAATGCCTCTAACTATTAACTAGATTGGTGCATGTCCTACTAAATCATAAAAATAATCTATTATTCATTTGCTCTTAATTAATTAATTTTATTTCAAATCAAAACGAGAAAAGTGAACTTTTTTTAATAAGTTAATTTAGTATTTAAGCATAATTTTTTTTTTTGGGGCTGGCTCCCCTCTTGTTCTAATTTCTCTCGTTGTCTCCCATTTTTACACAAATGAAAGACACGTGGCTAACAACAAATCCAAGGCTTAAAAATGAGCCACGTCTAACATAATGCCCTCTCTCTCCAACTCTTTCCAGCAGCTTCCTAATTCCTTAGAAAAACCACCTCCCACACTCCACCAAAACTTGCTTTCCACTAAGTTGAAGCCGGCAAAGAAGATCTTCATCGTTTTGTTAATGGATGAGACTTCATCGGAATTGTTTGCTGAGCTGTGAAAGAAACATTCATGGAAGCTTTAAAAGTTTCCTCTCCTTCTTGAAAGTTGCCATGATATATGCTATGCCGAAACCACTCCTTCATCCAACTCATGGTTTCTTTCACAAGTTCTAATCTTTTATTCATTAATTTGTTTATTCATTTATCCAATGAATTCCCCTTTCTCTTCACATTTGAATCACAATTAATAAAGCCCAATTCAAAGACCCAATTCATTGTTCCGTTCCCCATCAAATTGTTGAATCTCCTGAAAGAGTTTGAAGCATGCTGGAGATGGGTTTGGAGTGGCTGATCATTCTGTACTAGTGGAAACCATCAAAGATCATTTTGAAAGATCAATTTTTGTTACAGGTTATATAAACCCAGAAAAAAAAATGGAACTTTAATAGTATAACCTCTATTTTAAATTTAAATTTTGATTTGGTGTTGTTTAATTGGTCAACACTCAATGAAAAATGCTTGATAATAGCTAGCTTCATGTGTCCCCACGACTCCGATCAAGTTTTGATCTTGTTGGAGAAAGGCATTACGGTGGCATGTGGACGGCAGTATTTCTTGGATTTGTTGTTAGCCACGTGTCTCTCATTTGTGTAAAAATGGGAGACAACAGGAGAAATTAGAACGGGAGGGGAGCCGACCCCTTTTTTTTTAAGAGAGTATGACTTCCATTTTTATCAATCGAGCTAACTGCGTCCCAACATAACTTCATTATTTATTAAAAAAAAAAAAAAACCCAAACACAAGACAAATTTTCGGGGGAAAATAGTAAAATAATTTTTTTTTTCTAACTATATAGTTAGTTGGCCTGGTTGGGAAACTATATAACATAGTAGCATCTCGAGTCTCAAAGACTCGATTTTGGGCCTGTAAATCGACTCTTTGAGACTCGGTTTTGATGATCTGAGTTGGCAACATTTCCAGGTAGAGTACACGTAAAATTCGAGTTTTAGAAACTCGATTTCCACCTAGACTTTGAACTCGAGTCTTAGAGACTCGGTTTGCTAGCAAAACCGAGTCTGAAAAACTCGATTTTTGACTGAGTAAACCCTCATTTCTAGTCATGTCTCACTGGTGGCACTGACACCTGAACGTCCTTCACTATTACTTCTCACGTTTTGTAACGTTGAGTCATGTCTCACTGGCACCTTCACTGTTGATTCTCTTTTTTTGTAATGCTGGGTCAGTGAGATTTTTAGTTTGCATACAAGTTCACTTTCACTTTCACTTTCACAGCAGCTGTCTTCCCTCTCTCACTCTCCCTCTCAGTCTCATACAACCCCAGCACATCCTCATGTCAGGTAAGGGTCTCTCACTCTCTAGTTAGTTGTTTGTTGTTTGGTTTTGATATTTTGTCTTTAATTTTTTTTTTGCTTGGGTATGAAATTATAAACATTGATTTGGTGATGTAATTGCTTCATTTTGGTTTTGCCATCTACTAAAAATATCAAATGTTGCGCCAAAAAATAAGAGCTGCCCCCTTGCAAAAAAGTATTAAATAACTACTTAAACATTGAGTTCTAAAAAATAATTGTTACAAATTTACACTCATCAATTATCATCTAGTAAGGGAGACAACTTTGGCAGTGAAACAAGAATGCTGATTTTATGTACCTCAAAAATTGCACAGGCAGACCATTTCGGTCCACTTCGGTCTCTTAAGTCCACTTCAGTCATTTCGGTCAACTTCGGTCTCTTAAGTCCACTTCAGTCCTTTTGGTCCACTTCGGTCTCTTAAGTCCACTTCAGTCATTTCGGTCAACTTCGGTCTCTTAAGTCCACTTCAGTCATTTCGGTCCACTTCGGTCTCTTAAGTCCACTTCAGTCCTTTTGGTCCACTTCGGTCTCTTAAGTCCACTTCAGTCCATTCGGTCCATTCAGTCCACTTTGGTCATTCACTCTTTTTTGTCCATTTCGGTCCCATAGGTACACTTTAGTCCATTCAGTCCAATTTAGTCCATTCGGTCCATTTTGGTCTATTAGGTCCACCTTGGTACATCCAGTCCACTTCAGTCCATTCGGTCCATCCAGTCCAATTCGGTCCAAGTTAATATAAATCATAAGAAAACAAAATTAAAATAAAATTGTCATTTAACATAAACGTGTAATGTGATAAAACCTATCATTATCCCATCAATTAGAGTAAATATTATTCTCTAAACTCTGATTTCATTTTTTTGCTTGAGTATGAAAGAATAATTGATATATATTTAAGATGTATTCTTGGAATATTTGTATTGTTAGGTTTTTAATGATTGTATTGTTGTTTGGTTTGATTTTTTTATTTATATTTTTGTTAGAACTGATTTGAAATTTTGCAATGGGGTGACTTTTTGTCTTTAGATTTTTTTTGTGTTAGTATGAAATGATAATGATTGTGTGCATGTATATGATGTGGGGTGAGTATATGACTAGTAAAATATAGGACTACTAGAAGTCGTATATTTTATAAATATATAGATAGAAAAAGTTTTGTAATTGATGTTAAATGAAAGAGATAAAAATATGTCACTAACATATTATACTTGACTCTCTAATAGGTTCACAGTCTCTGAAGTATATTGAGTTAAATGTATATTTCGGTGGACCCGTTGACAATCCTGAAGGGATTGACGGATTCCCATTTAGAGGGGAGGGTATCGAATGCTACTACATGATGATACGTCGTAAGTTGAAGACATTGGATGATTTGAAGAGGAAAATAATGGACGAATTGAATTTAAACTGTACTAGGTATGACATAAAGATTACTTATCGTTACCCACAAGAAGTCCTTCATGAACGGATAAATTACAGGTATATGGCAATCAAAGAAGACAAACATGTGAAGATGATGTTTAATAGGATCCAGAAAATGCCCCAAGTAAATGCTGCTGAGTTGTATGTAAGTTTGGAGGTGCTTGCAGAACTTCCTACTGAGACGGTGCAAGAAACAACTACGTCTTTACAATTTACAGCCGTAGATGATGGATGCACTACAATGGGAGGGTATACAATGGAAGAGTATACAATGGGAGGTTATACGCTCCCAACTCAAGATCATGTTGCCAATACTGGTGAAACCCTCCATCTTCAAGAGACACATTTAGAGGAGGAAGACGAAGATGAAGATCATGCTACGAATGATGGTGAAAATGTTGATGATGTGGACGAGTATGAAGAGAGGATTGACCGAGGCGACTTTGAGTACGATGTGGATGACCATGAAGTTGTTCCCATTTTTGAAGAGGAAAATATGGAGAACCATGATGAACGTGATGCAGACGATGATATTGGCATCCAGCATGATACAAATACGACCACTACCTACGCACCTCCTAGCGAGTCCTTTTACGCAAATACTTGGGAAAATATGGTTGATCCTTCAGCTCTTCAGATACCATTTGTTTCTACTTGGAAAGATGGGATGCATTTTAGTAAAGGGTTGACTTTTGCAAATAAAGAGGCGGTGAAGCGTGCATTGATAATATACGCAGCAAGTGATAATAGAAATTTTATTATCCGGAGGTCGACCACAACTAAATTGTGCGCCGCATGCATTGACACCAACTGTAAGTGGTACGTTGGGGCATTCAAGAAGGATAAACTTAATGGTCTGTGGATGGTCACATCTTATGTGGGTCCACATAGTTGTCTACCCTTTGGCCGGCGAAGAGACGGTAAAATGATGGATTCTAATTTTGTTGCATCAGAAATTGTGGGAAGATTGCGACAAAAGCACACTGCTCCTATTGATGAGCTCTGGGAGATCATACATACTAAGTATAAGCATGAACTTTCTTACTATAAGGTATGGGACGCAAAACAAAAGGCAATTGCTAAGATATATGAGGATTGGGAGGAGTCTTACCAAAGGTTGCGAAAGTTGTTGTTGGCATACTTGGATCAAGATTCGGGTACCCAGTACAGCTATTACACCATACCTAGGGGCATAGATGATACTACGTTACTGCGCTATGTATTTTGGGCATTCGCTCCATGCATTGCTGCATTCAGATATTGCAGGCCGGTGATCAGTATTGATGGGACTCATTTGTATGGTAAATATCGAGGGGTGTTGATGATTGCAATGGCAACCGATGCTAACCAAAAGGTTTTGCCTCTCGCCTTTGCTGTTGTGGACAAGGAGTCAGGGGCTAGTTGGGGATGGTTTTTAGAGTGTCTCAGGACTTCGATAGAGCATGTCATACCTGCCGATGGCATTTGCATTATTTCTGACCGACATAAAGGTATTAAATGTGCCATTCGAGAGTGGCCTAGAGGTCAGGACGGAAGATAACGGGTATTTCACCGATATTGCCTTCGACATGTTGCTAGCAACTTCAACACGCACTTTGATGACCCAACTCTAAAGGCATTGGCCTTGAAAGCTGGATATGCGACTAATGAAGCTAAATTTGAATCCATAATGCAAACCATTAAGGATGCTGAGATTAATATGTTGAGGGGTGTAAGACCTGATGATCCCAATATTACACGCTATATGCCATATACATATCTAGTGAGTTTGGATTTGGACAAATGGACCCAGTCATATGATGGTGGAAGACGTTATGGGGCAATGACAACCAATATCTCTGAGTGCTTTAATGGGGTACTTAAAGGTGCCCGCGGTTTGCCCATTGCTGCAATGGTTGAGTTCATTTGGTGCAAAGTTGTTGCATATTTCCACGATCGAAATAAACTAATTACTTCTGATCTCTCTCAAGGTAAGGTGTGGAGTGATTATGCAATGGGGATCTATACCAAAAATGAGCAGAAAATTTTTGGACACACTGTGAGGAATTTTAATCATGAACTTGGTGTATATCAAGTGGTTACCCCGTACAACGACCATAGAGGTGGAGGGGGAAACCACAGTCATGAGGTGCGCATATTTGCTAGAACATGTGGTTGTGGAAAGTGGCAAAACATTAAAATCCCTTGTTCACATGCAATTAAAGTTCTTCAAGGTCTGCACCTCAATGCCACAAGCTATATTGACCCTTGTTACAGTTTGAAGAACGCCATTGACACATATGCACGTCATTTTGTGGTGCCACTGTCAGAGTCATTGTGGAGGGACGTTCGCAGACCACGGTGGGTGCCTGACCCACAGCTGTTGCGAGCCAAAGGTCGTCCTGTGAAGTCAAGATTAAGGAATGAAATGGATGGGGTACGGCGAGAACGGGGAAGCCAGAGGGAAGATCCGAACTTGAGGGAGATTCAACCGAGGCAGCGATGCGGAGTGTGTCATGAAGAGGGGCATAACCGCAGAAGTTGTCCCAATTTACGTGGGGCTTTGACAAGCGATTACCATGGGGCTTCGACAAGTGGTAGTGCTGCAAACTAGGCAAGTGTTGTCACTGTTTTTTTATATAATATGCTCAGAAAATCATTTGGTTTTTACGCTTTGCATTTGGGAACTAACGACTGTACAACAATGCTTGTCAGGTGAGCAAATCCTACAAATTTTGGAATGGCATTGTACATGGGACTTGTGTTATCTTTGGTATGGACAAGTGCAAGGCGACTATGTTATATCGACTCAGTTGTTATTTTGTTCATGGCTGAACAATGTTGTAATTGAACTATTTGTTATCCATTGTACTTGTTACATTAGTTGTGTTGTGCAGCGTTTGCCTATAATGCCGGCGATGATAGTACTTACTATAGTTCATTGATAGCTACTAATGTGTTTTCTGTGCCTCATGTACTGCTTAAATCGAGTAATGTCCATGAACAGTAACTCGCTTAATCCAGTTTTTTTTTATATCTCATGTACTCTCCCTTTGATTGGTGGTAGCAAAATAATATAGATATATATATATATATATATATATATATATTATGCTCGTGCAGTGGAGCTAATTTCGTACCGTACCGGCCGGTACGGCCGGTATTTACCGTGCCGGAACCTTGGCCGGTACAAAAAATCTATTATTTCGTTCCGGCTAAAATACTGGCTGTACCGGAGTTGTTCCGGCCATACCGGAGTAAATTCCGGATTTCGGCCGGTAATTTGATACCGGGCCGAAACCAAAACCTCTAAGGGAGGGCTTAGAAAAAGAATAACAAGAGAAGAAGAAGTCGACGCTTATTAAAATCTTTGAAAAATTTGCTCACTAGTCATTGCAGATCAACCAAGCTGCTGCTGTTTCTCAGTACTCAGTTTCAAGTTTGTCGCCTCATCACCTGCGTCTCCCTCTTTTACTTCTTTCTTCTTCTTTTTTTCTATTTCACTTTTTGCTCTTCCCTCTCTTTTCCTTGTTTTTTCCTCCCTGAATATCTGTGCTCATTTTGAAACTTGTGGTCTGATGGGAAGTGAAAGAGACTAGTCCTTTTGTTCACTTTTTACCCATCCGAATGGACACGTGGCTTGGGGAGTACTTGTTTGCTCTCTGTGTAATATGAGAACAATTCCAATCTTTAACTCAAAAAAAGTACTTACATTAGTGTGTGTTTATATATATATATATATATATTAGAGTTATAAACTATGC
Organism: Quercus ilex subsp. ballota; assembly: GCA_032727855.1. Lineage (NCBI taxonomy): Eukaryota > Viridiplantae > Streptophyta > Magnoliopsida > Fagales > Fagaceae > Quercus > Quercus ilex. The sequence goes on from CM064919.1 coordinate 3,449,670, forward strand.
CTATCAAAAAAATAAAAATAAAAACAGACAAACCAACTATGTACATTGTACAATAGTAATGTTTTTTTTTTTTTTTTTAATATATAAATTATATACTTATTATTGATATTATAATTATTATATAATTAGCGGTAATTCCGAAACGGTACACCGGTATTGACCGGTACCGAAATATATCGTTCCATTGACTAAACCGGTACAATCTCCGGTACGAAATTGACTCCCTTGTGCTCGTGGGGGAAGGACAACAAAAGTTCCTAGTTTGTGTTGTGGATTTGATTTAATGCAGGTGGGGGAAGGAAAAATAGAAACCAAAAAAAAAAATTTCCCAGTGGAAATCGAGTCTAAGAGACTCGATTTCCATTTGGGTGGCACAACAGTAAATAACTGCCAATACAAATTGAGTTTCAAATACTCGATTTATAGATATCGAATTTCAAATAGTCGATTTATAGAAATCGAGTTTAAGAGACTCGATTTCCACTGGGCATCTCGCCTACCGTACTCGCCGATGGTGAATTCGAGTGCTAAGCTAAAATCAAGTGTCTAAAACTCGATTTACAGCCGAAGTCAAGTTTCTTATACTCGAGTTCCACTGGATATTTTTTTTTACACCATTTTCAGAACTCAGTTGGAAACTGAACTGGCTTCCTAATATTTCTCCCTCATTTCTATTGCGGATTTCCATAATCTCCTAGATTTTTGTTGACAACATTTTTGTAGAAAATGTGCTAAAATATACTTCTATTTTGAAAAACTAAGAAAAAAATATTAAGATTTTAAAAAACTGTACATACAAATTAAAAATGAAGCTTATAAATTGGCATTTTCATTTATTTGAGGGATGGCAAAAAAAAAGTACAAAGTAAATGATGTAACATTTTCATTTATTTGAGGGACAGGCAAAAAAAAAAAAAAAAAAAAGGAAACCGAATGAAAAAAAAAGAGTAACAAAATGATTTACGTTCAATTCTAGTGAGATCAGACTGGAGTGTATTGGTTATTAAAGGCATGCATTCGACTCTCACTAAAAGAATGTATTTACACGACAATCTAATAGAAACATCACAAAGGGCATCAATCCTCCAAAACTCCATAAACAGTAAACACATTCAGGTAACTTTACTCTCCTGTCTCTCTCCAAGCATCAATGCCTATGTTACTATTACTGCTCAAAAAACCTTGTTGAGTACAATTGATTGTTTAAGTTATTCATCAGATTAACTACATTATTATTGAGATCGTCACATATGTTGCTTAGACTTGGGAAGAGGTGTCAGGTGCATGTACGTGTTTAGTCCCATGTACGTGTTTAGTCTCCTAGTGCCAAAACATGCGATATGTGGTCTCGGCCATAAATATCGTATGGATAGAACACACCACATACATATCAAGCAAATATATGATTACGAAATTTATAAGAACCAAAGGATCACAAAGAGAAGTATCTGTAGTATAAGCAAAGATAAGACATCCCCATACACTTATGTCACGTTATGTTAACACAGGTGCGACTGCAAATTGAATGTCCCAGCAACGTAGATCCTCACAGTCCAACCGTTGATGTGGACAACCATTTATGGATTAAAATATGGTCAACACCATTCCCATACCACTGTTAACTTCTCTTGCTCCATGTAGGGTGCATGAAAATTAACACATACATGGGAAGTGGATCATGAAGAACTAAAATGTAAGTGCCAATATGATCTGCAAGAAAATTACTGACAATAAATTAACAAGATTTCAGCAGGCATGATTCAAACATTTATTGAAGCCGGATTGAAAATCTTATGACATACTTCAGACAACATTAAAATGTTCATGTCGGATTCCATCAGTTATTTTTTTGTCACATATAATAAACAACTATATTGGAATTGTGTTGTCGCATGATGAATTGGTTGATATTCATAAAGAAAGGCAATAACATGCAAAACCTTTGAAACCGAAAAAAAAAAAAAAAATTGGCAGCAGAAAAAAAGTACCAAAACTGACATCTAGACAAACACCAAAAATATATATAATACTATTAAATACTAGGGGAAAACAAAAACACAAGGGTAATCATAACCCTTGTGTTTAAGACCCTAACTTTTATTTTGTGTTTTTGACTTACAATCAGTTCAATATGCATACTATTGCCAGAAATTTTATGTACAAACTGATTGTGCAACAGTATATACAGGAAAAATTATCCACATAACAGGGCAGTTAATGCTGTAACTGCAGTCTGCACATACAGGAAAGATTGTCAGAATCAAGTACAGTGACAAAGGCACTCATCAATTGAGAATGCCAAAAATTCACATTGGGATATCTACTCAAATTGGCTGCTGATCTTTTACACAGTAAAACATCTCCACGAATGACTGTTCCTCAATCATCTTCATCATCATTCATCTTGTGCTTTTGAGAATGATACATTTCAGCTACCTAAAAATAAGAAAGTATTAAAGATACTGGAGAACAAATAAATTATAATTTCTCTTCCTATTTTTAAGTTATTTCCCTTTTATTCTGTAATCATATAATGAAATAATCGGATGATAAAGACTTGTGTTCACCAGCTCAGACGATGAGGCTTGCTCTGCTTCCTTATCTCCACGAAAACGTACCAGCCGAGGAAATCGAAGAGAAACTCCCTTCAAATGAATATAGATGGTGAAGAGAGCAGCTTATAGATTGTGTTTATTACAAAACATGTCAAATATATATATATATATATATAAATAAAAAAATAAACACAATCAACCTTATCGGGATCCACTATGCCAACTGCAGCACAATGATTAGGGCTAATGGTCAAGCCTGTAGCTTTCCCCTCCCAGACCTGGAAGACAATTACACACAACTAATGCATGAAAAAGAGCTGCACTTTTGTGAGTCTACTAGAATCATCTATGTTACTACTGGTATAAGGTTTCTTCAATTTTCAGCATTTTTAAAACCAAAATTAGCAAATTAACGTGTTTTAATTTTTATTTTCTTTACATTTTCTTTATCATCCGAATTTCTCAACAACCAAATGGAGGACAAAGGAAAAGGGGGAAAAATTAACCCAACAGTATCCCAGAAATAGATTTTTATAATTCTTTCATGGGTCAACAATTAGATATTTTCTCTAAGCAAAGAAAATAAATATTTCAAAAGTTCTCTTGAAAAGGTTTAAATTATTTTTCCCTTTAGAATGATGAAAAAGCAGAACAGGTAAATAGATGGCGCTAAGCAATAGGATAAGGCACAAATAGCAAGATGGATATTTTATATAATAAAGTCAAGGCTAATTGGCTAATCCCCATGCAAACATAAAAGCTTTTGTATCAAAAATTAACCATGAAATGATGAAATCAAGGAAACCATAAATAGATTTTTATAATTCTTTCATGACAAGACTGCGTGTGCAAATCCAGAGAAACAGGATTTTGAAAACAAAAGAAAGTTTCATGGAGAATAAAATGATTTATTTAGCATAGCCCTTTGCACATTGATACATAATCAGCATTTAAGTTAGAACACTATCTTCTGCCACTTTACTTTATGACATCTCCCTAAATCTTAAATTTTTGAACTTGCAGAAACTCAATACTGCTGGAAGGACCAGCTACAATGCAACATAGTTTAATAGGAATATTTAGGCCTGAAAGAATTAAAGAAAATGAGCTGATGTAAATGTAGCTATTGCTTCAATATACTTGGGAAACTATTTAAATGTCACACATCTTATCGATATGTAATAACATAAAAACAAATATCAAGGCAGAGTCCAAGATAGGGTCAAGGTGCCATTGTCGTAAAAGTTATATGCATTCCACTTTATTCAGTGTTCCCACTTCTTCCCGTGCTATTTAACCAAAACATGAGTCCTAACTTTTCCTCTCTCGGACCACTTTGTAGACATCTCTTAATTATTTGTTCAATTAAAAGCAAAGATTTTTTTTATGGATTTAAGGTATTTGTTTCCTTTCTGAACTCTGACAGGATATAGAGACTGAATTGTGGATTAATGCTGAATCATTGCATCTATAAAGAATGATATAGAGATACAACAATTAAACGTGAATACACTTTACCTGGAAGGGAAGAATTTTCTGTTCTTCACGGTTATACGCAACGAGTTCACAATCTAGAACAAATGATCTAACAGGTGACTTCTTTAACCTGCATACCAATAGTAGGCATTAGCAACAATGAGGATGACAAATTGTCTACTAACAATTTAACGTGCAAACAAATACTGAACACCACTAACTCTTACCACATTAATTGACAAAAATACAAATGTTATACCCAAGGCTAACACATGACATAAAATTGTGAAAAATGGAACTCAATGATGATAAAGTGATAGAGTGAAAAATGGAACTCAGTGATGGTAAATGATGGTACAGTTTATTAATTTCCACTTTCCAGCCTCATAAAGAAGTTTAGTCAAGATTTGTTGCAGAAATAAAGTACTTTTTGCACTATAAGTTATGTTTATATTTCATTTGAAAATTACAAGGAAGGTTACATATAAAAAAGCCAACTTTCCCATCAAAAAAAAAAAAAAAAAAAAGCCAACTTAAACAAGCTTCAAACCTCCCATCTTTATAGAATAAATTTTTTTTTTTTAAGGAAGCATAACAGCCAATCATAAGCTTTGCAACCAAGAAGTTCTCTAGTGAAGCAAAGGCAAAGTGTTCCCATGTAAAGTAGGACAAAAAGAATTGACACATACCAAAATGAATAATGTAATATGGAGGCAGGTTTTAAAGTTCCGCTTCAGCATCAGCAAGATTCTCTTTACATTTAATGATTCTTTGTTGACGATATTCCCTTGCATCCGCAACTCTTCCATTTCTTTATATTTTCCCCTCGGACCCCGAGGGAAAAATATAAAGAAATGGAAGACATGCGGAAGCAAGAAGAATATCGTCAACAAAGAATCATTAAAGCTAGGGTTGACTTTTGTTGATGCTGAAGCAGTAGTTGAAAACGTGCCCGCATATGACAAAACCATGGGATGAACTTCTTGCTAACTTTTCTAGCCAATTGTTGATGTTTGCTGCCGTGGTGGGTGTCTTTTCCGGGTTGCTGAGAACCTGCCATAAATCACGTTCAATGTGTTATCTCTCTCCAATATTGCTAGTTTCTAAGGATTTTAATGAATGTCAATGAAAATATTGTGTACAACTACTAAGACTACAGCTAAGTAGCCTTAAAAATTAAACTTCTTATGAATGAAAGTATTTAATGGATGGGAATTTCACTTTCACATATATCACCTTTTTCTTCTCCTCATCAAGCTTCTGTCTCTTAAGCTCAATTAGCGTTTCACGTTTGTTCAATTCTTTGCTCCATGAATCAAGTCTCCACTTCTTGGTCTCCAATTCGTAATTCAGTTTTTCTTGTTCTTCAAATATCCTATGAACATTATCACGAGCAAGCCGCTGCAACTTCCTTGTTTCTGTTAAACAAGTCAAATGGTTACAGATATGACTAATTTATCAAATCATATTTGTGCATATTATAAAATTGATAACCTATCAGTTTTACCAAAAGCTTAAACTTCTAGGAAATGGTGAATTTTACAGTCGAACTTAGGAACACCAACTCTAATACCATGCTAAACGACCGCTATTTCCAAATCGTAAGTTTTTATGGCATGGTCAATTTAATCATTTAATTAATATTCTAAAAATAATCACTAGTTATGTCTAAATTGCTGGCATTATTTTGTGATCATCTCATTCCTTGGGTTCAATGCTATGAGCTTGTTTCAAGATGCAACAATGAACAGTTTCTTTGCTTTCATGTCACATACAACCATAGGTCTTATCATCTTTCCAAAAGTGTGGCCTGCCAACCCAGAAACAAGGAACAAAGTACAATCTTTTAATTTTTTTTTTTTTTGAAAGGAGATTAATTGAACAATCATCGGACTTCGAACATACAGTGCAACATACAACCTGTTTATATCATATAAGTTTGACTAAGCATAAAATGGAGCAAATTTTACCAGATACATACAGACACTGCAAATAAGCATAATTCAAAATATGAAGCATGTATGAAGATTGCGTCAACAAAGAAACACAAAGAAAGAGAATAAAGGTACAAACCTTCTTCAAAAGCATAGTGCAGCCTGTCTTTCTCTTCAAGCATCCAAGTTAAGGACATGGTCTTTTCATTGTATTTATACAGTAGCTCATTCAGATTTTCATTTGTAATATCAATTTCATTGGCCAGGTCTGCCACAACATTGTTTCTGCTTGGTGCTGCTTCCCTGTCAATGTCAGAAACTGTGCTTAACTGCCCTTTATTGCGAAGGAAATCACCAATCGGCCCTTCAGCATCATAGTCATCAGCGCGTGCACACCACCCATAGCAATTACGGCCAAGATTTCTTTTCTGTGCATTCCACTCCTTTTTGCCATGATGCTCAATTTCAAACAATTTCTCAACTTCAGCGCAATTCATGAAACCTCTCCAATCATTACTGAATTTCACAATGGCCTGTCCCATGAGGTCCTTCTCATCCGGGAATACTACAATTTCCACCGGTTTAAATTTCCTGAACCTTCTCAACCAGTGTTTAGAACCAAGTAAAATGTCTTTATTCTCATTAGTACATACAATGTTAACAACAATGCCCATCCAAGGCCATACGTACAGATCATCAAGCGTTGGAAGTGGAGCAACGGGTTGTGGCAAAACTGGACGTTGTCTTTGGTCCACTGCACCTGCTAGATCAGTCTCCAAATACTTTGCCAGGGCAAGGTGGTTTGCCTTTTGTTTTGCACATCTGTTGGCAGAACCGTTACCCACTCCTTAGCTGTACTTTGTGCAGTCAATGTCTCGCTTGGGCTTGACCGTTCCATTACAGAGGACCAAGATCTCCCCATTGTGGCAAAACCAAACTTGGCAATGTCATTGTACCTGGATGAAGAATAGTGCAGTTTCAGAATAAAAGGCAAACCACCTTCTCCAGCATGCATTAAGCATAAAAGAAATATCAGGTACAGAATCCACCAATCTAATAGCATTGATTTGTTAATTATGCAAACAAACAAATGATGGAAAAAAATTTCATGAATATCAAACAAAATACCTGAAGTTAATTTTGTCAATGGCATTATGTATATAGAAAGTTTTTCGTATTATTATACTAAACTCTAGGATAGCAAACCATTTTTTTATATAATGTAGGGAACTTTTCTAAAGAAGAGCCCTTTGGATTTGCCTCAAGGTAGCAAACCTTTGGATTTGCACATTAGATGTACTATGATGTGTTTTGAATATCCTTCATATAGAAAAGAAAAAAATTGACAGTCAACTTCTTGCACAGAAGGCCAAGCCGCCAAGTATCAAAAATTCATCTACAATACATAATAGAATAAATACCTTTCTTCCAAAACGACCAAAACGACCAATACGATGAATGTAAAGCTCACGATTGTTTGGGAGGTCATAATTGATCACCAAAGAAACCTGAGGAAAGAAAAATGAAGAAAACATGAATGGAGAAGTATAAACACCGAGAATTGTTCTTCCACATGCAATATGGTCACAAATTCATATAAAATATACAAGCGGATATATGCCATGATTATTGAACTTTAAGTGCACAAGGGGATGTGATTGTTCATGTGTAAAACAGACAACTTAAGGAGAAAAATGACGGCAAAGAATTAGAACCTGTCTATGGAGGACAAAACTCAGAATATACAATTTATGGACCTTTTTTAGAAGATCATTTTTCCAGAAGCACACATCAACACTTGACAACATGAAACACGCCTAACTATTGTACCACAAGCAGGCAACAAGTTCTAACCCACCCCTCCCCCCCCACCCCCCCAAAAAAAAAAAAAACTGATAGCCATCTAGGTTCATTAGTCTCATTACCAAGAAGTCCCATACATTTATCAACTCACAGAATTAAGAATTACCAGTCAATCTAACCCAACGCAGCAAATGGTCTCAACAATTAACTTGGTCCAGTAGGGAAGGTATTGGTCATTTGCCACCTCATTAAATCCAAAGTCAAACTGAAATTTTTTTCCCTAATGATTGAAAGTTACACTTACACAACCAGTGGGTTACTTCTAGACCCTCAACCTCACCCTCCACTCACATTTGTGTGAGAATGAAGTGTCATTTGAGCTAGCTCTCATTCGGACTGACACTGACGGTGTTTTAATGGGGTCGCAAACAGTGGGTTACTTCTAGACCCTCAACCTCACCCTCCACTCATATTCCATTTTAAATTTAGCTTGCTGTGGAAAAGTAATACATAATATATTAAAGAAGAGCCAAACAACTTGCCTGTTGGACATCAATCCCCCTGGCCCAAACATCTGTTGTTATTAGGACACGGGTTTGACCAGCCCGAAACTCTTCCATAATTGCATCTCTCTCCTTTTGAGGCATGTCTCCATGCATTGATGAAACAGTGAAGTTATTGCTACTCATCTTTTCTGTTAGCCAATCCACCTGTTCCAAGATTAATAGAAGTATAACATCATATTCATCAACCAGTACAGAGAAGCCATAAGGAACAAATAAAAAAAGGGCAGTGAAATAGAAAGAAATCTAGATATGCTAAGCTAAAAGTGGAATAGGGATCATTCTACACCCTGTGAAAGTTTAAAGAACATCTTACTCACTTGGCAAGCAAAAGACAATACTAAAACTTTTTCTTTGTCTCTATTTTACTTCACTGGTGTTCATGTTAACTATTGCACGTGCATAAACCCATATGGCCAAGAATATTACTTGGTAAACTATGAACCTAGCAATAGACTGACACTTGAAAGCTTTCTTCATTATATTCTCAAAATTAGGCAAGATAACACTACTAGAACTTGAATCCAAAATATGATCAAGGACAGCACTACCTTTCTCTTCGTGTTGCAGAATATGACAGCTTCGGTGATCATAAGGGTATCATAAAGATCACATAAAGTATCAAACTTCCACTCTTCCCTTTCCACGGCAACGAAAAATTGTTTGATGCCCTGTCATCATAAAAGGATAAAAAGAAAACCAGTATCAAACTACAGAATTACAATGACATAAAAACTTGCATTCAGATCTACATCCAAAGGTAGCTGATACAACATACAAACATTACTAACCTCCAGAGTCAATTCATCACGTTTCACAAGTATCCGTATAGGATCTGTCATAAACTTGTTTGTCATCTCCAAAATTTCATGAGGAAGGGTAGCAGAAATCAAGCAAACCTACAACAACTTATCAATTTCAGTACCAACATGGCCAGTCTCTGCAGAAACTTGCATGATATTGTAACAGGAGACAACAAACTATTACTTTATTCCTAATTGTGTACACATCACAAATTGCAGAAGCAAGTCATCAACATAGATTAAAGAGAAATTTACAGCAACGCAAACGTTGTAAAAGAACACTAGCAATGGAACGTAGGAAAATCTTCCAAATGATTGGAAACAATTAATCAACTTCAAATCAGAAAGACCAAGTGTACGCTTGATGCCAAAAGGAATAAAGCATTATGCTGTTGTAAGGTTTCCTAGCCATGTAATTTTTTTTTATTAGAGCGTACCTATCCAAAAATTTTTTTATTAAAGCCTCACTTTATTATTGCTAAGTTGATTTCCCACTGAGTTAGCTTTACTCATGTTTTCTGAAATCCTATTAATTCATGGACATTTCCTTTAGTTTAGTGCCAGATTCAGTGGAATGCGCTGTTGTAATGCCCATAAGTCTGAGTATCATTTACATGTTGATGTAGCTTTGAGTAAGATTCCAACTTACTTTACTAGTCAAACTATTTTAATTCCCCTTTTCCCCCAAAAGAGAGGAAGTTGGAGACTGGCCCATGACTTAATTCACCAAATGCATCCCATGACTTAAACCAAAACCTCACTCTCCACCCAATTCTTTATGTAGGTAGGAAAAGCCATTTCAGCTAGAGCTCATTTGCCCACCAAAATGACTATTATTCTAAACTAAACCTAATAATTACTGAACCTAATTCACATTGCACCACAACCAACAAATCCTCACAATGTGCTAAAAATCTAGGGATTGAGCATCAGTTGTGGTGTTGAAACAACTTGACCTACACCAACTACTTTTTCTTTCAGTACTGTCACTAACAATAGCTAAAATTACAGGATTTGTAGCAGAAAGCAACCCATAACTATTCAACCAATGACAACAGCAAATCAAACATGCGGTTCCATCGCAGGACAAACTTAATTAGCTAGGTAGAATTGTTATTATTATTTTTTTCCTTTTCCCTTTATATGGTTGGGGGGGGGGGGGGGGGAAGAGAGAGAGAGAGAGAACCTGAAGCACTGGTGGGAGATATCTATATATATCATAAATCTGATCCTTGAACCCTCTGCTCAACATCTCATCAGATTCATCCTGTTGGAGCATCACAAAAAATAGAAATTAATCCCTACCAAGCTTACACACACACACACACACACAACACTAAAACCGTTAGATTAATAAAAGAGAGAATTTACTTACAAACGGGTTGAGCTATAGCAACGAAAAAATCATCCACGCAAGCTTGCAAAGGCGTATTAGCGTGATCCAATTTGAACTCTGATTTCGTAAAATCTCTTTTTCTCACCTTCAATGAATCAAATTGAATTCAAATAAATTAAAAGAACAAAAATAATATGTTAAACCCACAACCTCACCATCCACTTCACTCTTACAAAGGAATAAGGTATCTTCGCTCTTACAAAGGAATAAGGTATTGGATGAGTTACCTTTTTTGAACCTTAGGTTGTCTTGTATGACGAGGAGGAGGTCTTGCATGTCCTTCGTCAGAGGCCTCGGGCCCAGGTTTGTGTCCATGTTTGTGCCCCCCTGTCCCACAAGGAGGTGCCTTTGATATGCGTTTCGGCCGACCTTCTGGCACTGCAGGTAACCCAACAGCCTGCTCAGGCCCAACAGGGGGTGGGTCGATGGCCGAAGAAGGGCTAGTAGGCGTAGTGTGGGACGGTGGCTCCTGCTGCATGTGAGGAGGGGTTGGACCAATACCCAGGTCAAATGATGGAATGGGTGATAGCTCAGGGAACTCCTGTGGGGTGGGTGGAGGGATGGTGGGGCTAGGGGATGGATGTGGGGTGGGTGAAGGGATGGTGAGGCTAGGGGATGGATGTGAGGTGGATGAAGGGATGGTAAGCCTAGAAGATGGATGTGGGGTGTATGGAGAGGGATCGGGGGTAGGGAGGCCTCGAGGGGTAGCAACAGGCTGACGAGAGGGACATCCAGTCGGAGCTGTGCTCGTGCTTGGGCCCTCAGTAGTGCTTGGGCCCGCAGGAGAAGCTGCCTCCTCATTCGGGGCCTCAGGGATGGGAGGTTGTACACGGTCAATATGATGCACTGCCGACAGCACATCATTAATGTCAGTGTGCTCCTCCGTGCCCACTAGGTGATGCCGTAACAAACGGTTGACAAGTGAAACCTGCACATGGAAAACCCACATATATTAGTAATGCCTAAATCATCAACAATGCCAATCGATAATAAAATAAATGTTGGTTTTGAATTGAGTTATGGTAGTAATAATTGCAACTTATAGGGAAAGCAAGTGCTAAGCACAAATTGTAGTAACATATATCATGTTATGTAAACAGTGGTTTCGTGCTAAGAAGTACGGTAAGATGTAGAAAAGTTGTAGAACTTACCAGCATAGTCAATTTAGCACCGGGCCTATCGATGAACCTCCGAGTTACCCTGTTGAACCACTCAAAGTACTCGTGGTCTAGAGGCATCTCACCAAGCACTACTTCAAAACCTCGTTGAAGGCGATCACCCCAGTGGCCTATATGCACAGCATGTTTCCGCATCCAATCCACACCGACCTTCCCCCTCAAATCAATTTTATGTAGGACTGTATCAGTGTCAACAGGCTGGGGAATTTCTTGGATCATCCCAAACTGACGAACGACACGATCCGGTGTATGTTTCTCTATTATGTGGAAACATACAAGCGGCACTGTGGCCGTCCACACGGCCCTCCCTGCAACGCACCACGGCGGAAGGTTCTCGAACTCAGCTTCATATGGCTGCCACACCACCTACAACAGCAAACAACAGAAGTACACAACACATTAAGCTTTATATTTCAAAATTCACCAAACCTATAAGATTGTTCCTAAACGTGACAAACGTCGATTTCTCATACCTGGTCTGACCACATTGAAGCTATTTGCTTGCGATACCTGTCCCTAAAGATGTTGGCGGGCCTATTTTTCTTGTTTGGGACCCACAACCACCTACGACAATCAAGAACAAGAGATCAATAGCTACAACTTTCCTACTAAGATAATGTTATGATTAAAACTATAATGTAATCACATTAACAAGTAAGATAATCTTATAGGATTTTACTCAATTGGAGATGGGATTCAATGGAGACTTACTTTAGGGATAGTGGAGCACGCACTGGAGGACCGTAAGCACCCACTGGCGGGCCACGCTCAACTGCCGGGCACAAATAGGGGAACCTGGCCCATGCCCAATACTGGACCAACAATAAACACCCACCGATCTGATTGGTGTCCCTATCGCTTGCCCTGCATAACTCTCGGTACATCCATGCAAGGCAAGCACTTCCCCAACTGTACACTTGTGGGTTGCGAAGGTCTTCGAATAGCTATACCCACATTAGATGCACCCTATCGCCGGATTTGTCGCCGAATATTGTGTCCCCTAACAGCGCTAGGATGTAGCAGCGTGCGTACTTATGCAGCTGATCCTCTTCAGCATTAGGCGGCAATGGTTCAGCAACTTGCTCCAAGAGTCGGCTGATGAGGATCCTCTGACCAGTGAGTTGCTTATGCTGGTTTTGATTTACAGGTTGAAACCCAAGGAAATCCCGGCAAACTTCAGTCCATGTTTTCTGTGTGCTCCCTGTTATAGCGGCACCATCAACAGGAAGCCCGATAAGAACCTTCACGTCTTGCAATGTGATGCTGACCTCGCCATGCGGCATGTGGAATGTGTGAGTCTCGGGCCGCCATCGCTCCACTAAGGCCGTTATCAGGCCATGGTCAATCTCTCTACCCGGGAGCCAGAGGAGTCCCTCCAAACCAAGTGCCTTAATGATGTTAACGACTCGGTCGTCCACCATTGGCTCTCGATTGGAGAACTCTTTACTACGGCTACGGCAGGTAAGGGTCCCTGGATCCTGCACAGAACAAAACAATGGATTAATATATGCCAGAGTATGTACATTGTATAAATTAAATTGGTGTACATTAGTTAAAGATTGACTGTTGCGTTTTACCTGCCTATTCCATATAGCTTCAGACCGATGGTTGGCCTGCTGTGACAACACCAAGTTCTCAATGGGACCAGGCTCTGCATGGTTAATCCGTCCAGCATTTGCAGCAGCCATACTGCACAAAAATGATAAGCAGTTAGCAAGTAATAGATATTGTTCAGAACAAAAACAAAAACAATGTAAGAAAGATTCTAACAAAATATATTATACTCTTGATTATTTATCAGTTCACTATGAAAGATGATTGTTGCGAAAATAAACCCATTTAGGCAAGATGAAAGAAAAGAGAAGAAATATATAGACACGAGGATTTGCACAATATGCCTACGTCGACATAAATTGACAAAGAAAGTTTTACTATAAAATAAGAATATTACAATAGTAACACAAGCAATCTCGACCCAAACCCCAATTTAATTTCTACTTTTTCTCTAAATGAATTGCCGCAGCACTAACTTAAAGTATGTATTATATATTA